>JAANDG010000094.1:0-339486 GCA_036852015.1 Pelodera strongyloides
ACATGCAAATCTCGAGCAAACAAAAAGAACAACGAAACGAGGATTTCAGCATATGATCCATGCTCTAATTTTTTGTAACTACTTTTGAATCCACGTTTCACCTATTCATAAAATAAAATAAGTGTAATAGAAAGTCGCCTCGGGCGGCCTAGCCGGCTGGTAACATATATATTAGACAAATACTGCTCGTATCGGAAAGCTTTTTGCCATCTGAAAGACTTTAAAGCGAAATACCGTCCGATTTTCGAAACGCATCGAGTACACCATCATTGTTATACAGCTTATGAAAATGAACATGAATTAGAATAAAAAATCGAGTTAAATTCGAGCAAATTAGCATAATTACATAAGAACTCAGTTGAGCACGATGCGTTTCAAAAGCCGGCCGGTATTTCGCTTTAAAGCACATTTCCTAACACTTTGCTGCTCTTCTAAACTCAGCACATTTTGCTTTAAAGTGACCCTAAGCCCTGTGATTTATAGCTCGGCCGATGTGAAAATAGCTTGTAAAATTTAGGAACGCAAAGCACATTAAACAAAGTAGACATAGAGAACAAGACAAATTATCTAGAAGCGGCTACTTCAAAGGGTGCGATTTGAAGAAATGCCCGGTTTAAAGGGTCAGGCACACATGAAAAAAAAGACTTGTGCACGCTGGTGTACTCGATTTGTTTCAAAACCCGGCTGGTATTTCGCTTTAAAGCGAAATACCGGCCGTGTGAGTTTTGTGTCCCCTTCTTTAATTTTCCTCATATTGAACTTGTCACCTATTACCGAAATTACTAGTTGGAAAAAACTAAAGGCCAAATGCACAAACGTGTTTCACTAACGTAGACTTGTGGGCACAGGATTGTGCATAGGCTTAGGCTTAGGCTTAGTTTAAGGTTGAGTATATTATCAACATTTAAAGGTTTCTTTTCAACCCAACACATGTGTGTCTTTGAAATTTTTGACACATCCTGATGACCGGAAAAATGGCTTTGAAGTGAGGAATTAAGAGAAACCGACAGAGACGGAGAGCAAAGAGAGAGAGAGATAGAGAGAGAGAGAGTAAAGAGAGACAGAGAGTAAAGAGAGAGAGAGAGAGAGAGAGAGAGAGAGTGAGATACAGACAGAGAAAACGTTAAAAGATTTTACTTCTCATTGAGCTCAATCTATGCTGGCTGCCCGGTCATAAACAACTTTTTACCCCGTCGCTCATACTTCTTTTCATTACAGTCAAAAATAAATGACACTCATTGTCTATCGACCCCTTATTCCAAATCCAGGGAGTCCATTGTAAGACTAAGACTAAGTCTGATACTAATTCTACAAGTTTAACCGTATGCGTAACGGCCTAACAATAAAACAAACTTATAAACCCTCAGCCAACCCTAATCCTTGGAGTATATAACACGGAAGTTAGACAGCGTTGCAGCAATACCGCACAAACATGTTTATCTTAAAGTTATATCAATAAATCACATCCAATCAATAATTCAACATTTACTCAATAACTTCCTGTTATCGATTGATTTCAGCTCTCGTTGGCCGTGACCACCTTGAAGTCTTCACTTCGGATCGATGACGTCACCTGCCATCCGGGTGGTCTTCCCCAATCAATGCAGTCCTCCTTTGTGTCCGGGGTGGATGAGGGAATGGAATTACAGTACCAGTTGGATCCCTGCGAGCTTCAGTCATTCGCGTGCCAAGTGGCAGCTGGAATGGTACGGTATTGATTTTCGTGAGCCTGACCTTTTAATAATTGTGCAATAATTTAAACAAACGTCGGTCCCTTGTCAGTATGATGGTGTCGTTACCTTACCGCACCAACATCGTAGGTCTTAGGGTACCTTTTGGTTTGCGAGCTTATAACAGATAGTAAGAACCTTTCTTCTATGACCCTACGACTCATTGATCCAATAAACAATAAACATTTATTATTATTAACCGATAACATTAACCGATTTATTAGGAGGCAATTATAAAACTGTACACTAGAAAAAAAATTCGCCGTCTAAATGGTTATTGATAGATTTATCAGGTTTGCGCACTGGTAAGGTATCGGTTTATTACATTAAAGCGAAATAATGTCCGGTTTTTGAAACACATCGAATAGACCAGCAGCATTTTTGTGCAGCGTATGCAAATGAACATAAATTAGACTAAAAAAATCGAGCTAAATTCGAGCAAATTAGCATAATTACGTGAGAATTGGGTTCTCCACTATGCGCTTCAAAAACCTCCATGTATTTCGCTTTAATCTTTAGTTTTGAATTTCATCGGATGGAAGGTTTCCAGCTATCCGTCTGTTGTAAATATTGCCGGCGAGACTTAAGTTATTGATCCCTATGGTACTTACGCTACTGATTGTTAGCGCAATATCAATCGATAAATGACTCAACATTCCATTTCAGGCACACCTTGAAGGCCTCGGCATTACACATCGGGACTTGGCCGCGCGGAATATACTTGTTGGAGAAAATAAACAATTGAAGGTAGTTTATTATTATAATTTAACCAGACGGCTATCGCCGCCCGAGGCGACTACCCAGGCGATCCTACTAAAATGATCATACATCATACCTATATGAAACGTCTGAAACGTATTTTCCAAGTTTATGTAATAAAATTCAATTGCGCTTATTTTGAAGAGTTGCGAAAAACTACATATACCAAACGCCTGAAACGTAGAATTCCGTTTCGTTCACACAAACAAAAAAGTAAACTCTTCTAGTTTATATAATAAGAACTCTAGAAAACATGCAACATGCGTATTCGTTGCTCAACACTCCACAGTGTTCCTTTACGGAAAGCTTATACAAACAAATTTGTGTTCGAAACGAAAAATGTGACGCGGGTCGAACCCGCAACTTCGGCTATCCGGGCCAATGCGTTTACCAATACATAAACTTAGGCTGAAGCGGCCTTTAGAGCAAAATACCGGCCGGTTTTTGAAACGCATCGAGTACACCAACATTCTTATGCGTCATTTGTAAGCGAGCATAATTTAGCATAAAAAATAGACCCTATAATTTGACCCCCACTTCGCATAAATACAATAAGAATACAGTTGTCCACGATGCGTTTCAAAAACCGGCCGGTATTTCGCTTTAATGTCCTCTGTGCTTTTCACTAACATTTGAATCGTTGGGATGTTTGACATGGTCTCTGGCGTGACCAAGTCGCTCTGCCGACCGTAGTAAAACAAACTTTAAATTTCAGATAAGCGACTTTGGTATGTCACGGCAGGGTGTTTACGTGAAAGTTAGCAAGGTAAGTGTATCTTAGTGTTTTCAGTTTCAGTTTCGGAATTAGAGTGCAAATATGAGTTTCGATCTCTAGTTTCAGTTTTCTTTTAGGGGAGTTTCAAGTTTCAGTTTCAGTATTCCGCAGAGGAGTTTCCGGGTCCAGCCTACCGGTGGTTTGGGCTTAAGGGCTTAGGCTTAGGGCCTGCGCTAAGCCTAACTACTACTTGTTTTTCATAATTTATATATCCTTTTTGGAATTTCAGGGCGTAATTCCACTCCGATGGTTATCGATTGAAGCAATTAAAGAAAACATCTACTCGACCAAGAGCGATGTTTGGGTAAGCACTTTTTTGGTTCTGTGGCCGTATGCACGAACGCCGGGAATATGTCCTCCCAGCCTCCCAGAGGGAGGCGAGAGAAAGAGTGGGACACACGAATCGGAGACAAATTCTCCCAACGGGGGGGGGGGCTCCCGTTGTTCGTGCATACGGTCACAGGACATAGTTTTCGGAGTTATTAGTCAACAGTTAGGATGATTATCAATCGGGAGTTGATCAGACCAATTCAAACAGCTCAAATGTTTAAGGAATGCGTAGGCCTTAGGCTTACCCCACGGTTTACGCTTTACACCGTGTTGTTCATTTTCAAGTGATTATTAGCAGAGCCTCTATAGGCGGGCATAAAAATTCAATCGTCCAATTGTTTTCCCCGAAATTCCAGGCCTACGGTATCGTTTTGTGGGAGATATGTACCCTTGGAGGGTTTCCATATGCTACCATATCCGATAAGGACCTGCTACAGTACCTTCTCGATGGAAATCGGCTGGAAAAGCCGATGAGCTGCTCCAATGAAATGTGAGTGATCTTCGTGTGAAGGAGCCAGCGGTTGTCTTATGCGCCATCGCTGGGAGTTGCCTCCCAAGCCTCCCGCGTTTTTTAAGAGAAAAGACAGAGAGAGAGAGAGAGAGAGAGAGAGAGAGGGTCAATGGGAAACAGAGGCGGCAACAAATTCTCCCAAGGGGAGTCTCCCGGTATCTGTGAGCTTGGCTACGGGAGTCCCTAGCGGCAGAATTTGTCTCTCCGAGCCTATGATTACCGTTTTTTTCTCTTACCTCCCGCGGGACGGGTGGCGCTCTGCTTGGTGGCCTAGTCCCTATATACCTATTATATTGCTTTGGTGAATAATCGAGGTAGACTACGATTGTGAGGACATTTCTTACAATTAGCATACTATTAAACTTGGAGATTCCACAACATTTGCACTTTTTACCTTGCAGGTTGCAGTCTGCAGTTTGTACTTTGCATTTTCCTTTTGTACCTTGTACTTTGTACTTTCAGCTACGAGCTCATGATGGCGTGCTGGCGTGCCAACGCTTCTGAACGTCCGTCGTTTGTCTGCGTCGCGGATCTTCTTGGATCTTTAAAAGCTCCCTATGTGGAATTCATCCCTCACGCTACACACCTCCCGCCACAAGGAAGCATGTTCGCGTCGTAAAAATATCGATTGATTTTCTGATTTATTTCGGGTGCGTCGCGTGTAGTCCTGTTCGACTTGTCGCGGTTTGGTATTTGTCCGAGAATATTTATGTCATTTCTAGTCAATATATATGTTCGAAATTAATAATTGATGTTTGCACCTAACGGGTAATTGAACTGTAAAATAAGTACAACACAATTTTTTTGCTCCGTACAATCACCAAGATTTTCCCCTCAATTTTAGTGCATCGATGTGTTAGAAACTAATGAAGACAACAGATGTATAAATGTAAGATTGCTTTAATTTTGGAGGAAGTTATTAATATGAACCCTCTACCACATAGGGCCCATGCAGCTCCAGTTCTAATTGTAAAGCCTAAAACATCGCCGTGACTACAAAGACTAATCCTTAAGACTAGACGGCAAATTGTATGTTCAAGGCCAGACTGAGGGCCTAATAGCCTAAAGACATCGATTCCCTTTCAGTGCAATTTTTGTTACCCATGTAAAGCCTAAAAATTTTACAATAATCAAAAGAGTCCTAACCTAACGATCTCGTTTGCCAACTTATGGTGCTTCCTTTTTGCTTATAGCGAAATACCGGCCGGTTTTTGAAACGCATCGTGAGTCCTTACGTATTTATGCTAATTTGCTCTATTTTACTCGATTTTTTATTCTATTTTATGTTCATTTGCATAAGCTGCATAAGAATGCTGGTGGTGTACCCGATGCGTTTCAAAAACAGGCCGCAATTTCGCTTTATGGTTGTTGTTTATATACACATATTTGTCACTGCGTGTTTTATAGTATATGTATACCTAAGAAACTTACAAAACAGTCATTTTTTTTCTTATTGTTGAAAGTTGAAAGTGTTTTTCTTTGTACATAATTACATAGTTAGTCAGTTACTCCGATTGCATGGTTTCTCCTTTGTACTTTTGTTCTGGTGATAAAAAATTTTTTTATTCACATTTATTGATTTGCTGATCTTCACTTTCGCTAAGGATAAGACGGTAGCATCATGTAAGAACTACAGATTCAGCTCAAATCAATCAATAAATTATTTACTTCACAGGTAGCCCAGGAAAAGAGAATAATTGCCGAATCCGCAGGAAAATCTTGTAGGAAAACCGTTTTTCTAGGATCTCTCAATGCTCCTTTTGTGAATTCACATTTGCTGAATAAAAACGACGAATTAAAGGGTCAGGCCCATTTCAAATGACCCCTATTTTTGATGATTCCATCTGATTCTCCAATATAATAGGATGCAATATTTTTCTAATTTTCAAGCGCAAAATTCACGCAGTATTCAGCAATTTACCATTGCCAGCCATACCCAACTATTTATCGCAGTTGTCACGTCCCTTCGCGCTGCTTGGCCAATATCGCAATTGCCACGCCCAATAGAGCATATTGCCCAATTAGCGCGAAGGGGCGTGACAACTGCGATAAATAGTTGGGTATGGCTGGCCATGGTAAATTGCTGAATACTGCGTGAATTTTGCGCTTGAAAATTAGAAAAATATTGCATCCTATTATAATTTGACATGGAGAATCAGGTGGAATCATCAAAAATAGGGGTCATTTGAAATGGGCCTGACCCTTTATTAGAATTAATATGTCTGCGTTCCGCCGAAAGTAAAAACGGATTTTCACCAAGTAGAGAGGAAACCATTTGTGAACGGTTACCGACCAGTTCTTGGCGACCACTGCGAGTCACGCGTACGATTTTTGAGAAAAACTGATCATAACTTGGTTACCAAGTGGTCACCAAATGGTTTAAGTAACTAAAAATCCGAAAACCGTCGCCAAGTGTTGTTTTGTGTTTAACTAACTGACTTTTGAACTAGAAACGTCATAAAACGGAATAAATCGGTCTAGCTCTTTTTTATCGGTTGATTTTTTTTGGTAAGAAACAGTCACCAATTAGCCCCTAAAATAGACGAAAGGATCAATTCTTATCAACAAAAAAGACTTATTTCATCTCACGGACATTTACACAAACAGGAACTGGCGGGCTATGAAACTGTAGTTTATTTACGTATTTCGATGAAGGTCCACACACTTTGTTTTACGTAAGCGTGGCTGGGTGCGCACTCCGGGTCGGCTAACTGCGAAGTGATGGTTTGCAACACTGACGAAAGTTGGCGTGCAAGCGCTAACCTTTCGGCGGGCAAAGTCCATTTGACAACGTGGTGCCATGCAATAATGCACTCGGAATGGAAATGGCGTGCAACGCTTGCAACCAAAAGCCCGATGCGAAATGGCGTGAGTACGGTGTGCAAGTGGCAATGTTACGTCGGGCAACTGGCACGCCAATGTCGTGAAACTTTTTTCCACGCCGCTTGCACGCCGTAACATTGCCGCTTACACGCCAATTCTCACGTTGATTGGGTTAACCTGAGAGCCCAGTATCATTTATCGACAAGTTACCATCAACAAGTATCGCACGTGAGTGCTACACTATAAGACAGGAAAATTACACCGAAGATAACTTGGGTGTGTCTTTCTATTTTGAAGAATTTCTACTTTTTTTGTTGGAAATAAACATGACGTGGTCGCTCGTTAATTTTTTCAATAAAACATCAAAGACTGCGATTCTTATCAAAGTAGATGACAAACTCCACAAGTACACAATTTTGCATTGCGTCGTTTTACCCAATGTATCCTATAAGAGATTAGCCTCGTCGTATCTTAAAGGGATAGGTTCACCTCAAATCACCCCTCTTTTTATTGTTTTGATTGATAATAGCACAAATATTATTCACAACAAAAATTAAAACAATCACAGAACAATACAACTCGCAGAAGAAGCTTCCTTTATTGGAAGCTAGTTGATCGGAAGCCAAAATCTAAACTCAAAAACGAATACCGTACACAGATCGCGCGGGCTAATGGCAATTAGCCAAGTTAATTACAAACTAAACACTCGGCAGGATCATTATTTTCCACGGTGTAGTATCATTTAATTCTCTTGGCTAATTGCCATTAGCCCGCGCGATCTGTGTACGGTATTAGTTTTTGAGTTTAGATTTTGGCTTCCGATCAACTAGCTTCCAATAAAGGAAGCTTCTTCTGCGAGTTGTATTGTTCTGTGATTGATTTAATTTTCATTGTGAATGATATTTGTGCTATTATCAATAAAAACAATAAAAAGAGAGGTGATTTGAGTTGAACCTATCCCTTTAAAGCTGTATAACATCCGGTTTTGAAATCTAGGTTGGGTGTTGTGTTCCTATATGGAAATGGGAATATGTACACAATATGAAAGTACAATTGCCGAACTTATGTTTCAAGAACCGACCGTTATATCGCTTTAATGGTTGCTCGGTAGATTAGCCTTAAAGGGTCAGGCCCATTTCAAGTGACCCCTATTTTTGATGATACCATCTTATTCTTTATGTCAAATATAGTAGGATACGATATTTTTCTAATTTTCAAGCGCAAAATTCACGCAGTAATCAGCAATTTACCATTGCCAGTCATACACAACTATTTATCGCATTTGTCACGCCCCTTCGCGCTAATTGGGCTATATGCTCAATTGGGCGTGGCAATTCCGATATCGGCCAATCAGCGCGAATGGGCGTGCCAACTGCGATAGATAGCTGGGTATGACTGCCCACGGTAAATTGCTGAATAGTGAGTGATTTTTGCGCTTGAAAATTGGAAAAATTTTGCAGTCTACTATATTTGACGTGGAGAATCAGATGGAATCATCAAAAATAGGGGTAATTTGAAATGGGCAATACCACCCGGTTTGGGGTTTTTTCACCAAAAATAGTTTGAAAAAAGTTATAAACGAAAATAAACATAAAAACACAAACAAATAAGTGCATCTTGTATAGAAATGTTCTCAAACAACCATTTTTTGCGATTTTGTATGGGAAAATTCGCTTCCGGCGATTTGCCGCTTTTAATACTAGCACGGCCCCGGAAAAATCGAGGGATGGCCTTTTCAAATGATCACACACTCCGAAGCATCCAAATGACGAAATGTTGACAAAATATTTTGAATTTGGCTAGTAAAAGACCAAACATGCACATTTTGAAAACGGCGGTAAACGCACGGTTGTTTACTCCTCCTCTTTTCGTATTTTTTTGTTGAGACCGACCGGTATTTCGCTTTAACTTAGTGCTTATGTAACTTATTTCAGAGAGTTTTCAGTTTTCTGCAGACTTTTAGAATATAAGTGTCAATATCTTCGGGCTTTATAGATAACATTAGTCAAAAAAATGCTGATAATGGTTTTAATAAAAGGGGTGATAATTCGACAATAAAATAGCCTTTTCGCCTTATCTAAGAGAAAGTGCCCCGCAAAAGCAGCTTTCGACGCTATAAGACCTCATTTACAGGGCGTTTCAAAACCATGATGCTCCGGCCAATACTTTTATTGGGTGGGTGTTTATTTATTCATTTGTTTTTGTATTTACTTTTATTTTACTAATTTGTTTATTTACTTCCGATCGCACAATAGAACATTAGGTAGAAAAGTTATTCATTGATTGACTCCCAAATCGTTGAAATTTATTTCTCTGGAAAACATTGACGCGTACGTAGCATTTCACGAATACGAGTTACGAGTTCTTTGGCTTTACATTTATTGCATGCAAAAAAGCAGTTAGTCAAGTTATTACCAAAGTTACCCAAAGAACTTGGAATAGTTTTATATTTCTAAAATTTCAGCTCTGCTATCACTTGCCCACTGCCAGTGGGAGACCACCACACGTAGTGAGTTATTTTTTTTTTCAATTACTAACATGGTAATAATAATAATAATAATATTATCATTTTAATAGTATAATATTAATACGAGGAAACGCCCGTAATTCCTAACGAGATACAAGTTAGACAAGAAAAACAATAAGTCCGTCTTATCCTTTGACACGTGTCTGGGCATAGCGTTCGTCTCTTTAGGCGCTAGAGCGACGGTTCTATTTCGACGTGTGTCGGTCATCTGACACAGACATTTGACACAGACATTTGACACAGATTTGACACACCGCTACTTTCCCTTTATCGTAATTTTTTTTAGAAAACTGGAACTGGGTGACCACCTCCCAGGCTCCTTTCGCCGAATTGGGACAATGTGGATGTTCTCATAAGAATATTTGGCTCGATATTATGTTCGTCGTCGACGCAAGCTCATCTATGACCAAACAGGGACTGTCGGAGGTACGGTACATACATCCTGTATAAAATAACAATGTTTGTTTATTTATTTGGTTGTGTCATGTGCGTTACGCCCGTAACACTAAGGTGGATTGAACCACAAACGAGTAAGCCCCAGCAAGGCTCGAACATGCAACCTCAATTGACAACATACATACATATTACTCTGAAATTTCAGCTGAATAACTACGTCCTCACTGCGCTCGATCGGCTAACAATTAGTAACGGCAATATACTGGTATCGTGCTTTCTCATTATATCTTTTCTTTTCTCAAAGCTTAGCCTTGCTTGTTGCCGCGAGCTAGTTAGACGTGGTGTACTTTCGGCAAGAGAATATCTTTTGCCGTAATTTATTCATGATTTAGCCCTCATCTTTCCTTCTTGTTCAAAGCTTGTATTGGCCGCTTGACGCGGCAAAGCTGGCGCACAAGCCGCGTACACTTTCGGTGCGAATTCGGCGCCGCTCTTATTTTCTCTTTTCAGCAATCCAGTCGCGTTGGACTGGTTACGTACAGTGACTCCGCGCTCCTCGTCAACAAACTCACCGATTTCGCAAATAATGACGATTTGTTCAATCGATACAATCCAGCATACATGGGCGCTTCAGGATCAAACATTGAAAGGTTTGTCAGGCTATGTTTAAAGCGGTATGACACGTGTCTTCGAAGCATGTGCTCGATAACTGCTTACCATATATTATACATAGGCAAATGAGTATGATTAGAAAAAATAGACCCCAATTAGAGCTCACTTAGCAAAAAGAACAGGAAGCAGTCATACATATGACGTCATACTTTTCAAAAAGCGGTCGTTATACTGTTTTAACATTTTTCTTGGTTTAGATACCTCGAATTTTCTCGTGAACTTTAATATACTAATATCTACTTGTATATTATTTTAAAACAGTTTGTCTTTTTTCATCCTTATGACAACAACAGTATTTTCTTTATCAATGCTAAAGCGAAATACCTGCCTTTTTTTGAAACATATCGACTACACTAGTACACGTACACAGTATTCTTACGCAGCTTATGCAAATGTACATAAATTGGAATAAAAAATCAAGCTAAATTCGAGTAAATTTGCATAAATACGTAGCAATTCAGTGATCCACGATGTGTTTCAGAAACCGGCCGGTATTTCGCTTTAAATGCATGCATTTTCAGTGCCATCGGCCTCGCACAAGACGAATTGTCTTCCTCGCGGCACAGAAGCAATGCCCAGCGAGTGATCGTTATTGCCGCATCGCACTACGAGTAAGCGAATATCTATCGTTTCGTGTTTCGTCTACCTACTGGACGTTTTTCGGGATATATGCTTCATTTCACTATAACCTTGTAGATTGATGTGCACAGTTTATATTAACTCTTTCTTCCATAAAGTGTACAAAATAACATAAAAACAAAACAAAGAGATAAAAACTCACAGGCTAGACACAGTCTAGCTACTTATATGGTGCTAAGCTACTTATTTGGTGCTAGCTACTGGGCTAAGGTACCTTATATTCAGTAATTCAGTCATGTTTTTGTTACTAATTTACGTTGCAGTTTGTATTTCACCATAACGAGTATACGACTGGAGCAAACCTTACATTGGTTGATTCAGTCGGTCTTATAATGTGTCTATGCCCGTCATTTTATTTATTAAAGCCTTATTACGCCCAGTTTTGAAACGTATAACAAACGCTGTAGTCCCATGTAGTGTATGCAAATTACTGCACGACTACTGCACGATTATTACACTGCTTATAGCAATTTGCATACATCATAGGGAAATTCACATCTCCACATTACGTTTCAAAAACAGGCCGCCAGATCGCTTTAATATTTTGCAGGCCTGGATCCTGGTCCGACCCTACCGAAGTGGCCACACAATTCAAGGGCAATGGAGGAATTATCATCACTCTTGGTATGTGCATAATACAGTTTTCATGGACAGAGAAAATTTACCGCTGAGGTTGGTTACAGGCGTCTCCTGTTTAGCATGCTCTCTCGCTTCCTCTGCTTTTGACAGGCTGCGAGAGAAAGCCGAGAGAGCACGCTAAACGGGAGGCGCCTGTAACCTACCCCATCGGAGTAAATTTTATTGCAACTGTCCTCAGGTCGAAAAATGTAAGCACTTGGCATACACAGTTTTATTCTTCTTGCTCCTTTTGTTGTAAACTACCAGCTCAAACAAATGAGCATACGTGTATACGGTCATTTCCATAGTCAATCCAACTTCTGTTTCGGTTTACGGCGAAAGCTGCCTTATATATCTAAATCTAGGACATACTGTGCGTTTTAGTCTAGGATGTCGCTTTTTTATGTGAATCACTGAACAATGTGAATCTAGCGTCAACCATTTCCAGCCACCTCAAACTTGGGTAATTAAACCTAAAATTTAATTTTAGAATATGTGCAAACCCATGGAACCACCGTGCCAATCCTGGACACGCTTGCTTCGCCCTGTTACACGCTCACCAATAGATTCTCAAATCTGACCGCTAATGACCTGGTGGAGAAGTTCTGTATGGGTAAGCAGGAACCTCTATAAAGGTTTAAAAAATGGCGTGTGTGTATTTCCAAATATAAGGACATTTTCTATATATTTTCAACATGCTCTATTTAAAGAGCGCAAAATTAGCACCCTAGGACAACTTTAATTTTTTGCTTGCGGGTCCCTAACAATACTGCTTTAATATGATTCATTTTCCAGCCAACTGCTTCTGCATTCCCAACTGGAACGCTTACAGTGCTAATAATAATCAGTGCAATCTACCCGATGGAGGATGTTACTTGCCGGTGAGCCAACTCTCTAAAAAAATATTTAAAGCGGTGTTGCACGTGGCTTGCCAAACTCATATGACAACGGTATTCAACGTATTATATGCAAATTGTATTTCAATTCATTGTTCCATTCGGTACCGAAATGTGAATAAATTTGTAACAGTTGTCCAGCATAACCTCAAAATCACGTGTCATCCCGCTTTAAAATTTCACTATTTAGGTGACAATCCCTTCATCGTACCGGCTCGCTAAGCGTCAGTGCGAGCGTGAAGCCAACGGTTCCACTATCATAGTTAGCGACGCGCAAAAGGCTGTCTACTTGGCTAGCTGTGAGTTGTGTATACATTATTCTTATTTTCCTTTTTATTATATTTAAAAAAATATATAAAAATTTAACTCCGATAAACCCGCCTTTCCGAACAGACAAGAGGCTTAAAGAGAAATGACGGCCGGTTTTTGGAACGCATCGTGGACAATTGCATTATTACGTATTTAGGCTACTTTGCTCGAATTTAGCTCGATTTTTATTATAATGTATGTTCATTTGCATACGCTACATAAGAATGCTGGTGACTTGATGTGTTTCAAAAACAGGCCGGTATTTCGCTGTAAAGTTGGTCATGCAGACACCCCTGCACTGTTATCATGGATTCAGTTGATATAGCTTTATCTTTGCTTTTTTCTATAGATTGTAGTTCGTAGTTTCATATCGATCAGAATTGTAGTATGTAGTTTATACTTTCTTTTTCAGTGACCACCAACAAGCAAAAGACATGGTTGGGACTCTCCTACAATGGTTTCAAATGGATTTGGAATGACGGATCAGATGTAGGTCTTTCTTAGAGAGAGAGAGAAGAGAGAGAGAGAGAAGAGAGAGAGAGAGAGAGAGAGAGAGAGAGAGATAGGTGGAGAGAGAGATGGAGAGAGAGACAGAGAGAGAGAAATATTATCAACTTTTATTGCGATAATCATGCCAAACCACATTGTAGCTTATACTGTATGAATGTACAATTATGACATTTCTCAAGGTAGTTCGGTACAAAGTTTAATACAAATATATAAACATGTTACATAAGTTATATGAGTTTAATGCTTACAGCTCGGTAGCTATCAGCCGTGGGCTTCCTTCAACTTCGAACCAAGTCAGTGCGCATATCAACAACAGACAACTGGATTCAAAGTATCTTGGTAAGTTACCATAATCCAATCGTTCTCCTCTATGAGTTACGATACCTCGAAGTACAGAACTAGCTACAGTAACCAAGATTGAACAATCTCTCATACTTGGGAGCTACCGTATTCACTCATGTGAAGCGCCTCATTTTATGTAACTGATTTAACTGCACAGACTTACAGACACTTACCAATAGAAAAGATACGCCAAGATGTAAGTGCGGCACCCGAGACTCTTACAAAACTTGCGTAGTATACCGTTCAAGATACTGTAACTGAAAGGTTGAAACTACAACCATATGTTGTTGAGGATGTAAGCGCGGCACCGACCGGCGCTCTTACAAAACTTGCTAGGATGTTGTGCTGCGAATTCGCAACGGAAGAAAACCAAAAAGAATTATCTAGGAATACTTTTTGGATTTCTTGCTCTGCGAATTCGCATTGCAAAATCCTAGGCGAGAGAGTAGGCACTGCGGAGAGGGCAAAAAGTTTTTTTACGTGTTTCACTGCGAATTCGCAGAGCACATGAGGGTCTGCGATTTCGCACCGGGTATTTTGCCGGTGCGAATTTGGAACGTTTGCTGTGCGAATTCGCACAGCCCACTTTTCCGGTGCGAAATCGCTCCATTCACAGAGATGGGTGCCCCACATTTTTTTCAAGACTTCTCTCTCATGCAGAATCCTTTAGGTATAATGACGATTGCGATGACGACCACGTGTACACGTGCCAGGCGACACCGTGCAGTAGTGATCACTACTGTACATTTTAAGATTATTGATTGAAATAAAATATTCTTCGCAGCGTTTTGTCGTTATCAGCACATCAGTTATTCTCTCTCTCTCTCTCTCTCTCTCTCTCTGCCTGTCTGTCTCTCTCTGCCTGTCTGTCTCTCTGTCTGTCTCTCTCTATCTCTCTCTTTCTCTCCCTTTCCATCGCTATTGCATCTTTTGATATTACTAACTGAAATAAAATATTCTTCGCAAGTTTTTGATCTTTCTCAGGAACATAATTATATTATTATATAGCGTTAAACTACGAATCTTTCAGGCGAAACACTTGAGATCTCCTCTCTCTCTCTCTCTCTCTCTCTCTCTCTCTTTTAAACCCTCTCTATTTTCAAGATCGGATGTCTCTCTCTCTCTCTCTCTCTCTCTCTCTCTCTCTAAACCCAATTTTCATCATGTTTTCTCTCGATCTGACAATCTTATACTCCCTGCACTCTCTCTTTCTCTCTTCTATAGTTCATGGAGTGCACAGCGCACTGCAATTCGCTGGCTTCTGTTGTGTAATGTACACGAGGATGTGTAAGATGCACAAAGAGAGAGAGAGAGAGAGAGAGAAAGAGAGAAAAGCAGTGTAAGAGAGGGAGGGAGAGGGAGAGAGGGAAAGAAAGAGAGAAAGAGAGTTCGAGGATCAGCTAAACAGAGATCTAGCCTCATCTCAGAAACGTTCAAGCAATAGCATAGTTCGCACCACACTTCGAGTTTATTGATCGACATATCTATTTTTGATTGATGACGTAGTTTATTGATTGATATTGGTTTCAAAGACGTGTTGTGTTTATCAGAGGATGTGCATCAAATTATGTTTCAGTAGTACTTTCTTAATTTTCTTTGCAAACAATTTTTTTTCTCGGGCACGAACAAGAAACAAACTTATAATTTAATAGATTCTCTTCCGGATTCCATTCCACCTTGTATTTGTTTTCAGTTGGTGCGCGCAAAAGCATTGCCGCGCGCAAGCTATTTATGCGATTGTGCGCCGCAACATCGCCGTTTGTGCGTCATCTGCCGATTCTGAATGTTGTCAATTTCAGAACATGACCCTTGAAGATGTCCCATCGGGTTCTTCTGAACCTTCAGAAACATTAAAAGAGAAAAATAGCAAAGAACCAGAAATGGTTTGTTCCGCTACAGATCATTATGACCAAGTGAGTACTTTATTATATAAAATTAATAATAATCATAAATATAAAGTACTGTTTCCCATCGCAAGTGTGTCACAAATAATGCCAAAAAAGGTATGTCGGTTGGAGTAATGGCTCGAATCTTTTCATATCCACAGCTCGAGCCTAGCCCCAAATTTCAATTGTAAAATGAAAGTTATTTGATGAGTTTCTTTAGTTCAATCCCACTGCGTATCTCGAGAGTTTTTACTGCAGTGCTACCGAGGACCCGGCTATGCAGGTATGTTTTCAAGTATTGAAATAAATAATTTATATTTGTTTGTAAACATGGAAGGCCTATCCTTATTTCAAATATGTCAGGGGCAAGTTCTGAAGCCGGGTTGTGTGTGTTCAAAAAGACACTTTGGTATTCTGGATGTTCGGGTGTGTCCCGGGATGTACGGATGATTCAGTGGATGTCTCGAGGTGTCGTATCCAATGGCTCGGAGGTACATTAACCATAAAAATATTTAGGTAGTTCTGTTCTTCCTGCCTGGAATTCTCTACCGGTTACCGGCGAAAATCACCACTGTTTTGGACTTGGGCGCAGGTAATTTTTTTTATCAAAACAATATATATTAATACTTCTTAGAGCGAAATACCGCATTAAGAAAAAATTTTGAGAAGCATCGTGGACAGCTGATTTCTTACGTATTTGTGTTAAGCTACTCGAATTTAGCTCAATTTTTTATTCCAAGTTATGTTCACTTGCATAAGCTGCATAAGAAAGCCGGTGTACTCGATGCGTTTCAGAAACCGCCGGTATTTCGCTTTAAAGGGTCAAGCTCGCCCGGCAGTCATTACGCTGGAAAACACTCACTGCTGACTGTGCAAGCAGGAATGTGCAAGCCGCGTTGCCTTGCGTTATTATGAGACATTTGTAACATATAGTTGTTCTCTCACGAGCCTAAGCCTTACTAAAGTCTTCATGCAGGCGTCGGTACGTCCGTAGTATGTTCTTCAATGATGATCCACATTGTTGTTTTATGTGCCAAAAAACCATGAAAAAAAAATACAATAAAATGGAGAGACCCAAAGGGAGAGACCCACTTTGCTGATTCAAATACAATAACTTTATATTTATTTATTATTGCTTAGGACCCACAGTCTATCTTCCTATAGCCCTGCGACATCGAGCGGCCAAAATTTACACCTCGGACTATGCCCCAGCCAATAGAGACACATTACAGGCATGGGCGGAGAAACGGTAATTATGCAATAACTTGAAAAATGAACACGTACACAGGAAAATTGAATAATTGCCCAGACCACAGAAACTCGTCAGTAGCCGGTCATCAAATGGTACTCAGAATATTCACCGAAAAAATATCGTTTGGTGAGGTCACTGACCATTTGGCGACCATGTGGTGACCAGTTGACGACGTTTTTCGAAAAAAAAAGTGTCATGACAAGATCACTTGGTTGTCTCACGAAAAATCAGGGAACCACGTAGATCAGTTCAAAATGCACAGCTTTTCACTTTATGCTTTGAATATAGTTTAAAGCGAAATAGCGGCCGATTTTTGAAACCCATCGCGTACAAAAAAAAAAAAAAAAAAAAAAAAAAAAAAAAAAAACGAGCATAAATTAGAATAAAAAATCGAGCAACTTAACATAAATACGTAAGAATTTAGTTGTCCACAATGCGTTTCAAAAACAGGCCGGTATTTCGCTTTAAAAATATTATTTTAGAACTTCATTCAACTGGATCGAGGTGTGCAAATGGTTGGCTTCAATTGAGGCTTCAATGGACAATCCTGAAAAGATGCAACAAGACACGCGGGATAAAATGCAAGCGATATTAGAGGTTGTCATTTAAACCTTACCAAAATACCGTACACCTTGTCGAAATTTGCTCCCCAGACTTGAGGAGCGAACGTATCCGTGTGTATACGACGTGGTAAAGAAATCCATCTAAAAATATAATTTAAAGGGTGACAAGCCGCTCGTTTTTATAATGAGCACGTGCATAGAATAGGTATAACAACCTTTGTTAGGAAGGAACAGACGAACTGTTCCTTTCGCCTTTAGCGACGTTATTGGTAATGCGCTCCATTAGCGGGATAGATAGATGCATTTTCTTGTTCAGATGTTTAGAGCACAAATCCTACCCAAAATTTACAAAGCAAGGGATCTTATATTTGTTTTATTCGTCAGTCTCGGCCGTAGGCCATCTTCAGGGCATTACCTCAGACTTGGGTAGTTAACTGGTTGGTTAAAGGCACTGATTGTTTGTTTGCAGTCATTCCATTATAATTCCTGATTTAGGTAAACGTCCAAGCAAATCCCGTCGTCCAGGGAGTGCACTGGAAAACGAATGACACTGTTGAAATACCGAGAAAATTTCAGGTATAAGAGTGAGCAGCTAAACTATGGCTTATATGTCCTTCCTACGGGCGATATAATTTGGCTGATACTCATGGGGCACTACTACGTTGCGTGTCAGTGGTGCAAATCGTGGACACACGACAAGCTGGCTGTATGGCGCAACTGGTAGAGCAGCGGGCTCGCACGATGTGGATAGTGGGTTCGAGTCCGAGCCGAGACAAGCACATAGGGCAGAAATTCTCCCGTAACTTACCATTAGCTTCTTCTTGTCTAGCACTCGGTGTTTTAAAGCGAAATACCTGCAGATTTTTGAAACTAATCGAGTGCGGGTTTTCAGCATTCTAATGCAGCATATGCAAATGAACATAAATTCGAAGAAAAAATCGAGCTAAATTCGAGCAAATTAGCATGAATACGTACGAATTCAGCTGCCCACGATGGATGCGTTTCAAAAACCGGCCGGTATTTTGCTTTAAACATGTACTCCGATTTTTCGAGAATGTTTGTTTTTTAATTCGATATTCTTCAGGTAGTCGCTACGGTATTCTGTCTGGAATACTCCTGTGAAACCTTGGCCGGCTACATGAATGCCGTGAAAAGCGCGTGCTCATTGATAGAGGATGGCGGATATTTGGTGAGAATTAAAAAAAAAAAAAAAAAAAAATTGGAACACATAAGGCCATATTCACCACTCAATTCCCCATGGGGAATTCTCGGTCTTTTTCTCTGTGTCTCAGATTAGAATGCTATTTTCTATTCCCAGGGAATATTTCCCCGAGGGAACCGGGGTGGTGAATATTGCCTCTGGAGCCAGAAGTGCTGTTATTCCAGAAACTGCCTAGTATTGGCTAACGTCCAGAAGACGGTAATTAGTAAATTCACATGTTGCATGGCCTAAGCCTAAGCCTAAGCCTAAGCCTAAACCAAAGCCTAAGCCTAAGCCTAAGCCATCAAAAACAAGAAAGTCTGAAAATACAATCGCAATCTTCAGGTGCAAGGCGGCGTATTAGAAGCCGAGTCCTACGAATTCGACGGAAAAAAGTTCAAATGCCACTTTTTGAAGAAGAGTCATATATTGGAAGCATTGAAGGTATGTTACCTGTAATGATGTAACAGCCGGTTTTTGGAGCATGTGTCGGAGGCTGTATTCTCATCTGTTAGTACACAGTTGTATTCAAATATGTACAACACATTTTTTGTCTATTTATTCTCATACAACCTATGGTAAAGAGAGTAAAAGGCCGTTTTTTCGCACTTTTTCCAAGTTGCCACATTTTGTGCTGTAAAATTGAATATAGTATATGTAGTTATTTAGCATAGTGTTACTATTCACGTAATGGTCTACAACAACAGAAAATAGACATGATGTGGAAGAATTATCTTAGTCAATTCGTAGGAATTTCCCGCCATACGTGTTGAATTCGGCCTCGCGCGGTGTCTGTGCGGTGTCTGAATAAGACGTGCGGTGTCTGTTAAACTCGTGCGGTTTCCGTGCGGTGGTCATGCGGTCATGCGATTATGCGGTGCGGTGTACAATTGGCCCAACTAGCTGTATACTGAACAGCATAATCCTTTTAATTTCAGGCAAACGGGTTCGCTCACGAGGAAAAATCTGAAGGATTGAAATTAATCGAACGCGAGGAAATCTTTCTACTTGTTTCAAAGAAGCTTCACTAAAAAAATTGTTTATTTCTATAAATAATAATTTCATATAGATAACAGTGCGTTATACATTTTTTCGTATGAGATACATTATTATTATTATTTATATTATATTAGAATAATAAAGAGTACAACAGCAAAGTACAAAAACATAGAAAAAGATTATGAAAGGCTACGTTCCTATCTTTGGACATGATAATTGCAATTGCTTACATAATAAGGGATGATTAGTGGAGGCGTCTGTGCCTTCGAAGGACTGCTGCTACTCCTGACGCTTGCATTTTTCACGCTTGCTCCGTCGATGGTGTGTTCAAAACTTCGATCACCTAATTCATATACTATTTTATTGTTACATAATTACAACTACCTAATTACCTAATGGCTTCTTGTGACATGCAAATAACACATCTCAAAATGTTGATTATTTCGATGGTCATAATCTTTGTCATCGAAACGATTCAGAATTAATTCAGGATATCGTTAGAAGTGTTTCAGCATAGGGTTTTTCAACCATTCCACGTATCACTAGGTAGGCCTAAATTAGCCTTATAGTCACCGTGAGGTTACCTACTTGGTATCCGTTACGTTATTTTATCCGTTATGTTGGTATTGTTATTTTACGGTCCAGTATATTTATATCTTCTGAGGTAGCGAAATACCGGCCGGTTTTTGAAACGTATCGAGTACATCGGCATTCTTATGCAGCTTATGCAAATGAACATAAATTAGAATAAAAAATCGAGCTAAATTCGAGCAAATTGGCCTAAATACGTAGGAACTCAGTTTTCCGCGGTGCTTTTCAAAAACCGGTCGGTATTTCGCTTTAAGTATAGTATATTTATATCTTCTGAGGTATGGTAAACTTTCTTAAAACTGGAGGTATTTTTTATCCATTCCACGTATCTCTAGGTAAGCCTACATTAGCCGTAAGGTAAGGCTAAGATTACTAGTTTACTAGTTACCCATGCTTACTTGAAATGGGGACAAAAACCCCGCATGTTGCTTGGCGGAACTCATAAATACATACGCATCGGAAAATACATACGCATCACAACGGAAAATACATACGCGGAACGTATGTATCTTATATTTATACTTTTTAAACTGGGCCGGATTTTAAAAACCCAAAAAAAACTTACTTTTTCCCTGAGTTGCTTTACACGGCTGATAAGATGATCGCCAATCTTAACAGTAAAACTGCCAAAATCGATCTGCAAACCGAGAAAATTCACTAATTTTTAAAGCGAAATACCAGCCAGTTTTGGAAACATCGAGTACACCAGCATTATTACTACGCAGTCTATGCAAATGAAAATAGATTAGCAACAAAATGAGGTAAAGTCGAGCAGCGGTGCATAAATACGTAAGAATTCAGCTGGCCGGTATTTCGGTTTGAAGCGAAATACTAGCCTCTTTGGAAAATTTGCATATGATAAGCAAATCCTATGTATCCTATGCTAATTTTGTACGATTGCCGTGGACGATCGTACAAAATTAGCATAGGATACATATGATTTGCTTATCATATGTAAATTTTCCAAAGGGGCTAGCGTTTCGCTTTAAAGGGATAGGCCCATCAAAATAAACCTATATTTACGCTACGTTCATAATGACTATCAAGCATTTTTATTACAATATATACAAACTAAATTTCACCATTATTCTCCCTAGACAACTTTTTTCCAATGCGCTCAACGCATATGTATACCATAAAACTGCAGATTTCAAAGCTATATATGCAAATTTTAATCGCATTATAATTTCACGATAAATTTGCATTGACGACAAGGATATTTGCGGCTTTACGGTATACATTTGAGCTGAGCGCATCGGAAAAAAGTTTTCCATGGCAAAAAAAATGTGAAATTTAGTTTGTATATATTGTAATAAAAATGCTTGATAGTCACTATGGACGTATCGTAAATATAGGTTTACTTTGATGTGCCTGTCCCTTTAATACGCCAAAACATAAATATAATAATCGACGTGAAACTTGACGCGAATGCTTTACAATAGTTCCTACAAGGCAAGGGCATAAAGCTTCTATAAAGCTTATGAGACTATTACCAGTCATTATAAGAAGCCATGATTGGAAAATTGCATGATATGCATATCCTATGTATTCAATGCAAATTTGGTGCCAGTCCGGCAAACTTCCGGCACCAAATTTACATATGATATGCAAATTTCCCAAATAGGTACAATATTGCTTTAAAGTTCGGGTAAACCAAAACCCCGGCAGACACCGTTTCCTTCATAGGAAACTTTCCTTGTTTTCTTCCTGAAAATTTGTACTAACCTTTATTATTTTTATTTTTGAAAGCTTTGCTGATATAATATTTATTATCAGTACTAACCACTTGATCCCAATACGCATTCCTGCCACCAAACTTTTCAGCAATACTGATCAATTCTTCTCGTTGTCGTTGTGACTGCAAATACAATTTGTGTATAGATTCCTAAAGTTAGTTTTCTGTTTAAAGCGAATATGTAGGCACTCAAAATGAGCAAAAAAAACGCGAAACTAGGGTTTCCATACCAGACGTTAATTTAAATAGGCGACTGAATATGTAAATAAGATTAGCATGCCCTGCACCTTGAATCTTGTAATTTGTCGATTTAAATTTAAATTTGCTCAATTGGAACCAAATTTATGCAACGGGTCCGAATCACGCGTTTACTATGGAAAAGGCGAACTTTGTAATTCATTTTCTGTTAAAGGGATAGGTTCACCTCGAATTGCACCTTTTTTATAATTTATGTTGATAGTATGACCTATGACGATCAAAATGCGAAAATTGCAGTAAATTTCCTTTGCTCCGAGTAGTAGCAGAGCTTGCTCAAAAAAGCTAAACTACCTCGAATCTATAAAACAATTGGAGTACCGCAGCCATGGTAAGTCGAAAATCGCGCAGCAGTGCTGGAGGTGCAGATATTGCTAGGATGATAAAAGGGCCCTGTATTTTCTAGCGTCTCCAGCCATGCTGCGCTATTTCCCACTTACCATGGCTGCGGTACTCCAATTGTTTTATAGATTCGAGGTAGTTTAGCTTTTTTGAGCAAGCTGTCCTACTACGGGGAGCAATGGAAATTTACTGCGATTTTCGCATTTTGACCGTCATAGGTCATACTATCAACATAAATTATAAAAAAGGTGCAATTCGAGGTGAACCTATCCCTTTAAGTGGGTAGTTGTAGACAACTTTTGTTATTGTTTCCTTAATGGGGAACACGCATTCTATTAATACAGCTTAACTTCAAAAAGGGCCTACATATTCCCTTTAAAACGACGGTATATGCCCTTTGAAACCGCGGTCCTGCGCATTTTTTCCATGTGGTTCATGCAAAACTCTACACGATGATGTCTGTTACTTACTACACATATTTTGCATGGAAACTATGATAAAGCGGCATTGCAACTTACGTTTCAAAACCTGATTACACAATAAGCTCCTTGTAGTACGCTTCAAGCGCATGCTCATTTTCCAATAGGAATTCAAAAAATTGTAGAAATGTTTATTAGACTCTTAGAAAGAGCGCAGCGCAAAGAGCGCATTCAGTGTTCTGTGTCTTAGTCTTTAGGTTTCTTGAGCATTATTGACCAATTCCTGATGACAAATTGTTCGACATCTTCGAGACAACTTATGAAGTATGGTACACGATTCGATTCTCTCGTGGCGGTGGCTTCCAATGTGCGTCAGACGCACATCATGTTTCAATTACCGCATCAAATTTTTGCTGCGCACCATCTAATTTGCATCAGTGGCAATTATCACACGGCACTAATTTTACTGAGAAAATGAAACAATCTTCTAGGGCGCATTCGAGATGGACATTTTCCTGAAAAGACAAAAAGTGGTTCGAGATGGACACCGAGAAAAAATAATACGTACACAATAATTGTCGAATATGCAAATGCAAATGTACCGTAATTGAAACTAAGGTCAATCAATCCTTTGCATGTGTGTATGCGTGGCAATTTGCATTCTTTTCCGGTGGTCCATCTCGTACCAAAGGTTTTATTTTTCTTTTCCGGAAAATGTAGGAAAATGTCCATCTCGAATGCGCCCTTATAGAATGCTTACTGTTCTGTATCTTTCCTGGTAGTCTTCCAATAAGCAATCAAACAACGGCAGAATTTGTCTTGCGCGATCCTTCTGAATGACAACATTCACAACTACAAATAAAGAGGTAAACATCCTGTTTTTGAAAAGTTTGACAACTACACTCCCATATGTGGTATGCAAATTAAGCGTGCAGGCCAATTTTAGGTAATCTCTATTTTTGATGACTTCGACGGCATCTCTAATATAGACAGTTGGATGCAAATTTTCAGACGCGATATTCATATTCACGGAGTTATCAGAAATTCACCGTGGCCATGCATACCCAAAAATATATCGCAGTTGTAACGCCCCTTCGCGCTGATTGGCCAAAATGCTATATTGGGCGTGGCAGTTGGGTTGTTGGCCAATAAGCGGTTACGGGCTTGACCACTGCGATAGTCGCTCCCAATCAAATCTATCCAATTTAACTTAAAGCGAAATAAAGGCCGGTTTTTGAAACGCATCGAGTACACCAACATGCTTATGCGTCATATGCAAATGAGCATAATTTAGCATAAAAAATAGACCCCAATTAGACCCCACTTCGCATAAATGCATAGTTGTCCACGATGCGTTTCAAAAACCGGCCGGTATTTCGCTTTAAGCTACAGTCTCTAGGATCTTTTGGAAATGGATACGTTTTGTACTAATGCATGACTCACTTTTTTTGTAATTTCCACTGTCGCGATCATTTCGTTAGTCGCATTTTCGATGTATTCCGTAAGCTGTAAAAAGTTCAAGCTCTACTCGATTATGGGGTTTCCAAGTATCCGGACTCCGGACAAAATTATCGTATTTTACGACTTCGCGAGACCCATGTATTAATTTCTCATGTCAAATATTCAATTCAGGGAAAATACGGTAAAGTTTTGTATACTTGGAAGGGAACGCACAGTTGTTTTTGGCATACATGGAAACCCCATTATCTTATACTTGCATGCACATAAATACATGTGTAAGTTGCATCTCACAGTGTATGACTTTTCCTACGACGTTTTTCAAGAAAATTTGGTCACGACAAGGTCAAGGTCATCAAGTGGTCACCGAATGGGTTCCCCAGCTTTTTATTTAAACAAAACGCTTCCCGACCTTACTGGAGTCAAACTCGGCAGAGTTATTCCCATTGCACGCACCAATTGGAAAAGTGTGCTTGGTGGGGGTAGATTCCTGAATTCCGTACAACTGCTGAATAAATCTGAACTTTAGAGCGTAACGGATTTCACACAAACCAACAAACAAAAAGTTAGTTCACAATTTTACATAACAAAGTTGTTTACGGTATTTGTATAAGTTCTACGTCGGTAACGTTAGCAAATCCGATTAAATTTGCAAAGCCTAAGCATCCGTGTCAAGTTGATGGTGTGTCAAGTGTCAACGTTACATTGAACTGTGAAAGATCAACTTACCGGTGTTGTTTTCTCCACACGTGCACGTTCTGTATGTTGATTCGTCAAAGTGTTCAAAATATTCTCGACCTAATACATTGTGAGATTGCATGCTGACTTCATGATAAACAGATAATAGTTGGCAATTGTTTAGCTAAATGTTTTTTTTATTTATGTAGCTTCGCATTGGTATGGGGTTCACACGAAAATGAAATTATTGGCCAGCGAAAAACCATCAATAACCGGTCACGAAATGGTTTTCACAAAAAAAATTGGTGATTGCCTTTGACCGATAACCACGGCGTCGCCAAATGACGACAAAACTTGGTCACCACAAGATCACCAAGTGGTCACCAAATGGGTTCCTATGCTTCCTATGTTAATGCGTAAAAGAGTTTTTTTTCTGGCAAATAACAAAGCACGCCTACTTCCTCCCTTTGTTGCTCTGCGTACACTATGAAAGGATCGACTTTGGCAGCTTCTCTCGCATTACTCTCGATCTACAATTACAAGCTGCAGGTGATTGTAATCACAGCAATTACAAGTTTTGTCTGAACAATTACTAATGAGCTTATTGGATAAGGATTGGACACTATTCTACTGCCAGTGGACGCCCTTGGACATCTATGAGCGTATGGACAGCATCGGACAACAT
The DNA here is from genome assembly GCA_036852015.1 of Pelodera strongyloides. Taxonomy (NCBI): domain Eukaryota; kingdom Metazoa; phylum Nematoda; class Chromadorea; order Rhabditida; family Rhabditidae; genus Pelodera; species Pelodera strongyloides. The sequence continues at coordinate 25,902 of JAANDG010000094.1, forward strand.
TGGACAGTATTGGGCGCCCTTGAACGTCCTTGAACATCCTGTGTGTATTGCTTTGACTAGCCTTGGACACCCAATAGCGAGCCTGGGACTCCCATAAACACATGGACGCACTGACATTGGACACTGGTACGCATGACTATGAGCTCACTCAAACAGTCTAGCGGGTGAAAAAAATATTCATCTAAAGACAACGGCGGTTTTTTTTTTGAATAATGAGTAATTGTTGATAGTCACCACTCCACGTGCTCCCGCGTTGTTCTTCACGGCTTTTCCTATTTTGGAATTTTCGAAAAGTTTCGAAAAGTATTCCCGCAGTTTTTCAATCTGAAGAGGAAATTTGTGTTTATAGTTTAAAACTTAAGTTTACTTCTTTGATTTGGTAGAATGAAGGCCTGTTCGCAAATATTTTCTCTTTCAAATGTGAACGAGATAATATCGCGTTACCAGAGCAAAACTCCGATGCGAAACTTCGATGGATCGCAGAGAAAAAAATAGGTCCGCCTACTTCTTGCCCGCTACACGCCGCGTCTTTGCCAGACACTCGCCAGGTTTTTTGCGTGTGCGCGTAATACAAAGAAGTCGCTGCGCACACTTATGCCACGTACTCATCAATTTTCGCGTTTCTGTACAGTTCTCGCGCCTACATTTCGCCGCACCACCGTTTTGTCAGTTCGCTCGGTGAGTGTGTGCGGCCCCATCGCTGCTCGCATCTCTGCTCATACATCAGGATTATGCTGTTATGCATATATACAGCAATTGCGAAAAAAATAATGAAAACCTGGTATTTCTTCGTGGCTGAGATAAAACAGTCCATAACAGGCAGTAGCTGTCTCGCACGGACCATCTTAAATTAGATTTTGTAGCTAAAAGCACCTCACTTTAGTACCTCACCTTTATTAATACCCACAGAAACATGAGAATCCCTCATTTTAGTTTTATGTAATAAAAAACAGAAATCTAATAAAGTATAAAAAAGTATGAAAAGTGTCATGACAAGAATTATACGGAAAGATATTATAAATAGTGTTTGAAAATGTAAAAGTAGAATGTGAAATAGACGTACAAAGTAATAAGAAGAGGAATTAGTAAGAAATGACCTTCAATATTAATCAAGGTGCCCCGTTTCGACCCCTGAGTCACATACGAGGATTTTGCCGTGTCCGGGTCTCATCAGTGTGAGCCACGGCTTTTTGAGAAAGAAAGGAAAAATAAAGAAATAATAATAATAAAGAAAAAGTAACATGCATTCTAATGAAGCACTTGGTTATGTCTTAAAGTGATATAACACCTTGTTTATGGTTTCCAATGTCTGCTTCATCTCATTAATTTCTTCCATGATGTGGTTCCAGATCTGCAATAGTTCTTTATTTCAACATAGTTATCTTTGTCTCTGCGTCTACCTCTCTGTTTCATGGTACTCGCTCATTACTGCTCTTTCTCTCTCTCTTAATCTTCTCTCTCTCTCTTATCTTTCTCTCTCTATGTTTCTCTCTCACTCCTCTCGCTCTTCTCTCTCTTCTCTCTCTCCCTCCCTTTTAATCTCAAACCCCTATATGTTTGTGTTCGCATTTGTACAGTTAAAACATTCTAGCCAAATAATTAGTCAGTGCTCATAACACCTTTCGAGCTTTTATAACAATATAATCTTACCTTTTGGGACTTATAGACAAGTATGGTGAAGTAGTTCTGCTCCTTACAAACATCGGCATTGTCCAAATTAACAGAAGCAAGTCCAAGTTCGCTCCAGAGTTTATTGAGCCTCGTAACAGTATGTCTATTTTCCGATGTCTGATACTCAGGCCGACTATCACATTGGGAAATACAAAACAATAGAAATAATAGCAGAACCATCGTTGATTATTATGCTCTGGAATACATTAGACGGTTGGTGAAGTGTACGATTATGGTAGCTTTATGGTCGAGGACCGTTTCAAAGTAAATTTACCTAACCCAGTATCTAGTGAGCATAACAACAACAGGTTGTTTAAAGAGAAATGACAGCCAGTTTTTGAAACTTATTTGGGATACGTACATTCTCCTATGATGCAAATTAATATTATGAGTCAATCGTATAGTACTACGTTCTCAGGCGCGCAGCGCGCAAATGCGTAACCGCGTCAGCGGAAAAAGATGGCGTTTCAACGTGGGAAAGGCGGAGACGCAGAAAAGAGGTTTCTCCGTGTCTCGAATTTTTCAAAGCATATTTGCAATCTTTTCCCGCGGACGCGGCTACGCATTTCCGCGCTGCGCGCCTGAGGACCAGAGTAGTCGTGCTATTGTTTGCGTTCGCTACTTCGGAATCTATGACCTGTTATTCATTTCAAAAGTGGCCGTATGGGGCTTGAAAACATTTCGCTTGAACACATAAAAATGTTGCATAATGGGACAATATGCGCATAGAGTCATTTAAATATATAGAATTCAAGTCAGAAAGGAATGGGATGGTCTGCATAGGACAAGCCAGGCGTAAACGCGCACTACCATACTGACACCATTTCGGCCTGTAGAGACTAGTGTACTCTCACTCATCCAAGGTCACATTTTCAAGAGCCCTCGGGCATTCTATTTATAATCCTGTCGAACCCCAAATATAGTAAAATGGAACATTAACATACAGTGATCCACGCGTGATGGAATATATCGCTTGCGACAAAGGAAAAATGCACAGTCGCACCCTGGCACAGTAAAGAGATTAACCCACTAAATGACAGTTCCCGGTCACCAAATGGTCGGTGACTGGTCACCAATTGTTCTCTTCTGCGCAAACGGGCATGGCATGAAGGAACCACCCATATATGGTAACAGTTCACCGTTTTTTTTCTGTTTCGTTGACCAAACCATTTGGTGACAATTTGCTGGCATGATGTGCAACCAACCAACCAACATTGTTTTCGAAAGCCGTCGTCAACTGGTCACCACATGGTCAGCGACGGGTTGCCAAATATTTTTTTTTTTGCCAAATATGGTAATAAAATATATGTTTCTACGGTCAGAGAAATCCGTGTACCTGTTTACAAACACATATATAAAAACTCCTTTAAGCTGCTGGTTTCGCCCATGAAGGCAAACTAGGATTGAAATTCATCGAACGAGAGGAAATCGTTATACTTGTTTCAAAAATGTTCACTAGAAAAGTTGTTTATTTATATAAATAATAATTTCATATAGACAGCTGTGCGTTATACGTTTTAATGTGCGTTGCACATTTTTTGTGTAAGCGATAAATATTAGTGTTATTAATATTATATTAGAATAATGAAGACTACAGTACAAAAAAACATAACAAAAAAAAGGATTTAGGGGAGACATGAGTGCCTTCGAAGGTCCGCTACTCCTCACGCTTGCTCCTCCGATGGTGTGTTCAAAACTTCCATCACCTATAATACAATTATGTGGCTCGATTCGACCAGTTTCATTCTGAAACAGGTCTCTCTCACTCACATAATCTCAGTTTTGTCCATAGTCCAAGAAACAGAACAGACATGAATACGAACAATAATCTTTCCCAATTTGTTTCCTCTTTTATTTGTTATTGGATCTTGGCTCGCATCTGTTGGAGGCTTCGCTGCCCCACTAGCTTGCTATAAGATCTTCCTCCTTCTTTTCCAAATTTTGTAATATTTTATGTTTTATCTTTTTCCAAATTTTGTAATATTTTATGTTTTATCTATTTCTTTCCACGCTGACAATTCTATTATATCCCCTCTCTATGTTGAATACTCTTTTATACTGACTAATATTCGCACTATATTTGCTTCCATTCCTTTTAGCCAAGTTGGTCGCCACACATCACACAGTACTTCATGTTCCCCTTCCCATTATCGTTGTATATCCATCTATTTATTTCTACTCGTAATGTGAGCTTATATGTATCTCTGCTTTATTGGTTTTTCCTACACCTTGCACCCCTCTCTAGACTTAGGTTTGCTCTGTCTCCATACTTAGTCTCTTTTCTTGCTTCTTGTTATCTAGAATCTATCTAGATAGCCGTGCCTTCGTGGCATAATGTTACCCGTGCCCTCGTGGCATAATTTTACCCGTGCCCTCGTGGCATAATTATACCCAAGTAGTACGGTGTTTTGTCCTTGTGACTAAACATTGTTGCTACATGGAATTCATGTCATTTTGACATGCTTATTTTTAGTCCTAATACTGTACTTACTTGACTGATTACATTTCTCATGATTCTATTCTACTTACTTTTTGCTATATTTCCGTTTCTTTATTCTTGTTCATATGTTACAGAACTATGTTTCCTTCACTCTTATACATGCTTCTGCTTTTCTTTCTTTTATCCTTAATTAAGTTTAATACCTCAATTTTAAAGTTATTTTGCCACCAACGCTTTCCTTTCAATTATTTTACAACCTTCAAACACGTCCCGTTTATTCACTACTTTCAAGGGCCCTTACTTTCTTTACGTTTTTTCCCCTTTTTTTTCTTTTTACTTATTATATTTGTGTTTTTTATATATTATAATTTTCATGTTCACTTGTTAATTTCAACATTTCCAATATTATTAGGTAATTTTTGTATTACCGTCACTTTTGCAGTAATTTCTACTGCTAGCCCTTTATAATTCCATCTTTCGGACTGCTTTGATCCCCGGATAGTCTCTATCTTAAAATCTACTTATTTTTACTTACTCTCTGATATCGGCTTCCACACGGCACTATGGAGGTAGTGGTTATACTCAAGTATTCCACGAACACTGTAAGAGGCATTCTCCGGTTCATGGTTGTAAACGGAAAGTGGGAGAATGTCGCTCGGTGTCCTTCGTGTCAACGTGGTAGAGTTCTCTAGCTTGAACCCGCCATGTAAGTTTCTCAGATTCTAAAAGCTCTTTCCATTACCCAACCTATCCTCTGAAGCCGAGGGCGGCGGACTGAGGTGAATTCTTATGCCCTAACAATACCACAGCAAACTACCACACCCAAACTTGTTTCAGCTCTAAAAAGATTGGCCCGAATCTTAAACTTACGTCTATTGAAGGCACACAGTCTTTTGGCAATCCCTGTAAATCGTCCCGTTGCAAAATTTGCCCACTGATATCTTTTGAAAAACTCATTCGTAGCAGCACAACAACATACTTCTCTCATACTTTCGCCTCTAGTATTAGTAATTGCTCCAGCGAAGGGGTTATATATTGTCTAACTTGTGATAACTGCAATATGCAGTATGTAGGTGAGACAAAGCGCTCTTTGAAAAGCAGGTTTAGTCAACATCGATATCATCTCAATAAAAATTCACAAGAAACCATTCTGTATCGTCATTTCTCAAATTGTCAAGCAAATTCCGATGTTAAACTATTTACTATACATATATTAGACTGTTTAGATTAAAACAAGAATAACTGTATTCGCAAGGATAAAGAACTCTTTGGATTAGTTCTTAACACTGCTTACCCATACGGCTTAAACGATCATATTAAAGTTCGGACTCATTAGTGACTACTCTAAGAAAATCTTGGTAATAATAACATTCCATATTCTGTCTTAAATAATTCGGCCGCCTAAAAACCGAGGTCCCCGTAATAAAATAAAACGTAGATTGTCTACTAATACTACTCTCCACCTCTCCCATCCTACTGATTTCCAAACACTAGTTCTCTCAAAAACCGGTTGGCTAAATCTACTAAAAAGATCCTGGTTCGAAATTATTTCTCTAATGAACACTCTAGTTATTTCAGACGTAATGTAGAAGCAATATGTGGCAATTCTTGTGCTTCTAACCCTTTGAAAGATAGAAATACCAAGCCGTCTAACGGATTTTCGCATCAAAATTCCCTTTATTTGTACCATTCTAGAGGCTTTAATCTCAAATACGCCATAAATAGATTCATCCGTAACACTTTCATCTCTAATAATATCCCACTTCCATTTTTACCTCGTATTTGCTACCAAAATCAATATAGCATTCCTTTAGGACCTCGCCTATTTAATCACAAGACTGTTGCTAACAACCCTACTGTTAACCACGTTAATTGTAATTGTAAGGATTACCTTTCTTTTTGTAACACTAAAGAAAAAATCGATATCGACGGTTCTCTTCATATAATCTCTGGAAATTGCAAAATATTTGAATCCCGCTACCCTAGAGCCACAACTCTTCTTTCAAAAGGAACCAAGTTCAGAGAACCTTTTTCCAGTAAAATACTAGAAGAACATTTACACGTACTTTTCAATGACTTGTCTAAAAACCTCAATGAATATACTAGTACGCTTAATTGTTCTCTTCCCATATGGGAAAAGTTAAATGAAGTCATCCAAGGTTTTCGGAAACCTCATGTTAACTCTAACTGCTCTATTTACAAAGAAATTAACCATATTAAGAGACAGTTTATTATTACATGCGTAGATAAGGCGTCCGCTAACTTTTGTTTCTCTTGCCCTCTTTTATATTCACACTTCCTTCATAAAGAATTGGGTATTGCTAAAAACAACGGTTCATTCGAATATAAAGGTAACGATACTTACTCTCCGTATAATCTCGAGTCACAGGACAGCATTGTATCCGTCATATTTACTATTCCAACATTCTTAATATAAAATGTTCTGATACCGATCGCAAACTTCCTAACATTTACGCAGTTCCTAAATTGCATAAAAAATCGATTAAAATGCGTTACATCACAGCTGCTAAACACAGCTCTCTCCAAAACCTTTCGATTACTCTTCAGAAAATACTGAAACATTTCCGTTTGCATTTTAAAAACTACTGTAATGCTAGTAAAACTTGGAGCAGTAATAAAACTAATTTCATTTCTATAGATAATTCCATTTGCATTAGTAATTCTACACTTATACATCGTTTCCATAAAGTCAAAGTCTTGGACTTTAGTAGTCTCTTACCAACTTACCTCATGATTGTGTCATTGATAGCATCCTAGAACTAACGGATATATGCTTTAAAAACTCCGGTAAATCTCTTATTAACGTAGGATTTAAGAAAAGTTACTATACTGATGCTCCGTCTACTAACTGTTTCTCATCAAATGAAGTTAAAAACATGGTACGCTACATAGTTAAAAATAGATATCTAGTATTCCAGGGCATTATTTTCCAACAGATCAAAGGAGTTCCTCAGGGAGGTAACTCTTCTCCTTTACTTGCTGATTTAACTCTTTGTATATTGAATTTAAATACTTTAAAAGCTTTTTTGAATTCTTCCTCGGCTATAAGATGTCCATGTTCAGATATATGGATGACATAGCTATTTTCTATAATGATGATAACATTATCGATATACTTGATTCCATCTATCCTAGCTCGCTCATTCTCGAAGCGGCCAATACTGTTGATTCCTCCGCTCCCTTTCTCGATCTCGCCCTTGCTAGGTCTACACATAATTGGACTATCAATATACAATAAACTGATGATTATAGTTTTGACGTTATAAGATTTCCTATGTATGACAGTCATATATGTGACCATATTAAAGTAAACTGTATCCAAGGTGAAGTAATACGTATTCATAGATGTACTTCCCAGCTTACTTCTTTCAAATTCAAAATCCATTCGTTCATTATCAAGCTGCTGTCCAACAATTACCCCAAAGAAGTTGTACTCAAAACTATCAAAAAATCATTTAATAAGTACCCTATTATTAGTCTTAAATACGATACCTCTACTAAAAGTCTCAACAGTTGGGTCGACAACCTTTAATTTTGCATTTCTGTCTATTCTTCCCTATTATGCAAAACTTTGTAACCGTAATCTACGACATTCTTATGGATAACTAATTATTTTCAACAGACCACATAGTTCATAAACTTTACCTATATATTCTATCACTATGTTTATGTCATGCACTCTTACCCGATCAATACTACACACTACATCCCTTTCCCATTGCTCTCGTCCTCGTCTTGCATTGCTCCATACCCTTTCTTAGTACGTATTACTTATTGATATATTCCTACCTAGTTATTTTGCTTGAGGACATATCCAAGGTTAGTTTTATACTTTCTTCTGCATTTTGTTTATTAATTCTCTACTTGTTCCTTTTTGTAAGGATATTCAGGTACATTACACCCGCGTATCAAGGTTAGTTTCTTATTGGTTTTTTTCTATTATTTTTGTCCCTTTTTACTCTATAACCTTATATTTTCTCTCTATAACCTTTGTCTCTCTATCCCTTTCTCAATATCTATTTTACCTTTCTTTCACTCACTGCCTAAGCCTACCGTCATCGCACTGATGAGACCCAACGGTGGCAAAATCCTCGTATGCGAAGGGTCGAAACGGGTTACCGTATTACATATGGTATATTCATGTTAGTTTATTGAACTTATTCACTTATTTCCCAATTTGTTCCTCTTTTACATCCTGGGGTAAACATTGGGTAAGAGTAAACGGTTTATTGATTTTCAGATAGTTGACCAATACTGTGTAGCAAATTGTCGCTACATAATAAATTCACTGCTAACTTGGTGTATAATCTAAGTCACTTCTTATCATAATATACGCGACAAAATAACAACATAAAGTTAACGTCTAAACGATACGAATATAGAAACAAGTACACGAATAGAACACAGAGCACGAGATGATAACCGTACTGGCAATAAAGCAATTAATAGTTAAACCAACGACTTCTAAGAGAATCAACGAGACACCACTACCACTGAATATAATTAGTGGAAAACATTGTGTAATAAAAAAGTATCACTGAGCGGTGGCTTATGAATCGAGCGCGTCAGGTACAGCCCTCTAACTCCGATTGTCGGCGGCGGTCTTAGTGGTATCGTGGGCATCTCCGGCTCTAAAAATAGATTATGTAAGCGAGTTTTGAAAACCCCACGCCAGAAGTTTAACCCTGGCCGAGATGATTTATATATATATATATATATGGGGTTGTTACATAATATTTTGGAAGATATTGGAAGTATTGCAATCGTACAGATCACACACCTAATGAACTAGATTGTGATAGTTTATGAGAAAATTCCTAGCATTTAAACCTAGTAGCAACAAGCTAAACAAGCTGCAACTTGTAGCCTCGCCGTCGACTGACTTGACTTGTGGTATAAGACGACAGCCTTATGAAAGTAATAGCAGGTAAGTTCCGATAAGACGAGGTATTATAATAAAACTAATTTTACAGCATACATACAATGTCCAACCGATGTATGCACTCAGTCAGCACGCAGAAATATCACAATATGACAAAACAGGCGGTAGGAAGCAGAGATTGTTCAATAAAGACATGCGCATCGAGGCGCTGTACAAATCAGTCATAGTTGCACAAGAAACTCAGAAAAGTTGATTCGAATGCAAGGTATTGCGCTGTTATGGAAAAACCAGTCAGCTCAGGCCGCCTGAGGCCACTTACGCTTCAAACGTATCCTAAGAAATCACATAATAGGAAACAATAGCATATTCATACATATATTGAGCTGCGAAACTCTTTTTATACCCGAACACGAAATTTGTATTTCCGTAACGCACATCGGTATGCAAATTACGCACAGTTACTATTTTATATAATATATAAATACTTTATTGCGTTAATATAATACCAGACGGCTACGCCGCCTGAGGCGACTTACATGGAAACATGATTTGTTTAGCATGGGCATACTTATACAAAGTTCCAAAACGTATCACAAGAAATTCACCTAATGGGAACATATGCATACTTCGATAGTGAGCTACGCAACTCTTTTTATACCCGAACACGAAAGTTGCTTTTCGTAACGCACATCGGTATGCCAAACGCTACTCACTCTTTTATATAATAAGATAAGATATCACGATACCTCGGTCTGTACAATATGTTGTTGTTCTACCGGCAGATTGCGGACATCTTTGACTTGAGTCGATGAAAGGAGGGGCAGTTCCTTGTCCCGAGGACGAGCACCTTATGAGGGCTCTAAACATTTACGTGTTCTTTACATCAATTAGGGAAGGTGGATCTTTCCACCATAAAATCACATAAAACGGTTAACTCTCGAGGAAGTGTCTCCTGTGGTGATCTATTATCCGCGCCTTCCTAAGGGAGGGAGGGATTGGGCATCCACTCTACAAAACTAACAACGGTCAACTTCTGTTATATCAGACCAGAATGACCAAAAAACGCAAAAAATTTCAAAAAGTCATATCGGAAGGGCGCGGTTACTGTAGCCCGTGGGCGGGACCCTAGTTGTCTGTATAATAGAAAAGGCCTTTGATAGCACAAAACTCCAATTATGGGCTCGTTCGACCAGTTTCATTCTGAAACAGGTCTCTCTCACTCACATAATCTCAGTTTGTACATAGTCCAAGAAACAGAACAGACAAATCGAACAATAATCTATATCATACACTGCCACCATTGGGTAAAGGTTTATTGATTTTCAGAGTAGAAAACCATTAAGTCGTTATTGCGTTATTTTCGTTCAACATACTGACGCAAAATTTCGTCTATATTTATATAAGCGCCTCTTATATATTTATATAAATTTGACGGTAACACATTTTTATTAATAACAAAGATCAATCTCTCATTGGCCTGACAATGCTAACTGGAAGCGACAGACCAACAAAAACATACTTTGAGAACAACCCGTTCAACAATTTAAAAGAAACACACCAGACTTGGCTTGGCCCGCCAAACGTTAACCATGCCGAGGTCGTCGACCAGAGAATAGGGAAAATCGCCAGCTGCAAATTCAGGTAATTCAGGATCAACACTTGATATCCACTAAACCAAAAACTGGTATAGTACAATGCGCAGTTTACCTTGAGCGGGTTACATACGAAGCCCTCTTATTAACACTTCACCTTTAGCTTCTGCGGGTGCTGACGAAAAGAATAAACAATGGTTAATGGAAACGAATGCATAGCGATTATTTCTGCATTATTTCCGATTAAGCACGCCAGTTCTTCACTTAATCAACTTACGCCATTGCACCGAAAAATATGTAACATGCGCGTAGAGCAATTGATTGGGAGGCACACTCACAGTTCTCACACAGAATACAGAAAGCAAATTGTCTGATCCTATCAAGTAGAAATTTGGCCTAATAACCCTACAGATACGGCTCTATTCCTCGAATAGGCTTTATAGGCAAAACAAACCACACATTTTTAGTTTTTTAGAACATAACATCAGGCATTTCAGCCCGGTATAAACCGAACATTCCATTAGTATGAATACTTGAACCAACCTTGGCTCCGACGATACACCAACTGGCCTATAGGCGAATTCACAACCACGTGCCTCGTGTGAGTTACCACGCGAAACGCCGATGGCAACCCGGCACTGCGCCCTCCGATTCGGGGATGAGCTCATCATCCGGGTAGGACAGCCACTAGAACGATAGCACGTAAAACACCACACATAAAAGTCAACACCTCAGGTCCTCGACCTTCGGAGACGGACTATCCTCTCAGGACATCCAACTTTCTCAAAGCTTTGAATACTCGTTTCCTCGAAACGATGGTTCATAAAGGCCTCGCCTGATGGGTACTGATTTCCAAGCCAGTAAACGAGTAAACCTCGGATCGTCTTACTCGGGAACTCACGAGACCCCCATAAAATCCAAGGGAACGTGACTTAGGAAGATCACGAAAAACCGAATTTCTTGTCACACACCGACTAGAAACCATCAAAGTATGCATCGAGGCCTAGGTAAAAATTACCAAACTATGATACATCAGTGGGAGCAAATAATAGAGTATAATATAATAATTATAAGCTGACTATACAGCAATTGCAATAGTAATAAATATAATGATAATAAGGTATAATAATTACGAGCTGACTACACAGAATTCACAATAGCAATAATAAATAGTAGCTTAGTACCAAAATACTGCATACTAGTAATAAAAATATAGATATAATGATAATAAGGTATAGTAATTGCTTAAATATAAGTAATTGTACTATTTTAATGCTAGGCTAGTATATAATAATAGCAATAATAATTCCAATATTCTAATAGTAGGTGGAAATATAAACGTTACATTAATATTTGATAAAAATCAGCATCATGATGCAAATAATAATACGGAGCTGCTTCCGATGACCACTTCACGAGTAACTACCGCTCAACGGCTCCTTACGATTATTGGGAATCACGCCCCGAAAAGGAAAAAACGGTGGATAATACAAAACTCACTATCCGGCCAAAGGTCTAGTTCCAAAAGCGGTCACATTGTGCTTCTCGACATAAAAGGCGACGAACCCGGGAACTCACATCTGCCGCCGTCTTATAACAGCCTCTTTGGCTTCTGTCCAACACCACTCTTATTTCTGTAATAATGAGGTTGAAGAGTGCTAATGAGAACCTTGAAAAAATAAAAACTCTAATTACCTGCAAATATCGGATGATGTTATGCGATAGCACAGGACAAAAATACAATTTTGCTGTTATTATATCACACTATAAAGATATGACTACCATTAGTAAACAGTTAAAATTATGCATCTCCACATTTACACATGTTAATTGAATATGAAAACAAACAAATTTAAACAGCAATAAGCATTCATCTGAAACATATGTAGAACTATAGCACGAATAAATGAAAAATAACAACATTAAATCCACTCTACAAAACTAACAACGGTCAACTTCTGTTATATCAACAGACCAGAATGACCAAAAAACGCAAAAATTTCAAAAAGTGCATATTCGGAAGGGCGCGGTTACTGTAGCCCGTCGTGGCGGGACCCTAGTTGTCTGTATAATAGAAAAGGCCTTGGAATAGCACAAAACTCCAAATATAATAGTTTCTTGATGATATGCAATTCATACATCACGAAGGGTGGATTATTTTGATGCCAGGGTTCCGGGGACAAACTACAAGAAACCTTACTTTTTCCCTGAGTTGCTTCTGATTGTTGGTTAGGTGGTCGCCTAGACGAATAGTACTACTGAAGAAATCCAGCTGCAAACCGTGATTATTTACCACCTTTGAATTATTAAAGCGAAAAACCGGCCGGTTTTTGAAACGTATCGAGTACACCAGCATACTTATGCAGATTGAGCAAATGAACATAAAATAGAATAAAAATCGAGCTAAATTCGAGTTGGTTAGCATAAGTACAAAAGAATTTAGTTGTCCACGATGCGTTTCAAACATATTCAAATTTCCCAAAGTAGGTACAGTATTGCTTTAAAATACGGGCAAACCAAAACCCCCGGTAGACACCATTTCGTTCATAGGAAACTTTCCTTGTTTTCTTCCAGAAAATTTCTACCAACTTTATTATTCTTGTTTTTAAAGGGATAGGTTCATCTCGAATTGCACCTTCTTTTATAATTTCTATTGATAGTAAGACTTATGACGGTCAAAATGCGAAAATTACATTAAATTACCTTTGCTCTCCGAGGCAGGAGAGCATGCTCAAAAAAGCTAAACTACCTCGAATTTATAAAACAACTGTGATACCACAGCCTAGCTATGTGGGAAATAGCATACCACGGCTGGAGACGCTAGACGATACAGGGCCCCTTTATCACCCTCTGTCTATCACGACAATCTCTACACCTCAGCCATGTCACGCTATTTCCAACTTAGCTAGGCTGCGGTACCCCAGTTGTTTTATAAATTCGAGGTAGTTAGCTTTTTTGAGCATGCTCTCCTGCCTCGGAGAGCAAAGGTAATTTTTTTATGTAATTTTCGCATTTTGACCGTCATAGGTCATACTATCAATAGAAATTATAAAAGAAGGTGCAATTCGAGGTGAACCTATCCCTTTAACAGCTTTATTAATATTATACTAATTATCTGTACTCACTAGTTGATCCCAAAACAGATTTCTGCCACCAAACTTTTCAGCAATACTGATCAATTCTTCTCGTTGTCGTTGCGTCTGCAAATACAATTTATGTATGATGACAAATTTTCGTTGCTCGTTCCTAAAGCTAGTTTTAGTTTTTAAAGCGGTAAATAAGAGCCTTTTGAAACAAATGTTCGGCGCTGTATTTCCACGTGGTTTCCAAAATGTGTCACGGGCCAGACTCGAACTCTGGTCGAGTGTGTTAAAGACAGTTGTGCGAACCATTTGACCACACGATCCAGAAAAATTGAAACGCCACGATATTTGTCTACCCCTTCTCTGTAGTTCGACGTACTCATCTAAACACAACTTTCGCGGTGCGCTGCGAAGAAAAAGCCCAGCGCAAGATGCACTCCACGCACCAAGTGCCGCATCAAGTTTTCGCTGCGCACCACCCAAGTTTCATCAGTGGTGTTCAGACGCGCATTTCGGGCATTTAGAAATCTCTTCTCATAAAATGCGTACTTCTTTCTGTCTTTCCATGAAGACTTCTAGTAAACAGTCAATCTTCGGCAGAAGTTGTCTCGCATGATCCATCTGAATGGCAACACACAAAATCTTATTATAAAAAGTCGTGAGCTTCTGTTTGTTTGATTGTATTTTTGGATAATGTGTGTTACTCTAGGGAAGTAAGATTGTTCAGTGGTTCACGTTCCCGTGCACTGAGCCAGCTACATACCTCTCACAAAAACTAAAGTTGCCTCAGCGGCGGAGCCGCTGTTTACATATAAAGCGGTAGAACATCTTTTGGAAAGGAATCATGACAATTCACGGCGTGCATTCGAATCCATAGCTCACCTTTTTTCTAATATCCACTGTCTCGTTCATTTCGTCAAAAGCATCTATGATGTACTCCACAGGCTGTAAAAAGTTATAAAGAACGTGAAGGCAGTAAAGGTTAGTACGTCCTTGTGTATAAATATGAAAATTGCATCTCACAGAAGTGGTCGCCAAATGTGTTTCTCCGCTTCTTATTTAAACTAAACTGTACCCGACCTTAGTTGTGTCAATGTGGGTAGATATCTTCCCATTACAAATATCAATTGGAAAAGTGTTCTTGGTGGGGGTAGATTCCTGAATTCCGTACAACCGCTGAACAAAGCAAAGATGAAATTTAGAGAGTAACGGATGTCACACAAACCTACAAACAAACAAGAAATTAGTTCCCAATTTTACATAATAAAGTTGATTATGGTATTATTAGTTCTACGTCGATACTTTAGCAAATCCGATTAAGTTTGCGAAGTCTACGCTTCCGTGTCAAGTTGCTGGTGTGTCAACTGTAATCTTGAACCTTGAACTTGAAACATCCACTTGCCGGCGAGTTCTCCACATTTGCATTCGTTGTATGTTTCTTCGTCAAAGTATTCATAATAGTCTTGTGTTGATTGAGGTTCGCAACAGTCTGTAAACCTTCCGATGTCCGATACTCAGGCCGACTGTCACATTGGGAAATACAAAACAGCAGAAATAATAGCCGAACCATCATTTGTTTCATAAATGATCTGGAATACATATTAGATGGCTGGTCTAGAGTAGAATACTGGTAGGGTGGCTTTATGCGTGTAGAATCACTGCTTCGAACGGCTTAAAGGGACAGGCCCATCAAATTAAACCTATGTTGACGAGATGTTCATACTGTTTACAAAGCATTAGTATTACAATATATACAAACCAAATTTCACCTTCATTCACCCTGCCTGGGACACTGTTTTCCGATGCGCTCAACTCATATGTATATCGTAAAGCTGCAGATTTCAAAGCCGTATACGCAAATTTTGATCGCAGTCTAATTTTACGATAAATTTGCATAGGCAGCTTGGAAATTTCCGTTTTACGGTATACATATGCGTTGAGATCGGAAAAAAGTTTCCCAGGGTGAATGAAGGTGAAATTTAGTTTGTATATATTGTAATAAAATTAAAATTGCTTTATAATCATTATGAACGTATCGTAAATATAGGTTTGCTTTGATGGGCCTGTCCCTTTAACAGAAAACCTAACCTAACCAACAATGTGGCCCTCACGTACGTTCATTGTGCAAATTCAGAAGTCCGCGAACCTTACATATTTACCCAAAAAAATGTAACGAGGGTAGATAACGATAGCAGCACAAACATTCGTAAGCAATTTTTTTTTCAATTCTCCCTAAAGCAAAAGAACACAACAACAAAGAAATTTTTATGATATGTAAAAGTTTGGCTCAAGAACTTTTTGCGATATTTTTGCATAGTGAGCAGCACAGGTGCACAGGCACTCAGGCAGTTCATAACATTTAGCTCGAAAACTGAAATTTCGCTCAATGTTGGCATGTGCCTAGGAGTCATTTAAATATTTAAAATTCAAGTCAGAAAGGTATGGGATGGTCTGTCACAGGAAAAGGCAGATGTAAACAAGCATACTGACACCATTTCGCTCTATAGACTATAGCAGAGACTAGTGTACTCTCACTCAGCCAAGGTCATATTTTCTAGAGCCCTCGGGCATGCTATTCATAAATCTCATCAAAACCCAAATACGGTAAAATGCAACACTAACTAGTGATCCAAACGCGATGGAATAGCTCGTGGACAAAGGGAAAATGATAGTGCATGCCCTCTTGTTATAATTTATAGTAAATAGGTTAGCGGACAATGACAGTTTCCGGTCACCAAATGGTCAGTGACTGGTCACCAAATGGTTTCCTTCGGTGAAAACCGGCATGGCACGAGGGAACCCATATATGGCAAAAGCACCGTTTTTTGCCCTGAATTTCACGTAAAATTCCCTACATTCATATGTTTCACAAACAACGCACCATACTGATTGTATTGTAGAGCCATTTAGGTGAATGGTATCGCCCATGAAGAAAAACTTGAAGGACTTAAATTCGGATTTTTCTGTTGTATAAATTGTTCCAATGACTAGCTAATAATAGATATATATCGTCGATAAGTAGTAATTACCCATTTAGTAATTTAGGAAGGAAATTACTATTTACTTAAACATCGCCGCGCATCTCTAGTGTTCCAATTATGTTTACCCTAGTAATAAGTAGCCGATTAGTAGGGGCTTAGGCTTAGGCTTAGGCTTAGGCTTAGGCTTAGGCTGACAGTGTCGGATGTCTATCTACACAGAAGCAGTTCCCTCTCTCAGTAATACACTTTGGTCATCTCTTCAGTTCAGGTTCAGAGTACAACTTACTTCAAAGTAAACATTATATTATAAATATAAAGGAACTCATTCTCCACAAGATTTTAATTCTCATGATAAATATTTTCACACATAAACTACTCTTGAAAAGGACTGGTTTCAAAATTAGGTCTTCTTTCGATGCTGCGCATCATTGTTGCCCATCAAGTGTGCGAAAACAGCGCGATATCACAGCGGGACGTCTTGTTTTGCTCTATTGCACTTCGCCGCATTTTTGTAGGAAAGATTACAGAAATATTTAGAAATTACAGAAATATTTATATTTTTCGTGACAATAATTTTGCTTTATTATTAACAATTATATTATTTTACTAGTTCTAGTTAGTATGATAGGTATGTTATATATGACTTCCCAGGACTTGTGAATGGAGCGCATCACTTATTCAAATCACCGGGCAGTAACCTTGGGTTACCGCGCGCAATTACTATACACTCTGATTATGATCGAGTTGAAAATTAGCATATGACTGGTGTCAACACAAAAGATACCAATTTACCCTCGTAAGCGGAGTATGTCGGATTGTAGTTTGCAGTTTGTGCTTTATCCCATACCACACCTTCTATCATTATATCCGCACGAATTATTCACGCTTCTGTACTTCTTTATGCAAAATAGGTCATATATAATATTGGGAACGTATGTCTGTCTGTTTATATAATTCAAAACATTCGTAAAAAAACGGGCAAAAACGCCCTTTGTCACGTGTTTCAATGTTTATACTACAAAAAAAATAATCGTACAACGTCCCAAAATAAACGATTACGTTGTAGCTATAACCCATATAACTGAGCCCGTGGCTGGTCCTGTGTAGAGTTATATTCTGTAATCTTTTAGTATATAAAATTATTTCTCTCTCTCACTCTCTATCTTTCTTTCCCTCTCTCTCATCTCCAACTCTCTCTCTCTCTCTCTCTCTATTCTTTTTTTTTAGAAGATTTCTCCCACTGAGCTGAACGTTTTTTTCTGGTCTCGCTTTTTTTTTGTGGTCTAGGGGACCCCTTAGGGCCCGTGCTTGTCCCCATATGGTGTCAGATTTAAGGCCAAGCCGCACTAGAGACCCATCAAAAGCGTCCCCTTCTGTATCACCACACATTGGTCACTTGTTCGCTTATTTGCAGTAAATTTAGGTTGGCAAGGCTTTTTCGGTTTTCTTTTTTTGTCCATTCCATATTTGTGTTCCCTATGCTGGCTTACTCTACTCACTTGAACTCTACTTATCGCTCTATTTTCTGCAAGTCTCTCTGTGATACTCGCATCTCATTAGGTATTCAACTTTTGTAACCGATTTATCATTCCACTAGTGGTCCGTCAAAACGTAATGCTCACGTTACTTGTGTAACATAGAATTCAAAAGTTATCCCAAAAGTTTCGGCTGACCCCTGGCAGAGGTCAACAATGTGGACGTTCTCTGGGTCTCCTCTCTCTCTCCCTCTCTCTCCCTCTCTCTCTGCCTCTCTCTCTCCCTCTCTCTCTCCTTCTCTCGCTCTCTCTCTCTCTCGCTCTCCCTCTCTCTATCTCCCTCTCCCTCTCTCTCCAGAAACATTATGTCACCTCTGAACTATGTGTTGTCCCTTTGGCCCCAATGGCCCTAGTGGCCTCCGTAGAGTGGACATCGCTTAGCTTAAGGCCCACGCATGGACAGTGGAAATCTGAGAATTCCCTCCCAAAAAACGTACATCATTTTGAGAGAATCGTTTTTCCCAGGACTAGAGGCAATAGTGTAGTTCAGCTTTGAAAGAATAATGATTGACATAAATTATGGGAAACGAAATAATTGCCGAAACCACGGAAAAAAACGTCGCTGGCCCGCCACCAAATGTTTTTTACCGAATACCATTATGTGACTAGTTAGTGACCAGCTGATGGCGGTTTCGATAAAACTTGGTCACAACATGGTCACGAAACGGTCACGAAATAGGCTGGCAAACGAAATAACCAGCAAACCGTCACCAAATAGGTTCCCCATTTCTTATGTGAGCTACACCGATATGCTAGCCGTTTAATAGTGGTGTTTAGTTATAATGTGTATGTTTAATATACTTGAAATTCAAAATCCACGTTATAACGACCGGTTTTTTTTTCTTGAAATGTATGCTGGACAACTATATTCCATGAACAAAAATTGTCTAAAAAATCGAGAAGAATCGCACAACTATCTGCATAAATTGCATGAGAATATTCCATCCAGCTTACTTTTTAAATGCCGGACCTAATGTGTCCCTACTCTGGTCGTCAGGCGCGTAGCGCGCAAATGCGTAGCCGCGTCCGTGGGAAAAGATTGCCAATTTGCATTGAAAATTCGAGACACCGAAAACCCTCTTTTCTGCGTCTCCGCCTTTCCCATGTAAAAAAGCCATCTCTTTTTTGCAGACGCGGTTACGCATTTGCGCGCTGCGCGCTTGAGAACGTAGTACATGACACGTAAGTTTGGACAAAAGCTCACTTTTCCATTATTTTTGCCGTATTCCGTTCGGAGTTGAATCGTATAGTTTCGGGTTTCGGCTATAAATCTAAGAAACATTTCTGCGGAATCATTTGGGAGCTTGAACCAGGAAGCGATTTCAGATTCTTTCTTCTTTTTTTGGAGACAATGGAGGAACTCTCTTTCTCTCTTTCAATTCATCTTCCCTCTCTCTCTCTCTCTCTCTCTTCCTCTCTCCTTCTTTTCTCTCTCTTCTCTCTCTCTTCTCCACTCTCTCTCTTACTCTCTTTATTGGTCGTTATTTGTTTGTTGGTAAAAGTTTACAAGTAAGACCACAAAAGTTCCGCGTTTAGTTGTAGTATATTGCAAAAGTTCACGTAGTTGTCGAGCGGCAACTTCGCGGCGTGCTAGCTGCATGCGGTAATATTACGACGGGCAACCTGCACGCCAGAACCCAACGACTTACCATTTTCCCACGCAAAATGCGCGCCGTACCGTTGTGTTGTGTGTGTACGTGCGGGGCGTTAGGGACGCGGTGTAACGTCATTTCGTAGCGAACCAACAGGGTTCCTCCAAAATTCAATAATGTGTGCCATCCTTTCGCCGTGTATTGTAAGGAGAACCAGTAGTTTTCACGCAGAAAAACGCCGTAATAATTTTAGGCGCACCTGAAAATGAAAGGATATTTATGCAGGTTTTTTGGTTCCTTTAGTATACATTGTTAATATACTAATCTCATGACACAAACAACCTTCATAAAAATAACTACTGAAACACCACGGTTCGGTCAGATGTGTACAAATTACAATTAGTGATAAATTTTGTGTATATGCCACAATCATGATATGTATGCCACTACGTTCCTGGGTGCGCAGCGCCCCTTCTGCCAGCCGCGCAAATTGGAGTGCACGCGTAGCCAGGCGCGCAGTTTCCAGTGCGGGCGTAGTCAACCGCGTACCACGCAGAGGGGGGCGCACCCAGCCGCGTAGTATGCAAACTACGCGGCTGGGTGCGCGGTGCCTCGGGGAGCTCAACCGCGCAGCGCACCCACAACCAACCGCGCAGGGGGCCCCGGCCAGCCGCGTAGGGGGGCCAAAAGAAGGGGCGTTCGCGGTTGAAGACCAGAGCATATTATCGTCATTCGAAATCTCCCAAAATTTGCATATAATACAAGGAAAATTGTCCTTTTCGCGATGTAACTGATCGTAAAGTAATTATCGCGTTGCTCCGGATTCTATCTTGTTTCCCCTCCGCCAGTGACGTAATCACATTTGTAATCAAGGAAAACTTTGTGAAACTTTTTCCAAAAACTTCCAAAAAGTCTAAATTTCTCTATCCTTCTATTCAGACTATAAAACGCATCATTGCGTGCCACAGCCTGGTTTTTTTGGGAAAAAAAAACGCCAAAAAAAGGGAAAATCCGCCAATTTTACGCAATTTGCAACGGCTTCTGGGCGTTGGTGTAAGGCGCCGTACCAGGGACAGAGACTTCTTTTTTTTTGGCTGAAGAAAAGATGTGAAATCAAATTGCATAATTTTTTTGCATGGGAATTTGCGCCTCGCTTCATTGCTTTGGTCTCTTTAGACTAGTATAAATGTTGCAGCAATCAAGGACACCAGATTTTCGGCCGCTGCTCCAACAACTTTTGTTCGCGCCCATATGGCACCCTCTTGGCGCACCACCGACTCTACAATTTTCAGTCGTTAGCCTTTTTACACACGGAACTGAGAGAGATACAGGTGTTTTGTGTGCGCGGCTCACCCATGGCGCACCAGCTTCCAATATAGGTAAAGAAATACATTCAAAAAATGCAAGTTTCCACTATAATTAATTTCACATAACACAGCGTTTTTAGATATTTTCCCTTTATTGTTAGTATCTTCTGTTGTTTTTTTAGTAAAAAATCTTTTTTTTTTTGCAAACATTATCTCAATCATGTGCGTTTTGCGTTTTTTGTTCGTCCTTGAACCTTTCCCACTCATATTAGGCGCATTTTGCCTTTTTTTAATATATTACTTCACCTGAGCGTTCGCCCAAAAAAAAGGGTAAAAAGGAAGGATAGACCCTTAGTTTTTTTGCTGCTGCTTTGTAAGGTACTAACTGAAATGACCGTACTATTACTGTATATGTCTGTATTTTGCTTTTACAGTATTTTCTTTAATTTACTGTAATAGAGATTGATAGAACCGCTTCATCATGTTGTATCATCTATAAGATGGGATACTGTATACTAATTTCTAATGATTTTCATGTGGCTTCATCTTATTTTACCTTGTTGTCTCAATCGATTAACATGTATGTTTTCTTAGAAAGATAAATACAATTGTGTATTACAAAATCTAAGATCCTCGACCTGCGCCTAAACCTAATTGTAAGCCTGATTTCTCAGCCCAATTGTAAGCCTAAGCCTAAGCCTAAGGCTACGAAAAAACCCTAGAAACCTCAAATTACAAGGAAAAAACGCCATTGAAATCCGACACGTTTCTTAGGTCAATTCTAGTACAATATTCTATTTCACATTTGGATTTTTTGCTGAAAATTGAGCTGGATTGCTAATTCAAAAAATGGGCGCAAACAAGATGCTGACCACGGCTATAGTGGTCATTTTTGGCCTAGTAGCCTGGCTTGGTCCAGCTATAGCCTACTCTACTATATACCCTGCCCTAGAATTCCTACGGTACCCTTGTACCAAACCTTAGTATTCTTAGGGCACCAAGCCTTAAATTTTAACATACTTAGTATACCTTATCGTCCCCCCGGCCTCGGTATTATTTTAAAATCCTTGATATTATTACTGCAGTGTACCTGTAATGAACACATTAAGTACAGCGGTCTATATTTAGTAGTAATATAGTACAAGTGACTTCAAATATAAAAATTCTGCTCGCGTACATATAGCGCGCGTATGGCGCTCTACCTGCTCGCCACATTGCCTTTGTATAACACCTACAATATTCTCCAATGGTTCACAGGAAATCTGATCATTCGAATATTCGGCTATACAAGCGGTCGTTCCTATTTTCGGCTTCTCTTTGCTGAATCTAGGCTTAATTGTCTAATTATGTAATTGAATTATTCACACGAAATGGCCGAGGGCGGCAATTGAGCAGTGTCTATAATAGTATAGCAGCTGAAGAATTGGAATTGCGTGACTTTGCTTAGGCTTAGGCTTAGGCTTAGGCTTAGGCTGAGGCTTAGGCCTATGATCAGTGGTTTCTAATTATGTGGCCTAATCCAGTAATCCAGATTTTATTCTTAGGGTGTGTAAGTGTAGTTTGTAGTTTGCAGTAACTTGATACTGTAGTATATAGTTATGTAAGCCTATTAAAGGATCGCAGTCACTGCAAAAACATCGTTTTTCTTCGAGTTTACTTGTATTTAGTAAAGAATAGAGACAAATACTTTACCAAAACCGAATAATTTGAATTCCAACTCAGGGAGTGAACAAGTAGAAATGTAGTTCTACTAAACACCACAGGATCACGAAACGTGTTCATACAGCTGCTTCCGTATGCAAATTATTTCGGAAAATATCTGCATATTATATTTTTACATATAGGGCAAGGTCTGCAGGCATATCACTACACGTTTCATAATCCCGCGGTAGTTTAGTAGAAGTGCTTTTCTATTTGTTCACTCCCTGAGTTGAAATTCAAATTATAAGGTTTTGGTAAAGTATTTTTCTTTATTCTTTACTAAATTCAAGTAATCTCGAAGCAAAATTATGATTTTGTAGTGACTGCGATCCTTTAACTGTATTTTTTTCACTAGAATCCAACAACAACTAGGGTGTCAGTCATTTACCAGACATTATATCTGTGAAACAAGTTTCGGTAGCCGCCATTATCTAAATAGCCTCATTGTTGTTCTCAAATGTTTCAAATTTGTGGCGTAAGCGTAGGCAACCCTGATGTAATAATGGAACGTGAATTTTCTTCTCTAGTAGAATGTTTCCGAAGTTTACTTGAGTTTGAATTGGACATCTTTTTTTGAATTAAACATCTATAAATTGGCTTGCAATTTTGCGCGTCGCTGTGACGCCGCTTGCACGCCCTCCTTCACAATGTGTAGATCATTTGGTCTCTCTCCTTCATTTTGATCTACGAGCTTTGAAACGCAAAACACTTCTTTCTTTGGTTGCATGTTCCGAAGTGTTCACTTGATTCTAAGTGAACACAGAGCTACTAGGCGTTCCAAAATGACATTTTGTACTAGTTTCCTTTTTTTTCTTTTTTCTTTTTCAATTTTATGCTTGCCCTCTCGGAAACCGCAACTGCAGGAAAAAGAGACATTAAAGCTAAATTGAAAAGTTTTCGTAGAAAGTTTTGCAAAAAATGTTTATGTGATGACAACAATTGAGCACATTTTCCTCCGCAACAGAACTGTTACACCCAAATTACTCTAATTATAAAGCTTGTTATGTTCGGGGGGTAGGGGTCGAACCGTCGACGAGCCGCAGTACGTGCGCCGAACCTGACAGCGAGACAGCTGCTCAGTAACCGCTGCGCTACCAGTATGTTATTCCGATAATTCCTAGTGTTAAATGCGTGCACATTAAAAATTTAATTAACTGAATACATTTTACAAATATTTGTCACACCAATTCCACTATTGACTGTTTAATTGATACAGTACTTCCATATTCTTTAAATTTATGTTTACTTCGTCCTTTAAAGGATCGCAGTCACTACAAATTCGTATTTTTGATTCGCTTTTCATTAAATATTCAAATATGTGAAGAAAGTTACGATTCCAGCACCAAAGTAGAGAGAAATCCCTGTGTATGAGTTTTACTAATATACCGTAGTTTATAATTGCCCGTAAAAAGTTTCATAATAAATACCCTGCAGTGATAAACCACGCGCCAGGTGTAACACTGCAGGCTGTTCACTCTCCAAGTACCCCTGGCAATTGCATATATGCACCGGCGATGGTCATTTACCAAAACCCATTTTCATTGATTTCTCTCCCTGAGTTCGCTTTTATGTGGCTTTTTACTGGCTGCATATTGTTTTATAAATCTTCTTGCATCTAATAAAAATCGAATAAAAAAGTTGAATTTGAAGTGACTGCCTTCCTTTAAAGGATCGCAGTCACTACAAAATCGTCGTTTTTCTTCGAGTTTACTTGTATTTAGTAAAGAATAGAGACAAATACTTTACCAAAACCGAATAATTTGAATTCCAACTCAGGGAGTGAACAAGTAGAAAAGTAGTTCTAATTAACTACCGCAGGATCACGAAACGTGTTCTTACAGCTGCTTCCCGATCGGGAGTATGCAAATTATTTCGGCAAATATCTGCATATTATATCTTTACATATACTGCAAGGGTCTGCAGGCATATCACTACACGTTTCATAATCCCGCGGTAGCTAAGTAGAACTACTTTTCTACTTGTTCACTCCCTGAGTTGGAATTCAAATTATTCGGTTTTGGTAAAGTATTTGTCTCTATTCTTTACTAAATACAAGTAAACTCGAAGAAAACCGACGATTTTGTAGTGACTGCGATCCTTTAAACTCTAAAAATCATTATGCCCATAACAATATTACATTTCCCACTAAACTGTCAACTTTGCCCGGGTCCCAACAACTCTAAAACTGGGAAAAAATTCCTCCAAAAAGAGGAGAATGAAGAATTGCCCAGCCGGGATTTAGCCGGGGCGACACGGGCAAAAACTACAAAAAAAATATGTGCCATCAGCGGCAGACAAGCACAAAGTCTGGCTGTTTTGGGTATTATTGCTATTTTGTTTAGGGTTTACATGGGGAGTTCGCTCCCTGGGTTCCCAGTGGGCTTCCAACACCCCGGGTGTCATCTGGTAGTTTCTGTATATAGCTTGCACACATTTTTGTTGTTTCTCTGATTGTGGAAGTGAATCCCGAACAAACATCAATTGTTCTCGTTTGCCTAAACTAATTATAAGTCAGTAAGTGGTTCGCTACATTTACCCTTGACACCATTTTTATTTACCACCATGTTTAGCCGGCCTGTTCCAGCAATGTTGCGTTTTGTGTGGTGTGTAAAATATTCGCGGGGTCGGCATATATATACGCTTCGTTATGTTTATAGAGAAGCGTATATATAAGGTCGGCTTATATATACGCTTCGCTTCCAGTATCATCTAACCACCACAGGAAAATGATCTTAACCTGTGTATTATCACTGTCGTACCACCGCAACATATCGAAGTGGTGGAGGCGCGAACGTCGCGTGAAAAACTCCAAAAAAGGCCCTAAAAGGGAAAACTAAATTCCCTTTTCCGTTCCTAAATTCCATCTTTCGCAGACTTGTCCGTTTTTTGGCTGGTCTCACGGAAAAAGGCCCAAATCCAATTTGCCTCATAATGCTCTAGGAACGTGGGATGTGGCCCTAGTTTGGTCCTAATTCTGGCAACTGTACGAATTATGGGGGTCAAGGACCAAGGTCTTGGTGTGTGTGTGTGCCTGGCCTGCGTGTGTATGCGCGTATGTGTGCGCGTATGTGTGTGTGTGTGTGTGTGTGTGCGCGTATGTGTGTGTGTGTGTGCGTCTGTGAGTGTGTGTGTGCTTCCTAAAAATTGTGCCGAAACGTTGATGATGATGTACCATGTGCCTGACCACTTAAATCGTCCCCAAATATGTCACACTGTATAAGTGTGGTAGATGCAATTCAGCCGAAAATCCGGATTTGAACTCCTATTATACTTTGACTGCAAAGTATTGAACTCATTCTATTTTCCCTCGCTCACTCCCATGTGTACTACCAACTTTTAGTAAGTCGGAGCATAATTTTGGAAATCTGTTTTTCTTGTATATATGGTTCTTTTTTACAGTTTCGCACGTATGTTATGTTTTAAATGTACGGTATGTGCAATTATCTTATGCTTGACTTATAGGGATCGGATCACCTGAAATAGTGTCTGTTTTTTTGTTTCTTTATTTTCTATTAAGAATAATAAAAATTTGGATAATAAAAAATATTCACTATTTCAGGTGAACCGATCCCTTTAAACCGCCTAAAACTCTGTTTTGCGGATTTCGTTCTGGTGATTGCTTGTTTTAGTACTGTAATATACTTATAACCCCTTCTTTTTATATAAACGGTTAATTTATATATATTTTTTAAATTACTAATTATGATTTCAGTATGCGACTAGAGGTAGACGGTGGCGGTGGAGCTCGCACCAGCCGCAGAGACGCTCATATGACGCTGAGTGAGTTTGAATTCGGAGTTCATTAACATCTATCTGCTCAGGCGCGCAGCGCGCAAATGCGTATCCGCGTGCGCAGGCAAGAAATGAAATTTAGACATGGGAAAGGCGGAAACGCAGAAAAGGGGGCCGAGTTTTTTTCTCTGTGTCTCGAGTTTTTAATGCAAACCTCTAATGTTTTCCCATGGACGCATTGCCGCTCTCCGCGCCTGAGGACCAGAGATTCTTTGGTAAAAAAAAATTTCATCAGTATAATCAGTTTATCAGAATCGTTCGGATCAAAAAAAAATTATTTTATTTCACGCTATTCAAAGGAGTTCAAATTCAAGGTTTGCTTGTGACATGTTCGGCAGAGGTCCTGAGCAGTAGGCGACGAGTTACAGATGACAAATTGCTCGACGTTTTCGGGCTAGGGCCAGTGGCCGGTTCCACAAAAATTTAACGCTGCGGTAGGTTACAGGCGTCTCCTGTTTAGCGTGCTCTCTCTGCATTCTCTCGCTGCCTGTCAAAGGCAGAGAAAGCGGAGAGAGCACACTAAAAAGGAGACGCCTGTAACCTGCCCCAGCGTTAAATTTTTGTGAAAACGCACTCAGGAGGGATCGCCCATGATTCCCTCGCCGGGTGATGGCCAACCGCAACAATGGTTTATGCGCTAGAATTGCGCAAACATGAGGAAACCGACGTCGCTTATCTGAACGAGCCCTATTTCAGGCTACCGCCGTGCCCGGAACCGCAGTCTCTGTTCCGCCATATGCACGCCGCCACCGTACCCGGGATTTTCTGCGTGGATGGGAAATTTGTCGCAACTAAAGTAATTTTTATTAGAATTCCCGTTTGTCTCTACCTCTCTCTCTCTATGTCTCTCTCTTTTTTCCATATCTCTCTTTCTCTCCCTTTCTATGTTTCTCTCTTCCTCTCTCGAAAACTATCTCTCTCTCTCTCGGTGTCTCTTTACCTATGCTCTCTGGGAAGGGAGTCGGAGCTCATGGCTACCGTAACCCAAAAGCCAAGTAAACCCCTAAAATTCTTATTTAGGCTTGAGGACATTGATGCTGCTGAAACAGAATTTGTCAAGGGACCACCACCTGAGGTTTTGAGGTATGAATGTACTTTCTTCATTAATGAAGTATCTAATTTTCCCTGATTTTTCTTTACATGCAGACACATTTTAAAGATGTGGGCAAAATTTACGCGGTAGCGCACAAAGTGACCGATGAATATTTGAAAACAAAACGGACATCTTTTTTGCACAGCATGACACCGGATTATACGTATAATGCACTGTTAGTGCACTTTGCATGCATGCAAACTCATGATGCATTATTTTCATACACCTGATATTATATCCTTCCAGGTCGATCAGTTCTTCGTATTCGCCAGTTTCACTACTTTCCGTTTCACTTTACGATAGTCCGAGGGTGGAAAATGGTACGATTCTTGGGGACGATGAAGACTTTGGACAGGTTAGTTCAAATAATTGCTTTTATAGGTTTATCGTAACTAAGCGATGACGTTATCCCAAGAACCTTAGCATCAGGATCAGGGCACCAGTCCACGCCACAGTCTTACCATCGGCGGTAAGGTAGGCCTCTCGCAATGTGCGTCAGCGTATGTTTTTCATGATACACCTGCAGAATTCCATGAAAATGTAGAAATATAAAGTGCTAAATGAAACGAGACCGCCGATTCACAAACATTGGTAATGGCCGGTAGTTTCAGCTCGTTTCGGGTAAGAAGTGCAATCCGTCCGCGTCTTCCGGATACGGATCGGCCAGTTCGGAAAGCGATCCGGAAATACATGGAGACTCGGTGAGAA
This sequence comes from Pelodera strongyloides, assembly GCA_036852015.1. Lineage (NCBI taxonomy): Eukaryota > Metazoa > Nematoda > Chromadorea > Rhabditida > Rhabditidae > Pelodera > Pelodera strongyloides. The sequence goes on from JAANDG010000094.1 coordinate 54,300, forward strand.
CAACTAACATCAACCAAGAGCGAGAGAGAGAGAGAGAGAGGAGAGAGAGAGATAGAGAGAGAGAAAAGAAAATAAATACATGGAGAGAAAGAGAGTTTGCTAACCTGACATTTTTTTGCTGGAAAACTGGAAAAGTTCAATTATCTATTGGTATCGATCGATAATTAATCGATAGTTCAGCCGATCAGCACAATCAGTGACACGGAAAGTGGGCAAGAATTTCCTGGACGCTACAGGAGCAACAGATATAGAACGCTCGCCGACAGAGAGGTGGGATAAATAAAAATATAAAAGGGAGAGAGAACTTATTATGAAAGGTGAAAGGGAAATATAGATAATCAATAAATGGAGTAATCAATATATCAAGCGGTTAGATTGTTAGATATTCATTCGATGGAGAATTATAGAAAAGAATGAAATCCTTGTAAATAATATAAAATATTCTATTGAAAAAAAAACTACTTTTGAGTTGGCAGGGCATGGAAAATGAACAAACATACATCCTATCCGTGTATTGTTCTAATTCAAAAAAAAGAAGGTGGCGCAGGCATAAAGCAGTTGAGCCGTTGCGCACATAACATACAAACATACCCAACACAAATAGTTTGACAGAAGTTCTCGTATTGTAAAACTAACTCTTTTCTTCACACGAAAACGAATTAATTGCTGAAACCACAGAAAAACCTCGTTGGCCCATCTCCAAATTGCTTTTGCCGAAAAAACCATTTGGTGACTGGTTCGTGACTGATTCATGACCATTTGGTGACCATCTGATGACGGTTTTCGATGAAACTTGGTCACGGGTTGGTCACGAATTGGTCACCAAATGGCCAGGCCCACGAAAAAACCAGTGAACCGTCACCAAATGGGTTCATAAATTTCCTATGTTGTAGATAGTTTAAATAAATACATCGAAGAATTCACAGTAAATTCTATATCTGCTTAGATCAGTAGCTTAATATTTGGACTTAGTACTAAGTTTTACGTAAGTAAGACTGTTTGATTAATATCTTCTTATTATATAAAAGAGTAACTGTAGCCTAATTTGCATACCGATGTGCGTTACGAAATGCAAATTTTCGACAAATGGTATAAAAAGAGTGTCGCAGCTCAATATAGAAGTATGCATATGCAATTGTTGCCTATTATGTGAATTTCTTACGATACGTTTGAAACTTTGTACATAAGTATGCCCATGCTAAACCAATCATATTTCCATGTAAGTCGCTTCAGGCGGCGATAGCCGACTGGTATAATATAATATGCATAATTATTCATTTATACTTATTTATAATATATATTATACTTATTTATAATATAATATTCATTGACCCTTACATGCAACACAAATACTATAGATTATTTTTTACTGAGAAAGCGTGAAATTATTATATTCCTAAATTCAGGCAGATAAGATGCGACGTAGAAGCGTGCCGGCCTCCCTTCGAAATGCCTACTCAGGTAAGGATTCTTCAACGTAACGTACCCTTAAGCAAACATACTGACAAATAAATAAACAAACAAACGTCTATGTATATAACATATTTTAGAAGACGTACTCCGAGTTTTGGAGCTAGATGGGCACATACGGTTCCAAACAGACGTGGTAAGACTTATTTTTTTGTTATTATATATTTTAAAGCGGTATTACAGCCGGTTTCTGAAACTTATGAGCGGCAACTGCATACCAGTATGTTGTTTACAAATCAATTTAATTAGTCTAAAAAATCGCGGAGTTATTTACATATACTACATGGAAATACAACATCCAATATACGTTTCAAAAACATTCTGTTATACTGCTTTAAAATTTCAACATTGTTCTGTCAATCATAAAACCGATTTTCTTTATCATTATCAGTGTTTCTTTTCGCTTATTTAGATGATAAAAAAAGCTAGTCAAAACATTTCCGTTTACACTTAACTATGACATTAACCCTTATAAATTACCACATTTCTTATCTAGTATACCATTAAATTAGTTTGACTGCGTAACGCGGTGTGTTTAATCTTACAGTTAGCTACGTAAACTATAAGATGACCTACGTCAGAGCCAGGCTGATAAGTTAACTAATAGCAAATGTTTTCAATATTCCTTCCTGCCTCACTTAGTACGGTAACTACAGCTAATTTATGTGTGGGTGTATCTAGCTTCTAAGAATGTCAATGTTATGCGGTTATAAGATCATGTAGTAGCTGATTTGTATCTCTATCTTTCACTCATTCTCTCTCGTTCTCTATCCCTCTCTCCCTTTCTCTCTCTCTCCATCTCTCCTCTCTTCCTCTCTCTCTATATTTCTCTCTCTCTCTCTCTCTCGTAATTCAAAAGAAGTAAGGGTTGAAGCTATTTAAAAAACCATAAGTTCATTCTGTGTATATTTGTGTGGATGGTTTCTATTTGCGTAAAGCATTAGTAGTTTGAAAATGGGGAGGAATGTATCGAGAAAAATGTTACTCATATTCTAGCTGACTAAACATAAACTTAAATTTAAGACTTTTACAAATGAGTTTAGGCTGCGGTTCTTATTTCATATGCGCAGATGTAATACTCAATTAATGCTGTAATCCGACATTGTTAAAGTGAAATACCGCCCGGGTTTCGAAACGCAACTCAAGTGCTTGCACTCCTATGAATTTATGCAAAATGGGGTCTAATTGGGGTCTAGTTTTTATTCTAATTTATGTTTATTTGCATAAGTTGCATAAGAATGCTGATGTACTCGATGCGTTTCAAAAAACCGGCAGGTATTTCGCTTTAGTATGAAATATGAATATCGTAATCATAATTGCAAGTACATGAACTAGAGAAAGAAGTAAAGAAGTTGATTTCCTTCAAATAAAAAGTCTGCTAATTTTGAGCTTTGTGGAATATATAGGATTCACACTTCTATGCAGTTTCGGCATATATAATGGTGTATCGCTTTGAAATTTATAAAGAACCAACCGAATGAATTCGTAGGAAAAATATTCTGTAGGTTAACACGACACTGAATCAAAACGCATTAATCTGTGTAATAAATGAAGTAATATGTTATTTTCCTCTGCCATTACTTCAAGGAAATTGTTTTTTTCTTATCCGTGTATTTGCGTAAAGCATTTTAAAGTAAATTTCAAGTTTACATTTTATCAAATAAAAAGTCAAGAACACTTCAGATTCAATTTTATTTCGCTCTCTCTGAACCAAGTTGTCTATTAGGAAAAAATACACTTGACATGAATTGAATATTCAAGAGCAGTTACCTTTTTGAGTTTGCATTTTCAACTTTTTGCCGAATAGTTAAAGGGGACAGGCGCGGGAAAAACAGGACCGCTCTTGAGGTTTAGTATCTAAGGTTCCTAACACTTATTGCTAGCCCGCACGTTATACGGCGTCCCCGAATATTTTCAAACTAGGCACTTCAGTTTTCCTTTAAAACAGTATTTTACGTGGTTTGTGATAGGTATGGTATATAGCTGATCTTCCATGTATTATATTCAAATTATAATTAATTCGCCTGTTCCGCGCCTAACGAAAGTTGCATTTCGAAACATGAAGTCGCATAAGGTTCACAAACCACACGCCATGCCGCATTAAAGAAATCTTCAAAAATCCACGTGTCATACCCCTTTAAACTTTCCGAATTATATCTCTAAATCAAAAGGGGTACAATAGTAGTTTATCTCTCTGCGGGAATCTCCGCTGATAGTTATTGCTATAAGGATGGGGCTGACCTTGGCGCATTACCTACCTTTAGAGTTAGTTTTTACGACTTTCTTTCTTTTGTCTTTGGCTTGTCTTTAGTTCTTACAATTATTTAGTTCTAAACTATCTTTTAGTGATAGTGTTCATGTAGTCGGCATTGTTTTTTTAACTATACATTCGTAATATTTAAAAAAAATCGAAATTCAGCTTTCGTTTTCCTTGGAAAATTCATTCACTTTTTCGAGAAAGTGCACTTTTTCTTCACGTTTTTCGTCCTAAATTTTCGCTTCTCGAGATCATAAAAAAAAACGGGTTTGAAGCTGCTTGTTAGATGTTTTCTATTAGGAATGGAACCATTTTTGCTAAAGCAATTATGAGCTAATTAAGTTACAATTAAAGATAATTGCTTTTCATGGATTTGCTCTTGAATATACGGTATTAAACCGAGCCGAGTGTGGCTTTCAAACTTTTTCTCAGGATTTTTTCAAACGTGAATTTACATGTAGCACATGGGAATGCAATTGTCCAGTAGAACTGTCGCAAACCACATGCCTCAGCCTAATCCTAAGCCTAAGCATAAGCCTAAGCCTAAGCCTTTATTACGAATTCACTTCCAAATTTGCGTACATTATATGTCAACTTCCCGTTGCATGACCACGCTGTCATATTGTATAAATTTGCATACGAAAATTTGCATACACCCTGACGTGATTGCACAATTTCCATACTGTTCCTAAACCCGTCGTTTCCCGAGCTTTACCGCCAACTGTCTTTGTTTATTCACCAGGCGAGACTGTCAAAACTTGCGCCGTTCAAACACTAATCACTCGTATGCAAATTTCCTGCGCGCAGTCTCGGGTGCGCGCTCAGGCCTGCGTGCACCTCTATGATAATTTCTATTTTGCCGTATCACACACTGATTGTGATAATGATATCAGACCATGTTACAATGTTTATTGAGCTGGAATATGAACTTCCCTTTCATTACACGAAATGTGTGTTTTGTATACTTTTTTGAGATCATATGTATAAGGAAAATATAATTTTAGGGAACATTGACCAGAGAAAAAAAAAGATTTCCTACTTTATATTTTCAGACCCCATGTAACGACTCTGTTTTTGGTTCACTTTCCAAATTTGCATATTTATTATTCTTTTACCAGCCGGCTACGCCGCCCGAGGCGACTTTCTATTACATTTATTTTATTTTATGTATAAAAAAACGTGGATTCAAAAGTAGTTATAAAAAAATTAGAGTATGGATCATATGCAAAAATCCTCGCTTCACTGCTCGTTTTGTTGCTCTAGATTTGCATGTTCTTTGTATTTTAATCGGAGTACTTTGAGCGCCGCCGAAGCGCCCGAACGATACACCACACACATTCCGTATATGCAGCATTTTTTCATCGTTTGTGAGAGGGGCGCTCGGGAAGTCAGATGGCTCAGTGCACGGGAACGTGAACTACTGAACCAATCTTACTTCCTGAGCGTAACGCACATCATCCAAACGTACAATCAAACAAACGCGCAAACAAACAAACAAAGCTCCCAACTTTATATAATAAGATATTAAGTAATAATAATCCCTTTCAAACAATTTTTTCAAAGAAAAATTGAAAGGTTGACACAGTAATTTCACACGCTCAACAGTGGTATTGTGCTCTTTTCATATGCAAATGCCGACCAGTTAATAGTCTAGTATTGGGGTGTTTACTAGGTGGTATTATACCCGGTAATCTATACTTTTCGCGCGCGCGCAAGGCTGTAGCAAACCCCGATTTACTATTTTCGATTCTACTCACTGAGAGCTCAGGGAATAAATCCACCCTTTAGGTGAGATAACATTCAAAAGGAGAGATTTAGAGCTTAGGGAGACCTTTACCTAGGGTTTATAGTACTATACCTGGGCGAGCCCCGCTTAGTAAATACATAATAGCTTAGCTGCCGGGGGTTATATACCGCTCACACCGCTGTCTATTGTGGTATGGACGGTAAAATACCTCGGATTAAACAGGTTACTAGTTTTAGAAGGAAAGCCGAACCCTATTGACTAGGCATTGAAATATCCGCATTTTAGATTGTTCACATCTTGCGCAAAGGCTGCTGTTTGGTTTGGTTACCTCTTTTATGGAAAGAAAAATTTTCTTATAAGAGGCATACGGTTGCGGTATACTCTTACCCTTACAATTAAATACATAAAACACTAGGCCTAACCGCTGGCAACAACATAAAGCAGGGCCCCTAGGCCTGCGCTTCCCATTCCCAAGTCAAAATTATCATTATCGTAAGCCACAATTCCAGGCACGAACTTGAGGCGTCAGGCCTAAGTGCGGGCCTAAGCTTCATCATGTCTAAGTGCAGGCCTAAACATAAGACATCATGCCTAAATGCAGGCCTAAACATAAGACATCAGTCCTTCGTTTCTCAAGACTGTCATTGTCATAAACCATCAATTTGTCTGTGCTTGCGCGGCATTAATGAGGGGGTGTGCGTTCTGTTTTTGCCATGTTTTGCGTCCTCCTGCTTTTCATTTTTGCCTAATTCATAGTCAATTCGTGTTCTTGTCTTGCTTAACTTTTCTCACTATCTCTCTCCCTCTCTCTCATCCTCTCTGTGTCTCTGTGTGTGTCTCTCTCTCACTCTCTCTATTTCCCTCTTTCTATCCCCCTCGATTACTTTCTTGGCAACAGACAGTTAAACCAGACCTGCACACGAGGGTTGATTATACTATTATTATCACTCTGTCAGATTATCTTTATTTCCTTTCTCTGACTATTCTAACCCTCTATCTCTCCCTCTCTCTCTGTCTCTGTCTCTCTCTCTCCCGCTCTCTCTCTCTCTCTCTGTCTCTCTCTCTCCGTCACTCCTTGTGAGGGAACACGTATTAGGCAATAATCTGTGGTAATAAGACAAATGACTCGTAATGAATCTTCAAACATATACACCGAAACTGTTTCTCTGCAATTTGGTAATCTATTTCTGCCTATTGGAAATCTACAGTAACTCTGCAATTATGTTCTACATGTCTAGTGGATGGAATGGTTTTTAGGCTTGAGTCAATTATAGATATTGACTATGAATATTAATTATCTTTCGACGCACTAAAAACCTTCTAAATTCATTTTGTGCGCTCGAGCCTTTAATACCATATGGCAACACCTATAGTTCTAATGGTAACGCCCGCAATTGCAGATAAAATTTATATTTCAATCTAAAAGGGTACGATATTTGCATAACTATGACCAAATCGGCCGCACCATAACAGTCTGGAACCAACAAAAACCCACCATGCTACATTGGTGCGCCGTCTTTTCCGACAACGACTAACCCTAGGCCCATCCCTTTAGTGCAAATATTTGAGCAAACAATCCAGGAAAACACTCATAACGCGCTCGTTTTATAAGTGATTTCTTCCTTTTCAAGATGTTCTAGTTGGATTTAGGTTAGACGTTTGCTCAAACAGTAATTAAGTACCGTAGTTTGTGCAAAAAAAAATCGTGGATGCCAAAACAATGGTGCTTTAGCTCACAAAACGAGAACAGTTATTAGTCATAGGTAATACAAGGTCGAGGTCCTTTAGAAATGAACCGCAGTTGCAAAAATTTCTGGGGCGTAAATAAACTGCAACTTTGTGTTGAGGATATTCGAAGTATATTTCAAACATCATTATTTCTGTACTTCTGTAACCATTCACTGCCAATGATTTTAGTACGACTTTAGCATGACTTTAGCGATGACCCACTTCGATACTAATTCAATGCTTTTTCTACTCTTTACTCTTTCCGCACTGACCTTATGTGTGACAAAACAGTACGAAATTTTGGTAAGATACGACAGAAAAGGCAATACGACCTTGGCGTAACCGTTTTTTAATGGGATAGCGCGGTAGCGCGCGCTCACAGCGCGCGGCTCTTGTACTGCGGTAGATGTTTAGAGATATGCCGGATTATAGCCAGGTGTATTATAGTATTATACATCTCACGTTTGAAGTCTAGGTACTAGTTTGGCACCTCAACCTGGTAGGCGAACATACGAGTCCTTATTTTTTATAGGTGTTGACAAACGAAAATTCATGGTTAGAGTATAGGTATAGGCTTTATATGTTTGTGGATGAGTGCGCTGGTAATAGAGTAATACAGCAGTGCGGTTCTATACTAGCAATTTGCAGCACATGCTCGAATACTACTGTACTACTACGGTATAATAGTATTTGCTTAATAGTACAGTTTACTGCCCCGGTCTATAGTCCCTCATTGTCATTTTCCTAACTAAAAAGATCATGAATTATCAGCAATTTTTCCCCAACTTTTGCCTCGCTTTGATTTTTGCATGGCATACTAGAGAACTTCAGAAAAAGAACCGGAGTTTAAAGCGAAATACCGGTCGGTTTTTGAAACACATCGCGTAGAACAGTATTCAGAATTCTTACGTAGCTTATGCAAATTAACATCAATTGGAATAAAAGATCGAGCTTAATTCGAGCAAATTTGAATAAATGCGTCAGTATTCAGTTGTCCACGATGCGTTTCAAGACCGGCCGATATTTCGCTTCAATTGCAATTTTATACCTTTTGAGGGTACCAAACCATAGGCCATACCATTGGAAGCACTTACAACTCGCAATATGTTTTAGCAAGTACTTATTTTGATTGTATAACGAACTTCTTTACTAATTGCAGTTTAAAATAGATAAATCTTTCTTCACCTTTCATTCATTCTTTATTTCCTTTTTCAGTTTTTTTTTCTTCATTTTGCCATAAAAATGCTCACTTTCCCATCTTGTTCATTCGTTGTGTTTTATTTTGTTGAGACATTTGAAAACATTAAACAAATAGCATTTTCTCGGCCCGGGCATTATTGCCTCATACAGGTCTCTGGGAGAATGCGTAATCGTTTTGGTTAATTGACTGCGATATTGATTGATTTTGAGGTGACATAGGACTATCGATTTTTTATAGATTTTTTATAGCTCATATTGATACGTCGATTGATCTCATTATTAACATTTTTTGCTTTCATGGTTTGAGGTTTGATATCAACAGTTCTGTATTGTGCCTTGACCATCTTTTCACGGCAACATTTGCCAATTATCTCGGAGTCATTTAAAGGGAGAGGCCCACGAGAAAAATGTTTTCCTATATTTACTTGCACAGAATGTCCGGAATTTCAGAAATATTACTATGAAAACTGCATTTCTTTACGCCTAGAACTCGCAGAGTTACTCCTCGGCAAACTGTTCGGCCAGGTACCGTAGTCAGAATTCTTTTAGGGTAGTAAAGTATTGGAAACGCTTTGTTATAAGGGTAGGAATGTTCTTCATTCGTTTAACAATTATTATGTAGAGAAAGAATGCTAATGGATGGATATAAACCGTAAACATGTATTTTAACCTTTCTGACTACGGTACCTGGCTGAACTGTTTGCTGTGAAATATCTCTGTGAGTTCTAGGCGTAAAGAAATGCGGTTTTCACCACAAGATTTCTGAAATTCTGGACATTCTGTTCAAGTAAACAAAGAACAATTTTTTCTCGTGGGCCTCTCCCTTTAATATCAACATTTTCCAGTCCCCAACATATGCCTTCAATTTTGTTCATGCTTTCTGACCTGAGCAATTCGAAGATAATACAGCGTAACTTCATTTCCATGGGACCTTGACTTTCGGAATATTTAATTTCCAAAAACCACTGCAATTTCAGGACAGCGGTGAAAGAATGCCAGTAATAGATATCAGAGGAATCCGACAAAATGAATCAGTATTGGATCTCGCGAGGAAATTTGCCGAAATCAACGCGCAACAGGTAATTTGTTAACTGCGTGCGTGCTGCGTGCGTTCTGCGCACACTTGTGTGCGAAACCATATGATATGGGTAGCCTGATTTTCTATGATGCAAAAAACATCTTCCACCTGCGGAGGAGTGATTCACTGGTACGTGGGCCAGACGCTGTATCCACTACGACACCGGCTCTTCCCTACTGCACAAAATCCACAAGACACCAGTATTCTGAGGCCATATTCACCACTCAATTTCCCATGGGGATATCCCCGCCTTTTTCTCTGCCTCTCTCACATTAGAATGCTATTTTCTGTCCCCAGGAACTATCTCCCAGAGGGAATCGGAGTGGTGAATATGGCCTTTGATTTGAAAAAAGTGCCCGCTTGCTTATTGATAGCGCCGCAAGATTGTTGGTCTGGGTTCATCTACGAGAGCCCAGTAGAGCAACTGAGCTGTGTTCTGTGTTGTGTGGTCTTAATTTAATTAGGATGCGAGGTATTACTGATCTAAAACAAATTAATTTTAGGAAAAAGCCCGTCTTCATAGTACATGGAAACAACCAGTAAATTACACGAAAAGTGGCCCGATTGCTTCAGCGAAACAAGGTCAGTTAGAGTTCATCCTAGTTGTTATGTTAGTGCAATTATCTTAGGGCTCAGGATACTACACCTTAGGGCACTGTTTAGTTTGTTTTATAAACCGTTGAAACTGTTTGAACTCCCTATTTTGTTTCCATTCTTAACATTCCAGTAAATATATATTATTGCTAATTCTGAAATATATATAATATATATATATATATATATATATATATATATTATATATAATATATATATATATATATATATATATATATATTTATTTATTATGCCTTGTTATCTGCTCATGTATCTGTTTCCTCATCATTGTATTCTTGTTTTCCTTCCTTTTATTGATGTTGGGTACTGAATGTCGTAGCGCAGTGGTTACTGTAGAACTTAGAACATCAAGTCAAAGTTGCTGGGTTCGAATCCCGGCTGAAAACTTTCTTTTTGCTGTGACGAGTACTCCTGGAGAAAATTCAGACAACACATCCTCGCCAAACAGCAAAAGAACTTCAGGGAATGAAAATTTATTCCGAAATAGCAAGACAACTAGTCCAATCTCAAAGAATTTCGATAATAGAAAGAATTCTCAAAGCAACGGTGTGAAAGGTGAGTGATGGTAATTTACCTTCAAGCTTCTCTTCATGAACTACGGTATCCTTCGGGACATGTCCAATTATGGTAGTCTTGAGGCAGGCGTGCAGGGGCAGGCCCGCAGGCCTGCAGGCTTACGGGATCCATGCGGCATAGCCCTAAGGCCCCATATGCTGAATGCAATGCAATTATTTGGTACTTCCACCGCACATTATTACCATGTAATCCAGCTGGAGATCTTCACCAAGAGCAACAAAAGCCCAATTTCCAGAAAAAGTTGAAATAAAAATAAAGATTTTAGAGGAACAATTACGCGGCCAAGTGCCATTCTTTGAAAAGAACAGTAGAAATTTACCGCAGCGACAACAAAGTGTTGAATTAAAGAACGGGCAGAATGCCAATCGAGGAGTCTCTTCGGCAGAGACTGTCATTGGTGGGTTTGGTCAGAAATTGTAGTGGGAAGGTTGTCCCTTAGGTACCCAGTTACCGTTGGTAGGAACCAACGAATGGGGTGGTCAACCTTTTCCCGCGTCTCTGTTGTAGGTTCGTAGTTCCTAGTTACTGATAACATAGACATCCTAATTATGTTTATTTAATTATCATAATGATAGCCAGTCGTTTACCTCCCAAGGACCTATAACCGAAAAGCTAATGTCATCCCTAATATGCCTATTTTCAAATCAAGACCGCCCACTGATTTGCAACACTGAGAGCACGGCTCGGCGTCCGAGCAAGTGCGCGCCACTCAGAAACCAAAATCATTCGATAAATATCCAAAGTCAATCGATAAATCCACCACGGAAGAAATCGATACCGCATACTGGCGATCAATATGAGAGAAGGAAGTCGAGTACCAAATCTGATAGACCTCCCCTGACAAAGAATGAATCGACAACGGTTATGTTGAAGATGAAACCAAAAGAAGGCAAAGAACATTGTGAAGCAGGAGGTAAGAGATAGAGAGAGAGCGAGAGAGAGAGCGAGAGCGAGAGAGAGAGAAAGAGAGAGAACTCGAAGTATTGGCAGAATAGGGAGAATAGAGAGAGAGAGAGGGAGAGAGAGAGAGAGAAAGAAAGAAAGAAAGAGAGAACTCGAAGTACTGGGAGCATAGGGAGAATAGAGAGACAGCTAAAGAGCGACCCAGAAATAAATTTTAAAATCCATAGATTCCCGCCCTCGCGTAACGCCAACCGCAACGCGTCGGCCCTCTCGGGCAAAGACCATGGATGCCGGGCAACTAAAGCGGCTTCACAACATGGCCGGGTTCTCAGTTGACGATGCGGTTTTGCCTAAGGGTTCTGTCCATAAGAACCAAGAGGATGTCGTGGACCTCGTCAAGGTGGAGCTCCCCGAGAATATCGAGGAGGCGATTAATAACTGGAAGGACCTCGGTGATCTCCCGGTCAAGAGCGCTTTTGAGCCTAAGGGAGTATCGATCGGGAGGTCCAAAACCTTCAGGGACCCAATTGAGAGGCCCAAAGAAATCAATAATCTGAGAAGACCAATTGTCACTCGAATTGGCATAACTGAACCTCCGGAGGAGCCACGACAATTAGACAACAGAAGAAAATCAATCGATAAGGGTATGAGAACGGCTGAAGGCGCAACGTTTATGGCTAATATTAAGGCCAAGCAAGAGGAGAAAGGTGGGCCAGTTTGAAAGTGTAATTTGCGAATAATTTTCAGCTTGGGCGAATTTTTTTTGTGTTAAAAATACAGATTTAGCTAATTAAGAAGATAGCTGAGGTCAGTTTGGCGACTTCTGGTTTATGCTCCAAAAGCGCGCAATCCTCTCGCAGTAATTCTCTGTGTTTCAACTAGGGCATATATCAAGATCATAAATGATTGAGACAATGAATGAAACCTATTGTTAGTGTATATGATCTTAACAAAAGACGCATACTATCAATTCGAAGCGCTAGTTATTGTAAACTGTTAGTGAACATTTTATGTAAATTCACATTTACTTTTCAAAAAAAAAGCCAAAGCTGTTTATGTATCTTTTGGTTACATATACATGGCGCTGCGCAAACTGTAGTATCATTTTGTGAGGCAAATGTATGAAGATATTTGCTTACGCCGCAGGGTAAGTAGGCTACTATTACCAAAGGAGGATAGCTTGATAGCAGCGGTAAATAGCCGAAGCACCCCCCTACCCTACCCTACCAGCCCCCGGGCGGTATGGGGTAGGGGAACATAGCCTAGCTACACGCTACACCTTTGTATATTGGTATGTTACACGTGTTACTTAATTATAACATTCAGAGCGTAACTATTTCAGAAAAGAATGTAACCACTGGATTAGGCCTTCGCAGACCTTCTGCATCCAATACACGTCGCCGATCTTGTAATTTACCTTTTATTTAAAGCGGAATGCAAGATGGTTTGTGAAATGTATACGCAAATTTCTGAGCAATTCTGAGCATCTTCACAGAATGGAAGACAATTTGCATTGGAAACCATTTGGGTCCAAGTATACAGCAAAGTTTCACAAACCATGTGTATGCCGCTTTAACTTCTATTCCTTTCCTCCTTTACATTGTATACATTGCCAGTTCTAGCTTTTTTCTTTTATTCTCTCTGCCAATTTTCATTCGATTATTATTTTATTCCACTTCTCTATTTTCCTACTATTGTTATTGCTTATTGGTTTTAACGCTTTTTTTTGAATTATAAAAAGTAAGCATGTGAACGAAAAATTATAAATCACAGTTTTTGTGTACGCTAACAATCGTGGATCATATGCATTTCAACTTTATTTCAAGAAAATATGAAAAATATACTTCATGAAATAAAGATATTGAATCACTCATAAAAAAAATGAAGTTTACTTGAATAAGTAAATTAATGAATTTATTTAATATCTTATTTCAGCCCGAGCAATGACTGGAGGTATCGCATCGCTGGGAGGTAATATTTATTTATTTTTACAATAATTGGGTGAACAACGAAAATCTACAGTAGACATAAATTTCAATAATATGCAAATATCGCATACAAGGTCAATACATACTATTCTTATCATGGAACAACAAAAAAACCCACTATAAAAGAGATAATAAAATGAAAAATTGAATTGCTCAAATAACTTTTCACACATTTTCACCCGCGCCAATTAGTGTAGTAAACTCGTTTTAATTCATTAGGTAAACAAAGCATAGGGCAAGAAGGCGTGCCTGCGTGCTTGCTGTAGTATCGCATGCGGGCATGCGGGCCAGCAAGCCAGCAAGCCTGTATCATTGAATTTTGACAGTATCACCCTGGTTCTCACCCTTGCCTCCAACTAGTTTAGCTATTTGTTAATTGCCTGGCAAATAGTGTTGAAACTGAAACCAACACTTTTTGTATGTTTGCACACTTTTGTAACTGTATCAGCGTATCTTATCACTTTAACGACACTTAGTTCTTGGAACAGTTTATTCCAGTTGATATCCTTAGTGCACTTATCTACTTATCTTTACCCCTATCATAGCGTCTTTACTTACGTAAGTGTATCTAAGCTGATAGACTAGATATTTGTACAGTATACAATTACAGAGTAATATACAGTAATACTTTTTATTATGCTATATATTATTTTATGCTGATTGGGAAAGCTCACCTTTTCCTCGGACGAATTTTATCCCCATTTTCTTGGGGTACATATTCCTAATTTGGGTAATTAGTAATGAGAATAGCATCACTTCGTATTGGTAATTTGCTACCGCTCAACTTACAACTTTGACATCTTCCTCCGTTGTAATACCGAGGGGATCCCAAACCCCTTTCAACATATCATATCCCAGTAACACATAAAGTATATCATGGAACAAATTGTAAATCTTATGTTTCAAATTGAAAATTTCAAAATCCATCCTAGCTTCTCCAGTAAATGCAACGTATCTTAAATCTCTCTCTTTATCTTAGACGTCTGGTTTATCCTGATAATGTCTACTATCTCTCATGTCTCTGACATCCCCGGCTATCCGAGGGTTTGAGCTCGTCGCTCAAATATTACACTGCGTACGCGGCGAATGCAAAAGCAAAGTTGTTCATATTGTCGCATGGGGCGTTTAGCTCGTAAGCACTACGCCGTAAGGTGGTTACGCCCGAAGGCTCTTGTACTTTTATCCTAGTCCTTTACGCTTAACATTTGTCCATAGGATAATAATGGTGTTCCAGCTTCCAGCTGTCCACTAAGCCACTACCACGTAAGGTGGTTACAACTGAAGTCCTTATCTTATCCTTTACTATGGCCCCTGATCACCTTATGACTTATAATTATAACTTGCAAACCTAGGTTGCCACTTATCTTATATAATACAGCATGTGTCATGATAGTTCTCACAACAACAACAACAAAATTTTACATTTTGCCCTAGATATTCGTAACTTCGACTTTTAGCTTCGGTCTCTATTAAAAATTATGCATTGTTAGACATGGGAAGTCATAACGCAGTATTTGTCATTTTGACCCAAGTACGTTTCAATATAACGTTATGTAGTATGGCTCAATCGTTTGGCTGCAGTAAGGAGGTTACAATCGAAAATCGTTACCTAGCGCGGGGACTTAGGGTTCCCTTTGGTTGACGTTCTTTATTTGTATTGATTGTTACCCAATAAACCGTTATTATTATAGCCTAGAACATCGTTACCCTTTGAACTAGAAACCTTGTGACTTATTGCAAGGAGCCTGTTTCCTAGGCGAGAGTCAGAGTCAGAGTGCTTATCCTTTTACCCCAGACCCTTATTGCTCATAGTGTTCTATCTCGAGGTTTAGTAATTCTACAGCACTTTCAAAGTTAACCCTATATTTGTTCCTCAGAGTAATATTTTCTGGTGACGTGCACAGCACGGATCTACAGTATGACGGATCAACGTGACTTCGTAACTTCGAATTCGAATAATTACAGCACAAAAGAAAAGAGCTAGTGATATTTCTTTTCCTTTTTCCATGTGACTGACCTTTATTTGTTTCAGACAAACCGCGCATGGCACCCATTGCACAAAACCCGTGGAAGCAGATGCCGAAGGGCGGAGCGTGAGTTATATCTTTTATAATAATTTAAAAATACAAACCCGATAAGCTAACTAATGTATGAACTTATGTAAAGACGGTAAAATCGTACCAGTATGAGTTAACTCATGTTTTTCCACGGTACCAGCGGGTCCGTTCACTTTCGAAATCTATCCTATTATAGTCTTGAAATTACCTTGGACAGTGAAATTAGTGAAAACTCCCATAGCTCAATCCAACAATAAGGAAGAAGCTCTCTTACGGGAAAAGTTGTAATTTATTGAACAGCTGCCCACTTACACACGTGTCAGCTCGCGTAAACAACGCCGCGTAACTTTGTACTAATGCCTAAGTGATGGCGTACGAGCGTAATTGTTTGGGTAGTTTAAATACACTGAGCTACTCAGTCAGCCGATGCTTATCGCAGTGATATGGATAATGATGTAATGTATAATATAAAAAGGTGAACGAAAAAATGCATTGAATCTGAGTGATTGTATGTGTTCGATAGCCAATTCTGGGTATAGATATAGAGAGTCTATTGTGTATATTTGTAAATAAAGTTTGTAAAAATAATTTATTTCAGTGCGGTCCGACCCACCAATCCAAATTCGATTAAAGAAGCACTTCTGCGATGGATTCAGCATAAAGTGCAAGCTTATCCCGTATGTTCTTAAGTTTTCATAGGCCTTGGGAGTTCAAGCGTGGTAGTATGTTGCTTCTGTACATCCGACGCACCCGTGACACATTTACGTACGCGCACGTAGACATTAGTGCACAAGTATGCATTATTGCACCCGCACTCATACATTAGCGCACACATGCACGCACTCCTACACACACATGCATATCACTCACTATTGAGTATGTGGCTCTTAGGCACACTAAGTAGCGTTCACTTTGTTATGTATGCTTATATGGTTAATCAGTAAGAAACTACTTCCTTCAGATCCAAATCACCAACTTCTCCTCGTCATGGGCCGACGGAATGGCTTTCTGTGCACTAATTCACCGATTCGCCCCAAATGCCTTCGACTACGGTAAACTCGACCCAAAGAATAGAAGGGAGAACTTCGAGCTCGCTTTCCGAGTCGCTGAGTAGGCTTAAAACTTATTATGGACTTTTTGTTAGCTACTATCACAGCAGGTAAGACTACCAACGCTGAATTAGTGGCACATCAGTCTTGTGAGCTAGACGATTGAGGTTCATTTGGTTTTTTTACCGAAACCTGACGAGAGCAGTGATCGGTTAGGGTCCATAAGGTAGTCGGCGCTACACTATCACTCCGCAACCCTACCTAGAGCCCTTGAGGCTTCCACATAAAGTAACTCAAACCACATAAAGTACTCGACAGTAACCATTGAGAGACGGCTTTGGAAAAAACTGTTTCCTAGCTCATATTACCGTCAGTCAATTTACGGTAAGGCTCAAGTTAGCGCCGTACGGCCGTACCCAAGTTACAGTGCATTCATTTTCAGGGAAAATGGAATTTGCCCACTTCTCGAAGTCGATGATATGATTATGATGGGCGACCGGCCTGACTGGAAGTGTGTATTCACCTATGTGCAATCATTTTACAAAGAGTTCCGTAACAGGCCTTAGGTTCTGTCTCCGCCCTCTTCCTAGGCTCCGCCCCTTGGGCTCAGTCTCCGCCCCTTCAGCTCCCTAAATAGAGCACAAGCATACAGTATGCTCCCTCACTATTCCTATAGATTCGATACTGGGAGTTAGCGCCCAGCTCAGTGTAGAAAACAAAAACTTGAGGACTAGTCCTTCTGTATCATGCATAATTGTTAAATTAACATTTCATTACGTACACGTTTCGTTACAAACACTCGCTACGTAAAGAGCGAAGACGAGTCAGCTAGTCATTTAGCATAATTTTAAAGAGGTATGGCTTGTGGTTTGTGCAGCCACTTTGGACACCAAATGGCACATCTTTACATGTGACCTGAATGCAGCTTCACAAACCATGTACCATACCGTTTATAGTTAAGTGAAATGGTCACCCATGACCTGAGTTCATTAAAACCTTTACGGTAGATGGATTTTCCTTAGAAGATTTCTAAACCAAACTATTCCATTTCATATTACGGTATCATGACTAACGGTTTGGGAACTTGGTACTTGAAAGGTACAAAAAGAGAAACATATATTCAACTTTTTCTACAAACCTAACCAAACCCTAAGCCGTTAAAATAAACAGCTTTAATTGTCTTTTCGTCATTATAACATTGTTAGTTTCCAATTGGTGTATCTTTTAAGTTTATTTAGATTACAGTTTCTATACGCTTCTGTGAGTTGTGTGTTGATTTGATATGATATTTCAATTATTGCCTGATGTAATCATAGAGAAATTTGTGATGCGAGTGGCACAAAATGACGCGGCGCTCAACGCGTGCGCGAAATCTTCGCCGCGCGCACTCTCTACATTTCTTAGACCATAAAGTTTGTCTCCGTTTTAATGTTAGAAATAATTATTTTAAAAATATTAACTGAAGACATGTACATATCAAACAGGTCTGAACACACATGTAGTCTTATTCTTATAGGTTCGAAATTTATATTATTATTAATAACTACAGTACTCTAAAGTAGTGTCTCATAGTCAACTGTATTTTATTCGTTATTGTGTTTATTGTGTTAATAGTCCATTGTTTCTCGCATTCACGTTTTTTAGTTTATCATTACGTAGTTAGTTCTAAAAATAGCTGAAATATTTCACCAAGCGCCAAATTATAACGGCGCTAACATTTCGCGCTATAGGAGCGCCGCGCACATTCTTCGCAATGTTAACAATGTATTGAAAAATTGCTTGTCTGACTTATAATTTGTTTAACACTCAATTTTATGCTGCCACCAAATAAACGCACTGCGAGCTACCACAACGCTCAAGTTCCTAATTGTTAATGTTTTTATGTAAGCTAATTATTAAAGGGAGAGGCCCACGAGAAAAAAGTCTTCCTCAGTTTACTTGCACAGAATGTCCGGAATTTCAAAAATGTTACTGTGAAAACCGTATTTCTTTGCACCTAGAACTTACAGAGTTATTCGCCGGCAAACAGTTCGGCCAGGTACCGTAGTCAGCAAAGTCAAAATAGGTTTTTACAGTTAATATCCGTCCATTAGCATTCTTTCTCTACATAATAATTGTTAAACGAATGAAGAACATTGCTACCATTTTAACAAAGCGTTTTCAATTACTTTAATACCCTAAAAGGGCAAAATTGATTCTGACTACGGTACCTGGCCGAACAGTTTGCCGAGGAATAACTCTGCGAGTTCTAGGCGCAAAGAAATGCAGTTTTCATAGAAATATTTCTGAAATTCCGGACATTCTGTGCAAGTAAATTGGGGAAAATTTTGTTCTCGTGGGCCTCTTCCTTTAATTAAAACCCTGACTAGATAATTATTTAATGATAATAAGCCTCCTTATGATCAAAAAGGTCAACATTTGGCCCGCTTACGCTTTTAATAAAACTTTTTTTTTCTCTTGTAATTACTACTGCCAAAAAAATACAGTTCAGCAATTACACAATACATTTATTAACCACAACCACATTGCACACTTCACCGGTAAATTAATAAACCCTACTTATTTAATAGCATTTAGCACCAGACAACAACAAATAATGGAATACATTTCATAAGCTTATAATAAATAAAATGCACTACTAATACCTATAAACTATACATGCAAATAGAAAAGTTTCAAGGTAGATAAACAAATAAATAATAAATCAAGCAACAAAATTGAGCACAACAAACAAAAAAACGAAGAAAAACAATTCAATTCAAGTATATCGAGAATACACATTAACTTATTACGGTTCATATAAAAATAATATTTACGATCTAATGTTAAAGAGGCTCTAGCAAGCTTTGGAGAAATAGAGGTTTGATAAACAACAAACACACATACAAACAGACATACCAAGCGTTTTCTATTCCAAGCAACATTTAGAAAGCACAATTAAAAGAGCCCATACAACACCATAAATCATAAATAACAAACAATTACCTAAACTGGGCCCGCAAGGTATATAAGTAATAAAGTAATCAAAGAAGCATGTTATAATAACATACATGAGCATGAGAAAGACCAAAAGAGTACGGTAATAACAATAAGTAATAGCTCATAGCTTCCTCAGCTCCTTAGTTCTTGCTCATACTAAACTCCCTATCCCCTACAACCGCACCAATTCCGGCATACATACATTGAGTATTCGCGTTGGCTCAGGCTTAGGCTTAGATACGGCAAACACCACGTGTTCGCAGTATCTTACATGACAAAGTTAACATGCGTAATGTTATAAAAGGGGCAGAAAACCACCAATCAAAAAACTGGGTATCAGTTCCGGAAGCATCGGTGAGCGTCCAGGTTTGCTCCCTTAGCTCATGCTCATATCATGGGAACTTAGGATCCTTACCCTAGTTCGTGCTCATACTAAACTCCCGCTCCTTCAACTCCGTATCGATTTCCATTCTCTTATCTTCAATGCGTGAGATCATTTCCCTAACCACTGGGTCAATAATGTAGTCGTCGGTTCGCTTCGATACCGCCTGAAAACAAAGAATGAGCATCACAGGAAAGTGAAACCCTCGATTCGCCCCGATCAAGGCTCGATGTTGTGACGGATTTGACCGGGGCCCGGGCGCCCGGGGCGAAATCGGGTTTTTTGGTTTCCCATCAAAGAGGTTGGGCGCCGGTAACCTGTCTTGGGAGCATCGTGTTCATTTTTACAGGCATATTCGGTCTTAGGATAATAATTGTGTTCCAGCTGACCACTAGCCACTAGGCCATAAGGTGGTTACAAAATATTAAGCTTAACATTTTCCGCTTTATATAATAAGATGATTACCAAAGCAAAGGATAAAATAAAAAATATCTCACCAGTTCACGTTTCCTGCACTTGTAATGTGCTAGTATCTTCTCCACTCCTCCACATCCAGCCTTTTCAATAACATAGGGTGTCATCGCATCTTTCATCATCATGATACAGAAGAGATCAGAGCTCTTGTCCTTAAGCATTAGTATTGAGTATTGAGTAATCCAAAAAAATAACCTCTATCTAAGCCCTAAGCTCTACCTAACTATCACACAGCATAGATATAACCGAGCTCCTATGACTAAAACAAAATAAAAAACAAATAAAATATCAAGAAGAAACTCAAAACTCGTCGGTGCGGTATACCCTGTACTCTCTCTCTCTCTCTCTCTTTGTCTCACTCTTTCTCACTCTCTCTCTCTCTTTCTCTCTCTCTCTCTCATAAACTACTGCTTACATTCAATAAAACATTTACATTTATAAAATACATGCTGAAAACCAACCTCTGAGTACAAATCCTTCAAATCCGGCAAAACGTCAATAATCAGTTGCACATAGACACGCACGAAATGCTCTTCCGTCAAGGTTAACTAAACAAATTGTTTGAACAGACACAACTAGAATTGCAATTGCAATTGCTTCTCTATCTCTATACTCAATCATCAACCGAATACGATTGGTTAAAGCGAAATAATGGCCGGTTTTTTTTTGAAACGCACCGTGGGCAACTGAATTCTTAGGTAGTTATGCAAAGTTACTCGAATATAGCTAGATTTTTTATTCTAATTTACGCTCATTTGCATAAGATGCATAAGAATGCTGGTGTACTCGATGTGTTTCAAAAATCGGCCGGTATATCGCTTTAAGTCATGAGCAAACATCAAACGCTCAACTTACAAAAAGTATCGGTTCTAACTCTATGCTACCTCGATACTACATTCGACTATACTCTCTATTCTCTATTCCAGAAACATCTAAACTAAGGAACAACCGAACAACCCTCTATCTAAAAGTGTAAAGTGGTTAATGTTAAGTTTTAGTGTATACGGAAATGTTTTGATTCGCTTTTATTTGTAGCATATAAATAAGCAGATATGAAGAAAAGAGACAATGATAATGATAAAGAAAATCTGGGGTATGACAGCGTGTGATAGGAATTTCTGGAAATACCGCCCGGTTTTAGAAACGTATCGTGGACAACTGAATTCTTACGTATTTATGCTAATTTTCTCGGATTTAGCTCGATTTTTTATTATAATTTATGTTCATTTGCATAAGCTGCATAAGAATGCTGGTGTACTCGATGTGTTTCAAAAACCGGCCAGTATTTCGCTTTAAACATTTAACAAACAAAAGCTCACAATATCCGCTGGCTCCACCAGTTCAGCTCTCTCCGTCACGTGGATGAAAATAACGTAGCAGAGCATGAGACATCCATAGGGTGCCGCGTCCGATATGCGGAAAATCTCGATGAGCAATCTATAATACAAATATAGAAAATAACTCATAATCTTACAATTAGAAGTTACGCACATACAAAAGTCAAGCGCACTGGCGCACACATTTTATGCCCAATAGTTATTAACAAGCTGAAATACAATTCTTATTAAAAAAATTTGTATTATACACCTTGAGAAATAAAGGGAGCGCATATCACCGCTAAAAACCACTCATGAACACAATTGTATAAATGAAGAACCAAAAAGAGCTAGCTCGCGTTCCATAGCCAAACTCTAGGTATTATGTGTGCGTAATAAATTATTATAATTATTATATTAGAATTTGGACAGCCGTATAACCTACGAGGTAAAAGGGATAACAATAAATGATACGGTAATTAGAGATAGCGATGCAGACATGGGTAGAGATTGTAGAGAACTGGCGAGAGGGAGAGAACCAGAGAAAGTTAGGGACACGAGCCGATTTGATTTTTGATTATAGTCGTCCATAAAAAATATAATAAAAAATATTCTCGTGTAGTTCCAAAATACGGTAAATTTTCAGCATACTTTGAAACCCCATAAAGTGGTAATTATAATGTTATCAATGAATTACCATACCTCAAAGCTCCCAATTGATCCGAAGCATAAGGGAACACGTGGGTAAATTCGAGCAAAATTTTCCTCTTTGCTTCATCAGAGACGCTGAACAGCTAAAATAATCAAAAAATATAAAATAAACTTAATTAGCAGATCAAGTCGCAGGAATTCGAGTATGTGGCGCACTGGCAAAAGCTCCCGGATCTCACCCAATAGGTGGCGGGTTCGATTCCGCTAGGGATCGGAAAGCCAATACAAATACATGAAGACTAAACTTTACACCGAAAAATATGGTACATGCAATGAGTTAACATTGTTAACAAGATGTAACCAATTTAGAGCAGTCAATATGTTGCGGCAAAACAAGTGTTCGCTGTTCGCCTATTTTTTTGTATAAGTTGTTCAAAATATCGCAATCTAATCGCCACGTTCAAACTAGGATGGCGCGCATAAATCAGTGAAAACTGCGCTCCGCCGGCACAGGCTCTGCGCCAAACAATACAAAACACGATATACACGCACGGTATATCGGCTGCTTTCTATAAGTCGTCCAAAATACCGTAATCAAAATAACCCCCAACTATCATCAGGCACAGGAAACCTGGATATTTCGCTGCATGCCGCTATATACATCTTTCATTGTAATAGCAATAGCCATCAAAATCAAACCATCTTATTACAATATCACACAATTTTACCTTGAAACTATATTTTCACCAATGAATAAAGGTGCAAGCTCTTAAAGAGTAAAATATTTATTTAGATTTATAGTATTTGAAAAAAACTCACATTATTAATTACTGATACCACTTTGGAGTGTACGGTAGCATCCATAAGTCGATCCAGTGATATTTTACACAATGCAAATAACAGGAAAGAGGCGTCTTCTGGAGTGAGCAGTCTCAAATCCAGACAGGCGAGGAGATCCAAACAGCGACCGACCTGAACATACCGTAACCTAATTATCGTTTAAAGTAAATACCTACCGTAACCTAATTATCATGTAAAGTAAAGACGTAGCGTAAACTAATTATCATTTAAAGTAAAAACATAGCGCAATCTAATTATCATTTAAAGTAAAGCTGTAAAGCAGTATTGTAACTACTTTGGGAAATTTGCATACGTTGCGTCCTCAAGCAATTTACACTCTTTTCTAACCCTACGTATCTATAGCAGCAAAACTATTGACTATAGATATGCGTATCATGTGCAAATTTCCCAAATTGGGTACAATACTGCTTTAAAGGTAGACGTTGAGAATAATGAGTCATGACGACGAGTTAAAGGGTATAAATTGCGTGAGGACTATCAACTAAAGTATAGAATGTGGTCAGGAGGCTTCCAGCATTTCAGATACACTATCCAAATAACCCCCCAACTATCGTCCTGCACATGAAACACATGAAACCACACACATGAAACCCTGGAGACTTCACGCATGCCACTATATGCAACACCTTTCACTATAATAGGTAATAGCCATCACAATCTTATTACACAATCAAAATAACCCCCCAAATATCATCCTGCACATGTTTGATTTATGGTTTAGGTGCCTCATTAATCTGGCATCTTTGAGTTGGAGTATTAGAGTTTTTGTTCTGTTATTTGAAGCGGATTAGAGTCCTGTAGTCTGTTTGCGGCCAACAGATAGTTTGATTGTAATGACAGTGACCGATTTAAAACATGTACAAGGGGCATAGAGCCAAACACATTCAAAAAATCCACCCGCACTAATAGCCCACCTGAAACACCGCCATTTTTCCTCGCTTTTCGGCACGCATTTGCGGCAACGATTCTTGTGTTAAATGAGCTGCGAGATACCTAAAAAAAGGAATCAACCAATCAACGCTTACAGAAACCTTCAAGATGTTTTTATGAGCAGCCTCTCTTTTCTAATGTAGGAATCCTTCCGTAGAATATAGGATACCAGTAGACTGAAATACCAACCATACATACCAAACAAATATAGGATACCGCCAAACAGCAAAGAGTACTACGTAACTTTAACTTGTGATAAACAAGTCTCATCCTATAAAAAACATAGTATTAAAAAAGTAAATCAAAACTCACTGATCTGTGCTGGGGAAAAATTCACCGCGGGGAATCAGTAGGGTGGGGGATGTTTGCGCTGCGCGGGCCAGCCACGCCAAGCACTAAAAAATGAAATTCAAACTACGAAGTGAACAGTGATACTTAATATACAACTTAATATACTTATAATTTACAACAATAATAATAAATAACTCCAACGCCAAAGGTATAATCAATAATATAAATGCACTATACACAGACAGACAAGAGAAATGATATGATCAGTTTCACAGCAACAGCTACACTAAGAACAAAAAAGAGCATAGACTATCATAGTTCAAAGTTGCGATAAGTGTCATACAAATAAACTACAGCACTCTAACCCACACTCAAATAACTCTAGTACTCCAACTCAAATGCCAGACTAATGACGCACCTAAACCATAACCATAAATCAAACATTACCTTAGGCTTAGGGTAATGGATCAACTAACCCAAACCCTCCGATACCCTGGCGGTAAGTTACATTAAAAACTAACTAACCCTCGGAAAAGACGGTCCTCCTACTCCCTCCGGTGTGCCTTCCATCCGCGCTTTGACAACATTGGCTCTCGCACGCAAAAACAACGAGTGAAGGGGATAGTCCGGCGATGCTAGTAAACACACCTAAACCTTTACCTGGGTAAAATAAAATGAATAAAAACAGAGTGACAGATCTCTATGCTAATTCTATATAGACCTTTCTATAACATCTCCTACACAACAAAATTCAAAATTACAAGACAAGACAATATAGTACATTTATGCGGTCTGCGTCTGAATTTAGGTTAACAAGTAAACCAAGCAAGCAACTAAACAAATTTGATTTAATATGAAATTTAATTAAACTGATCTACCCACCTCAAACTCATTCAGTTTTCCAGATAGCTTTTTCAAATCTTCTTCGCATTCGATATTGTGAACTGAAAAGGAATAGGTAAAGAGCGCGGTCTCACAAACATTTCATGGCTCACGGATCTTCTGTGAACAGTGTGAATCACTAAGTGTGCAAAGCACCTTACCTACCTTAGCTACTTAGCTTATCTCTTACCTTAGAGGTAAGGTAAGATAAGATGCTTATTTGCGTTACGTTTCTCTTAGCGTGAATGTTGGATGGTGAAATTGCCTTTAGGATAATGTTCATCTTGATCGCAAACACACATAACATCCGGTTTTTCAACGAACCTCCCACACCTGTTCAAATAGAAAACATAAAACATCGCACTTTACAACATTTTCCTAAAATGGGAATTCTGCCAAGGATCTAGAAAAGAACACGCCAAAGCAAAAAATCTAAACAAAGAGAGGACTAACCCTTTTCTGTGGTAGCCAAGATTGTCTCCCGTTTCCATTCTCCAGTAATGGTAACACCATCAGATAAAAGATTCTGGAATCACATCATAAATAAACTAGCACAACTTACACGATTATAAAGTAATTATATGATTGCAGCTATTACACAAGCAGCACATACAAGCAGCTAATTATAAATGTTAATTGTTAATGTATAATTAGTGGAATCCAACCAAACTGAAGATAATTACATAACTTGTAGTTTCGCATAGAGCCTCAGTCTTATGCTTATGAATATCACTTTTTCACCCATGTACAACACACTAGTTGACTATCAAAAACAAGTATAGCCTGCACAATTATATGCATCGTACAGGGCATAAATGCGCGTTCGAGTTGGGAAAAATTTGAAGAATTCCGGAAAAGTTAGGTTCAAGATGGAACATTTGCATAATTTAGCATAATGCTGAAAAGCAGGATATTCAGCTATGTTTGTCTGTGGCCTCTCTTTTGACATGATCTATCAACTTTTCTCGCGTTCCAACTTGAACCAACTTTTTCCAGAATTCTTCAAACTTTTCCCATCTTAAATGCGCCTTAAACCTCGCCGAAGAGTCCGGAAACGATTCGCGAAATTTTGTCTATTTTGATAGGTTTCTCATAAATTTCTCGTACCACCGCCTAGCTTCACATGTCTAATCAAAAGGGGAGGTGGTTTTTTGAGCCCCCCTCCAAATTATGCAATATTCTGCCTAATTCCAGAGGTGGTTAGCCGCCATCCGGTGAGTTCACCGACTGGCTTAGGCTATGGCACCGTACCATTATTTAAAATTTTAAGTATTGCATCTACTTTGGAACATTTGCATATGACACACATAGCCTATGTACCCTATGTAAATTTGGTGCCGGAAGCTTGGACGAGCACCAAATTTGCAAAGGATACATAGGATATGTATGCGTACCATATGCAAATTTCCCAAAGTTACAATACGGCTTTAAAGTTGTTAAAAATTACCTGAAACTCCTCAGAAGATACAAACTCCTCGCAACGGTCCAATTTCTCCCTGTGATCCGCGAAACGACTGCTATTCGAGTAGGCGGGCCTGGTAAGGATAAGGATAAGACTTAAAGCGAAATAGCGGCCGGTTTTTGAAACGCATCGTGGACAACTGAATCCTTAGGTATTTATGCTAATTTACTCAATTTTACTCGATTTTTTATTCTAATTTATGTTCATTTGCACAAGCTGCATAAGAATGCTGGTGTGCCCGGTGCGGTTCAAAAACCGGCCAGTATTTCGCTTTAAGAATAAGACATAACAATGGCTCGTTTCTTCAAAATTCAAAGGTACGGTACAATTGACAAATTGAAGAAGATGAAACAATAAATACAAGAGCACAATAGTCATTAACCAACTCCAACAAAGTGAAGGAGACAAATTCTTCATTACTATTACTCATAGGAGAAGTCGGCCAGTAGTGTAACACTAAATAATACCAATCTTTACTGCTCCTATAAATATGTCCGAAAGCATCAGATTGTTCCAAAAGAAGGCATACTAAATAAACCCTAAGACGTCAAGGTCAATGAAGTAAGCAAGTCAGTGACAGTGCATGCATATAAACGGCAATGCATAGACCCCTTTTCGAATACGAAGGGCGCTTTCGAGATGGACATTTCCGGAAAAGAAAAAGAAAACTTTTTGTGCAGAATTAGCATTCTGCACTCATTATTATCATTAGATTCCATATATCACATACTTATTCCACTATTAAGACCTTTACTTAAGGCATTATTTCTTCATATAATATTATGTTGTTATTAGTCACCAAATACAGATTTATCTTCCATATTACTTTTGTTGTTATTAAGACTTAATTAGATTACATCGGCGATATTTCCATGTAATTTCAGTATAATGTACTTTGTACATCATGTGATTTCCATATAAACTCCGCCCATTTACATATGTATAAATAGGGCCAGTGAACTGTTAATGTTATCCCAACCAATAAAGTGATTAGAAGGAGAAGTGTCCCGTGTTTACACTTTTGGTTCGAGATGGATTTCACCAGAAAAGAATGCAAAGGCCACGCATACACATGCAAATAAATGATCGATTGATTTTAGTTTCAATTACGGTACATTTGCATTTTCGGCAATTATTTTGCATATTTTTTTTTCTCGGTGTCCATCCCGAACCACTTTTTTCTTTTCTTTTCCGGAAAATGTCCATCTCGAATGCGCCCGAATATAATATAAAAACCAACTTCTCTCCACTCTTCTGTCTCTTCTCTCTCTGCTCCTTTTCTTGCGCGCCCTTCTTTAACAACTCGGCTTGTTCTTTCCGCTTTCTCGCCGCTTCAAGCAACCGATCAGCGTCCATTACCTGCAACTGTCACGTTATAGAGCCACAAACAACAAGCTATAGAGCCACAAACAATAATTAAAAAATGGTACCGTAACCTAAAGAAACTACTCATACTGTAGAACCAAGCGCTGAACATCTAACTTGAATAAAAGAAACAAGCAGAAAGTACTAATAAGCTTGCGCAATATAAATAAACACACAAAAAAAGATTTCAAGGAATAACTGGTGAAAGCGACCATTTTCATTGAACATGAACAATTTTACGAGATTTTGTTTATTTCAAACAATTTCAACAACAAAACAGACAACAATGTACGGGCAGCAAATAACAGTGAAGTACAGGTTACATTAAAAAATCAATACTGAGACTAAAGTAACAATTATTACCAGAATTCACTAACACAATCAAACAAATACTACAGTACTATACCGGTCTCACTCCTTCATACAATCGGCTTTTCCAACGCTAGGGAATTGTAAAAAAGAGATCAAAATCATAGACTCAAACCAAGAGTTACTTGTACCGCAACGCTTTCTCCACATCAGCTTGCCGTTGAACCGCCAAATTCATAATGTTATGAAGAGCGTCCTCACTCAAGTCGCCGCCTTTCGTCCGCAAATAAACAATCTGAAATTAACGCAACTATATATATGCGACTCGCACTTGCGAAAATGACAAATGCCTTTCCATGTCCGAGTCGAAGTAAATGAAATGGTCCAGCACCGATTTTGAATCTAGTATAGATCTATTTCAAAATAGTACGGATTACGGTAGGCAGTTGAAATGCATGTAAAATGACTTGAACATGGACCGGCATTTGACATTTTCGCATGTGCGATTCGCGAAGATTGAAACCCTATTATGTCATAAATTGTAAAAAAAATATTGTAACTTCGGTTCTAACGGCGATTTTAAGTGGATAAAAGATAAAATACCACATGTACATAACCATCAAGGACCAGAGTAGTTGCTATTCGCATAATAGGGCATTGCTTACATGATATAGCTAACCGCTGTTTGCACATACATACACATCATTTTTACCCCCGATACGAAACTATATTTTATTGAAACGAATACGATACGATACGAAACTCTTTTTAATGAGTATAATAAATAAAAATAAATAAATATAGTACAAACGGCGCTTGAGCAGATAGTGTGTGCAATGATCAAACTGCCTCGGAGGTAGCTTTCAGTCTTGAGTGAAACACAGTGTTCTTGAGCAAGTTCTGATTTTTGCCGCGCCGTTTCATATCGTGGGTAAAAATGATAACGATTGCCAAATCCCCACGACTAAAGCTAACGATGCTCAGCACACAAAACAAAATTCACAGCACCCAAAACAAGCAATAATAAGAGATAACTAGAAATACCAACCTGTTTCTGTGAGTTTAACACAATTTCCACTTTTCGTCCAAAAACACTGAGGATATCCGTGGGCGAATCGCAAAGTATCAATTCCTAAATACCACAACTAGTTAGAAATAAACTTTCCAAATATATAAGAAATAAAAACAGTCATCAAAAACAATACGAAAAATATTTAGTCAACGTCTAAAAATTATAATACCACAATATTATTTAACTTAGTTTTCTGTCTCTTTTCTCTTTTATGTCAAGTTTTCAATTGTATGTGTACAGTTTGACATAAATATTATATTAATATAATAACATGACAGGGCATACAACTCGGCGGGAAAATCTCAAATTGCGCAAAACCAAAACCACCATCCATATATAGTGCAATATGCTAATTCGGATGGTTTCGTTGGTGTTGGTCAACGAGCTTATGCTATGTAACGTGGTATTCAGCAAAAAATATTTTCGAATTTTCGAAAAATCCAAAAAATTCACCCATGACCCACCTCTCCGTCCGATGTTTTATAGAATCCAAAAGTAGATGCAACCAGATATGACGATAGTTTTATAGGATACTTTTCATTCATATCCACGCTGACTTGCGCAGCGTCTATTGGTGACTCGTCATCTATTTCGTGGTTCAGAATTACCTGGAAAAGAATTAAAAAGGAATATCCCTCTAGGGCAATTAGCAATTAGATCAATCAATAATTAGAATTTCGGCAAAACCTATTCTATTCCTCATAGTTTCACCGTCTACTTTGTAAACTTTTCTCTATCCTATGCATAATCTCGGACTTACTCGCATACGAATACGATTATACGAATAAAAAATAACTACTACGATATCGCTCAAGCCAAGCCATCATCTAGCATCACATCAGCGTAAAGTGAAAAGTTATTACTAAACAAGCAACGCTATCACATACAAATACTGCTATTACGTACTACCTTTCTACGAACGAACGATACATATTTTTCACTCACTACTACGTTCTCAGGAGCGCACGCGCAAATGCGTAACCGCGGAAAAGAGATGGCTTTTTAACATGGATGTCTAGAATTTTTTAATGCAAATTTGCACTTTTCACGCGGACGCGGCTACGCATTTCCGCGCTGCGCGCATGAGGACCAGAGTATAAAGGCAGCCAATCCACGAAATGAAAAGAGAGAAGTTGCAAGAAAAAGCCGTACCTTTGGAACTCTAATATCACCCAACGTAGCCAGCACAACGCTGAGAATCGCATCCAAAATTGGACCGTCCATGTGCATAATCTAAACAGACAAGATTCACTCGATGTACGTAAACTTCTGAATCCAATGCAAATGTCAATGAGAACATCGTTCTACTACCGATGCCGCGTTACCATTCATATATAAATCTACACTGAAACATTTTGATTTACACACGTGTTTGTTCCCATTCTTCAGCTAAGTCGTTTCTATATTCCGCGAACTCAAACATTAGAATTCAAGGTCACCGATTACCTTAATGGTGAGTGTAAACCGCCACTCCATTCGAGGATCACTAGACCGATGTGCCTCTCGCGTTGTAAACTTCTCTTGAGCAAGCAAACACTCCAACACGTCACTCACTTCACGCAGAACCTTCTGAAATTGAAATCATTCGTGTAATAAGCCAATCCAAACAAGCGGAAGTAGAGACATTTTAAAGCAGTACTGTACCCACTTTGGGAAATTTGCATATGCTATGTATTTCCTATGTATCATATGCTAGTTTCTGGTGCCCGTCGGCCGTCCGGCAAGCTTCCGGCACCAAATTTACATAGGATGCATAGGAAATGCGCATCATATGCAAACTTCCCAAAGTAGGTGCAATACTGCTCCTACTGCATATCTGCAATGCTGCATGCATGAAAAATGCAATCTGCATATCTGCAATACTGCAATAATCCGCATCCACAAACTACTTCACTTTCTCAAAATCAGGGCAAAAATCGGGGCGATTTCCGATTTCAAATAAATGAGTGTACCATTTTTACATTAGTATTCGGTCAATAGGCTAAACATACGACTTTTAAATTTATGCCCGGTGGCAATATAAAGCAATATAAAGTATTATTTGCATTCACTTTGACATATATATACTCTTGGTATGGCGGATCTTAATCTGGGATTGTGGTATTTAACCCCCCGGACAGTTGGGTATTTCACTCACTGTGTGACGCCTTGGCGAACCTTAACAGGCCCCTCGCCCATACGGGTATGTGATTGAAACATTTGGTGGTGGGTGGCGGTAGCGTAGTGGTTAACGCAGTGGACCGGCAATCCAAAGACGCTGGGTTCGATTCCCGCTCGTCCAATACCCCAATTTTTCGATCACAGTCAAAATTTATGAATATAAAGTAAGCCACAAACCTTTGAAATCTTCGTTTCCGCCGATAATTTGAGCGTGAAAAGGGGCGCATCGGACACAACTGCAATGGTACTCGTAGCGTAACAGGACACCGTAGTGCCTGCTTGCTTCAGAAGCGCCGAGCCCACAACGGTACCAGTGGAAGCAACACCTCGCTGAATATTAAAATTTAGAAATAGGTTTTTTCCTTGACAGGGCGAAATACGAAATATAACCACCGACAGCTACCAAGGTCCGACTCTCATAATGTTCGAGTTAGCTTTCCAAGCGTTCACTTCCCTGATTGAGTTAAACAACTACATTTACTTTGCCAGCATTGCGTGCTTCGCAAATTGTCATGCTAATAGTTATACCAACATAAAAACGACTTTATTTATGCCCGACAAAAAACAGCCGCTCGCATATGTCTCACACATACGTGAAGAACTCACTATCTTCAAATAAAATAAGAAAGAGAGTGGAGCGCAAAGGTGAAAAAATACCTTAAACGACAAATCCCTGAAGTGTTCCACGCTTCTCCCATCGGGGTAAACTCCAGCCGCGAAGAACTTGTCAAAGTATCTTTGCGGATCCACGAACTTGAGCAAG
This sequence comes from Pelodera strongyloides, assembly GCA_036852015.1. NCBI lineage: Eukaryota > Metazoa > Nematoda > Chromadorea > Rhabditida > Rhabditidae > Pelodera > Pelodera strongyloides. Next base: position 86,865 of record JAANDG010000094.1, read on the forward strand.
TTTGAGAGATCGGCGGACATTTCTGAAGTCGACAACAATGGAATTTTTTTTTAAAAAACAACGCCAGAAGGGACATTTTCAAAACAAACGACCATACATGAAAGAGCGTATTGCAAAGATAAACATGGGATCTACAGTCAACCACAATCGAATCCACAACGGAAAACGCATCACAAGCTGATAACTCATTTATTTACTAAACTTATACTTGACTTTCTAAAGTGTATCTATGCAGCCAGTTCTAGAGATTATTTAAATTTCGGCTGGACATCAGGCTTCTTGTTGGTGGGTTGTGGAACACGAGCTGAGGCCATCTTTATCTCAGGATCGTAGAATGAATACTTGTTGAAGTGAAGATACTCGGCACACCTGAACAAACTCACTAGGAAAGTCGTTTAGAGAACATCGCGTTCAAAAGTTAAACCAGCCCGAGGCAAAACAAGAAAATATTCGGACACTAAGGGCGGAGCTTGTAAATCTTCAAAGATACAGGATTTCTTTGAAAATCCCTATTCAAAAGCCCCTAAGAAGATAACCAGGTAAAACCAAGAAGGAGGTGGACGTCAAGTGCTAGGCAAACTTACTTGTAAAGCTTCGGGTCAACGGGAGTCTTTAGTCCTCTTTTGTTTGCCTCGTCTTGGTGTTCGATTCCAGTAGTTGTCGTGGGAGCAGCAGACGACAAACCGCGGACGGCTGAGAGTCGAGTCACCGTGGAAGGAAGCAGCCGATTCATACCTTTAAAAAGAGGAGACCTTCTCAAACACCAAGGAAGTAACAAACATGCACAAAGGGGAAACAAAATAAAACAACAACAGTTTGGCAAAGAATAAAATTTCCAAGAAATTTCAAAAAAAAAAATCAAAAAAGGCGGGCCACATACTGTGCGTTCGTTGCGTTATTGGACGCGCGCAATATTTCTACCTTTTGTACGGGCTGCTTTTTCTAATCTATTTCTGGATGAAGAATAAACCGTTGATTGTTGGATACAAAATATATATACATTAAGGTATATATATAATATATAGTGTACGTCCTCTTATAAGGACGGAAATTTCGCTCTACTACGTCTCGAATTCGCTCTACTACGTCTAAACCAAGAAACGCAGTAGCAACAGAAGATTAACATTGCATTGTGAACAATAAGTCTAAGTGTGACTCACACTGTGAAAATAACTTCGTCCTTGTTCCTCTGCGTAACGGGGTTTATTTTTTGCCTCTGTCGGAAGCGATCTCACTCATGAAATTATCATCTCTGACTAGTTTTAAATGTAGGGGCAAACAAACTACGGGACTTTACTTTTTGGGTATTGTTTTCTTTTCCCAGGAAGACACACAAAACTCCCGTTAAAGTACCGTGCTTTGTAAATTTTTAATGTTTCTTAGACTCTTAGAAAGTGCGCAATGCCATAATAAACGAGGAAATTATTTACTGGTAAATTATTTCATCGTCTCGTGACACTGCGTTCTTTATACGAAAAAAATACACTACGATCCGGGGGATTTATTCCAATTAATAAATCCCACGGATCTAATTTAACTAATTCACCCGGGAAACCGGTTTTATTGGCCAGAGATTTTAAAGCGAAATGCCAGCCCCTTTGGAAAATTTGCATATGATAAGCAAATCCTATGTAACCTATGCTAATTTTGTACGATTGCCGTGGACGATCGTACACAATTAGCATAGGATTTGCTTATCATATGCAAATTTTCCAAAGGGGCTAGCATTTCGCTTTAAATCCAGACTCCTCGCTGCGCATGCTCACAATGTACTGGATTGCTCAAATTTAGAATGGCATTATATTGCCGGTGTTTTTAGAGAATGGTATATCTTTTTATCATTCTCTCTCTAGTCTCAATTGGAAATGTACGATTTGAACTGTCCGTAGCCGGAAGACGTCGAGCAGTTTCTCATCGGGAGCTCGTCGCCCAATGCTCAGGACCTTTGCGGAGCAGGTCATAAGCTTTGAACTTTGAAGACTGTATTGTACCACCCTAGAACAAAAGTCTTGGAGCGTAAAAGATTTATTTATTTACTTATAACTGACCATTCAGTTGAAAGGCACGGAAACACACAAATAACACACACGAGTTCAGAATATATTAAAGCGGCACAACAGCCGGTTTTTTAAACGGATTTTCGATTACCGCCGTAGCATGCATCATTACCAAATGGGTATGATTGGAATAAAAAAACGAGTTCGCTGTTAACTAGCATATACATAGGAAAGCCGGCAGTTCATGGTAAATTAAGAAACCCCGGTCCGTGATCTCAAGTCCCTCACAAATCGGTCCGTGATCGGATATCGAGTTTTTTTTGTAAATAATCACTTATCAGTTTTCAAAAAGGAAACGCCCCTAATTTCGTCATTTGTACTCTGGCGTAGGCTAGCAGACTTTACCCTTTATCTCTGGACTCTCAGCGAAAATTCATCTCTGCGAATGTTGCAAATACTGTGATACCGTATAAAATTATTCGCTTTGAAACCGAACGAAAATGCGTTTTGCGTGCACAGTGTGAGCGAACTTTGGTTTGAACCTGTGGAAATCCGTGTCCGTTTGCGGTGTTAATTGTTATTGTTATGCAATAGGTACAGTTCTTTTCAAAGTACTTTCTTGCGAAATGGAACCGACCCTCTTGGTCGTAGCATCATGTGCCTTCCCTTGCTTGGTTCTTGGCGAATTAGGTTTCCCAATTCATCACGTGACTCACGTGACTGACTTTGTGTTCTTTATTTTCTGATGCCCTGTAAGTGATACCCCGAACAAAATGTTCTGTACCGTTTCTATGTTGCTGCTTTTTGATTATTGTCTGGACTTCTTTGTAGCCAGGAATATGGCTTACTTGTTATTCATGTTTCATTAATTCATGAAAATTTCAGGACTGCCAGCTGCCTTAGCGCCACGCTGGCTCCACCATCGAAAAGGTATAAAAACGATATTTAATTAAGACGATTTTATGTCTTACTGTCCGAATATAATGTAGAGCCCATCACGACATGTTCACGAGATTAGTCTCTTCAAAGCATTTTTGCCTTCTTGCTTTGCTTTCCTAAATGTTTTCTTTTTTTCTTAACATAAACATTTAGAACTAAATTGTCTGCGTTGGTAGACCGCCCGTCGGTGACCGTGGGGGACATGGATAAGCTCAGCCGTGGACAACGACAGCAAGTACTTTTTAAAGAACTTAGATCCTTTAGGGTTTTTTTTCTGTGAAGTGTGTACGGTGCTGTTATTGTCCATCTGTTCAAATCAAATCAAATCGTCTGTTCAAATTCAACACAACGCGTAGAACAGAAACAAACACACAAAGTTAAGAAATCTTGCAGCTGAACGACTTTATGTCATTTACGGAAACCGATGAAAATGTTGCAATGACGTGTTTAAGTCGCGCTAAGTGGAACCTGGAACGTGCCGCTGATTTTTACTTCCAGGTATTCTATACAAGTTTACTTACCTTTCTTGAAACTTAAAAAGCATTTTCGAAATCTCGTTGGGAGGCATATTCTTGTGCGTATGTGTAATTATTGAACAGTGTAACGTATCCACACAGCTTTTTATTCAAACAATTTCTGATAGTATTCAAAACAAATGGGTATGCTCTATAAATCTGGCTATTTGTTCATTTGTTAAAAACTCGTGATTTCGTCAGTGGTTATTCGTCTACGTCTACTTGTTACTCGAAACTAAATTCGTAACCCTAACCTAATTATGCCTGCTCAAGCTATTGTTTGTGAGTCTCCGCTAAAAAATGCGTCGAGGAAGCGTAAGCGCGATATGAGCGTAAGTATTGTTATGTGTGATTCTTTTTTCCAAGTTCCTCATTAAACGTAATCGATCGGTAAACGTAAAGTAAATGATGGGAGGTGAACTTTCTGTGTAGATGAAGCTCCTAATGTATGAAATGAACGACCCGCGAGTCAGAGCGCCGTTTTCTGTATAACTTAGGCACGTTGTCGATCTTTTTTACGAAAACTTTGGCATTGGCCCAAGTTACTCAAAATCCTACTGGTGTCAAACGCAATGTTGCACGCATTTTGTATATGCAGTCCAGTATCTGACAGAGTGTTATGTTTTATGTTAGCTATTCGGTGTGCCTTTTCTTGCTTTTTTTTGTTCTGTCAAAAAATGTTTGGTTATGAATTTTCATCATTACTCATAAAAATAATTCATGCAAAGAATAAAAACCCCATATGATTCGTTTGAGCTCCGTGGACAATATAGACCATTCTTTACTAGCTTTATCGGAACGAGAAAATTTTAAGCGAAATACAGGCCGGCTTTTGAAACTCATCGTGGACAACTGAATTCTTACGTATTTATGAAAATTTGCTCGAATTTAGCTCGATTTTTTATTCTAGTTTATGTTCATTTGCATTTGCTACATAAGAATGCTGGTGTCCACAATCCGTTTCAAAAACCGGCCGGTATTTCGCTTTAGGATTGTTCGTCAATTTTTTCAATTTCAGAACTCCCAAGCCTTCCAACTAATGCGTCAATCGAACACGCACGGCGGCAACGCGAGAACCAGCTCGCGCGGAGTTGGCGGAAAGGAATTTTTCACCAAATACGCAAATAGTCAGTTTTCCTTATTGCATTTTATTTTTTTTAGCAAGACTATTTTATTGTAGACGCAAGTAATGTTGTATTGATTCCCTAAAAGCAAAAAGAGTAACTGGAAACAAAATTTTGGAATTTTGATGAGTTGACTCGTGTTGTGTGTAGATGTATTGAATTGTGCTAGTAATTAGCAATTAGCATTCACATATTATTGTACGGCAATTAGCCACTAAGGCGCTAATCAGCACAACGAGAACAAAATAGCAAAGCATTGTATATCTATATCTATGTCTCAGACCCACGCGACGACGTGGGACCTGATCGTATTGGACCAAACGGGATCACCGAGTTGCTCAATGATTTGCGAATGGAGGCCACCGATAGACGGGTTTTAGTCCTTGCCTGGCTACTCAACGCCCAGACACAGTGCGAGTTTAGCAAGGACGAGTGGATCACGGGCATGGCCACGCTGAGGTGGGAAACATTGATTATTAATTATAATAATAGTTCAAAGATCTTTTGTACTTGGCCGATACATTATTTGGTGTTGACTTCTGTTGTGCCCGTTTGTGGTTACTGGTGACTGCAATGCAATGGGGTCTAAACGAAATATCTCCTTTGAGCGGAATTATTGTGTGATTGTTGCGCTAAGCGTCGCTCTGCACCTTTTTTTCTTCGGGGTCGATGGTGAATTTTCATTGTTGAACTTTCAGCTGCAATTCTGCGTCGGATCTTCGTTCCGCGCTCGACAATTGGGATAATGTGATTGAAAACGATCGCGTCAAATTCAGAGAGGTTATTTTTTAATATTATTCAATAGTTTGTAATAATTAGCATGCCTAAAATGCCTATTGGACCCTTGAAAAAAACCATGGATGATAAATAAAATTTTCACCAGGGACATATAGAAATAAATCACGTATAAATCCATGACAAACTGATAACGATAGGTGGTTGATATAAGAGGGGGAGTGAAGTAGTAATCATATTTTTATATATGTTTTCACTAAGTTCATCAACATGCGTAATGTGTATTCATTGTGCTCGTTGATAACTCTGAGGCCGGATTCCCCAACACACAGGGAGCTCTGAATCTCTTCTGGCTCTCGCACTCTTTAGCTCACTGGGGGGGGGGGAGGGCAGGGAGGGCTCCCGGTGTATTGGTGAATACGGTCTCTGATTCGGCTTACCATTGCAAGTGTTTCAGATGTATCAATTCGCATTTAACTATGGAAAACCGGAACGTCAGCGTAATATTGATTGTGAGACCGCGATAGCTTATTGGAGAATTATGTTCAAGGAGCGGGTAGGCCTTTTACTTTATTTAATTTATGCATTTTTAACTGTTATCTTAAACCTGCCAGCTATTAATTCCTGTACCTAGTGCTTGTTGTGGGTTGGATGTTAGGGTGTTTTTCGGGATTTGGGGTTTGTTTTGTGTCGAAGGTGTGGTACGTGTAGCTGTTGTTAAAAGAGGATTCAGGGTTCCACATTGTATCGTTTCTAGCCTGTATATAATTACCATAAATTGTGCACTTTCAGTACGTTCTCTTGGACAAATGGGAGGCATTTTTGCGGAAAGAAAATCAAAAGGTGAGTGTTTTAATTTAATTTAGTGATTGAAAGTTAAATGGAGGATAGATGGATATGCATATGCGTTTTTGTATAATCATATGTTGTCTTCATATTGTCCTGTTCGTGTCTTGCCAAGTGCGAACTTGTCGCGTCTAGGGCGCATATTCTGCTGGGCGAAGTGCGCCATTTATTCGCTAGTGCGCCGTAAATCTGGTCTGGTACCTTTGATTTGGATAATTAAAAAAAATGTATGTCAGTGTGTAACCATTGTTACTTTCCTGACATTTGTCTGATTTTGTTCAGGTGATCACCCGCGACGCATGGAATCTCGTCTATGAGTTTTTCGAGACGATCAATCCGGACCTGTCGAATTACGACGAGGACGGAGCCTGGCCCACTATCCTCGATTCGTTTGTCGATTTTCTGAAGGAGGGGAGAGCCGCGTCGGCGTAGAGGTTGGAGTTTGTGTTTGGTGTCGAGCTTTGTATTGTATTAGATTGACGGTTGTAATTGATGCGTGATTCCTTAACGCGAATGTCAATCCTAATTCACAGGAATTCTATAACGCTATGTGAAAAAATACCGTAGTTTCAAAAGCACGCGTCTTTACGCATCTTTCATCTCTAGCACGCGCCTAGTACGTACCTTTTTTCTATTTCTCTCGCCTCACTCACTCCTCTTTTTCTTTACTGACTGCTTGTTTTCAAACGACCGGAATCTCATATTGAAGCTTTTTTTGACCCCAACATGCAAAACCGGTTGGACATTCCCTTTAATTTTCCTATTCCGGCTGAGGGAATGATTGTGCCTCATCTTGTCACTTGTATTTTTTGTTAGAAATTTTAGAATTTCAGAACCGAGAGACGCGTATTATCTGATAAATCTGATTGATCGAAGAGCGAACTAGCGAGTTTGATGCCAGGCTTGTTTCTTTACTTCATTTTCCATTCGAAGTGAAAACGCTGAAGAATATTGCGGATTTTGGCTGTCTTTCTTGCTTACATTACTCCTCGTTGCCCATTTTACACACTGTCTTTTTACTTGCGCAAATGTGGAAAGTGAATTCCGACTTACGATCCCACGATTGTATTTTCTTTCTTTTTCTTTGTTCTGACCTGCTTACCTGCTTTCGTCGATTTTTGCTCATCAGCTCATCTTATATTTTTATCGTCTGGCTTGGCGCAATAAGATGTGTATTGCTCTCTGGCATTGCGCATAACACTTTGTATGTGTCAAAGCTGTGAAGACCCCCTTAGTTGTCTAAGGTGCCTTAGATCAAGATCAGTAAGATAAGCTAGAGTTTTCTTAGTATTTCATGCATATTCTGTGTCGCGGTCCTGTCCTGAGGGGAAAAGCCTGGTGATATGCTATCTTCAGATATCAGTAGTATTAAGCCATTGAGCGGCGTTCAGTTTGAGTGTCTCCCCGATGCTCTGAGTGGTCTTTTTTTGTGAAGGGATATAGGGGGTTCCTGGTTCCTGTTCCTGAGCACAACAAGCGTAATTCCCCTCGGTGCGTTTTCACAAATAGTCCCTTTCTATTCTTTGTTTATCTGATTTTCTCTCCTCTACTATAACTATAACTATCAGTCCTTTTTGCATTCTTTCTCCTTTTATGTTTGCAAAATCTAGTTGCTTGGATATATTTTGGTATTTTGAGTACGGTGTACCGCTTGTACAAGGCTCCATGTGGTACTTGTTGATAATATTTACGTGGATGTCTGTGTGTAAAGTGTATTTCGTAGTTTAGACATTGTGGAAAGTTGATTGCGTATATATTTACCTTATCCATCTCAAAGAATAACATGCATTATGCAATGAGTTTTTCCCATGTTTAAGAGAAATTTTTGTTTTAAGAACAAGTTTATTAGTACCCTCGTATTCTGAAACACTGGGACAGGGATAGCAGTTCCGTTTTAAACCTGGAAGCTTTGAAATTTGAATTCGCCTGATTCGCCAAAATAGTGCAGTGCAAGTCACTGTAAAGAAAGTGAACCTTTTTTATTTTGAGTATGGTTTCAGAATATGGGTGAATTAGGCCAGTACATGTCCATTTTTCTTGACCTGGTGTATTATGCCCCTTATTGCGATCGGAATAGGTTTCTTCTTTTTTTTTAGAGATTGCTAATTTTCATTCAAATTTTCATTTTCATTCAACCTAACCGATTTATTTTCTTATTTGCCCCATATTTCATGAATATCACTGCTGTGTGTTCCGTATGATCGTATGAGCGTTTAAAATTAGAAGTAACTTTTAGGGAGCGACGGTATGCCGAGATTGGCTGTAGGAGAACTTATTGCCTATTTTTCAAGAGTTTTATTTGTTTGTTTGTTTGGTTATAAAGCTTAGTATCCAGAGCCAATCCCGGTATATTGTTAAAAAAAGAGTAGTTTATTATATTATTGGTTAAACCTCTAGGCTTTTATTGTTGAAACTCTGAAATGACTTTCTTGTCTATTCTATTGATGTTTTTGAGATTGTAGCCCTATTTTCTTTTGTGCTAAAAGTTTTTGATGAAAATGAAAGCACAAGATGTAGTTTCATAGTGTGTCTTTATCCTTTATTATATAGGGTATTATGTACTACACATATTCTTTATTGAATTTGATGATGTGTCCAATGATTTAGTTAGGATTGTACCTGGGAAAAATGTATAAAGATGTGCACGTGTGAAATAAAGATTTGAAAAGTTTGATTGTGTTTAAAGTGAGTTTTGTAGCGATTGATTGATTCATCGCGTTGAGTATTTTATACTAATTGATGCATGTGTTTGACAGTGATCCTTTTTTTGTTATCTTATAGTTGTGTATAGTTTTTACTTTTTACTGGAGTTTCTCGTTCACGCTTATGTCGCTTATGTGTGACTTAGCAGGGGAAAGCTCAGTTCTTGTGCTGTTTCCATTATTGAGGATCTTCGTAAAGAATTTCGCCGTTGAGGTGGAATATAGGGTTTGAATTCCTTTTGTAATTCAATGGTTTACAGAGCTATGTCTACGGCTTTAACCCTAGAGTTCTCCGGAGGATCCGAGTTTCTTGTTGGAAATGAGAAAATGCACAAGGTGGGTCTTTTTTTCTGGTTGAGAAGCGTTTATTAGGTTACCAGCCGTTCGAAGAGCCCTACGGGCTCCTCCGACTGGAGGAATCGGCCTTCGGCCGCTTGCGTCTCGGGTTCTTTCCTAGGCGTTATAGCGCAGCAGATAGAGAGGTTGACTCTAAATCGAGAGTTTGAACCCCACGCGAGGCAATGATTTTTGTATGTTTCATTTCCATTGTGCCTTGCCGAAAACTTGATGAAAAGGCTTCGTTTCCGACATGACGACAAATAAACTCTTCTCTATAATAAGATATTTGGGAGAACTGTCGCCGCTCACAGCCGCGCTCGCATATACAACGATGATGTTCGAGCATGCTGATTGAGCAGTTTGGATTTATGTATCTTTTTTAACTGCGCGAATGGAAGGTACAAGGAAGTATGTAGTCCGCTCAGTGTCACATGATAATGTCTACATGTTTTAGCGTTAGAGGATATGAAAATGAATAGAACATTAATCGTTAGTTTTGCAGGTTGATGTCCCTGGCGCGGACATAACTGTAAAGCATCTGATCGATTGGGTCAGGAACGAAATGTTGAAAGGCCTGTTCTTTAGTGCCTTTTTTCTGTGTTGTGGTGTTGCTTTGTTTGTTTGTTTGCTGTCTTGCACAATTGTTTGCATACTTATATTTTGTGCTCAGTTTATTGCACTAATGATAATATTGTAATAATTATTTTGATAATGAAAGGTAAAAAGAAAAATATATTAAACGTTAACCTATAACCGTGTAAGGTATCTTGCAGAACAAGACGTATTAATATTTGATGATATTATCAGTAAAATTATAATCCTGTTTTATTTTTTACATAGCTGTCAGCGGTGATGCCTTGATGCGTTGTCTCAAAAACTATCATAAAGGGTTGAAGGGTTGTTGAAAGATTTGAATTTTTCAGATTGTGACCGACCGGAACTGCTCATCGAAAAGGGTACTGTACGACCGGGAGTTTTGGTTCTAATTAATGAGTGCGATTGGGAATTGCATGACCAGGTTAGTCGGATAATTTTCTCGTTTATCTTTTACCGTAGTACGGTAAAAAATTGTCGCAGTATGCAGTATTGCATGTTTAGCAAACTGGCCAGTAGTTTCATACAAAGAATTGTTTTTCGTTGTATTTTAAGAATAAGAATTGTCGTTTATTGTTACTTTTTAGATAGACACGGCTCTGAAGAACGGGGATACCGTAACTTTTATTTCTACATTACATGGTGGATAAAATAAATGAGTGTTGATGGTTACTGTACTTTTTATGACCTGATTAGCGTTGTGGCGCTACAATTGTGTATTTCGATCTAATACCTATGATTGTTATCATCCTTTTACGTAACAAAAAATCTTCATTTGGTTGGATGTAGTCTTTTTCGCCAATTGTTTAGTTATGGTTCGTTTCGTAGCCTCGAAATCCTTTGTCATCGCATTGCTTTTGTAGTTTATTATATTTCGCACTTTTGATGATGTCAATGTGTTTCTGTTCATTTTTGTAAATTTGTTTCAACTTCTAACTTCACGTCATTGTATCGTGTATGCTTCACGTTCTGTTCGTAAATTTACCATCGGTGTTTTTCAGGTATGGAGCATGAGAAGCTCGTGCCGTTTAAGAAGCTTGATGATGATTACTACGTGGGCGAAGCCGATAGGCCCGGAGCACTGGAGAGCGAGGATGAAATGAGGTATTGTATGAGAGTATTTGAGTTCCACCTTTGCGCGAATTCGCCGCGAAAGTACCATCCCAGTTCACTTTTCCGTTTTCGAGCACTGTAGGTAAAATTCAACTAAGCGAAACTGCGATAACATGGATAATACTTTCGCATGCGAAAGTTCGTTAAAGCATAACATAAATACTCCATATGTTGTGAGCGCAATTTGTCTCCCTTCTGCGTTGCTCTAGTTATGTACGCTGTTTCTTATACACACTGAGTGTGAGGATGAATTTAAGTGATGTTATCCCGCTGTAGGTTATTATAGCAGAGTTATTTTGAAAAAAAAAACATTTCTTTGTCGGTCCCTTTGGAGGGCTTACTTTTTTGTTCTCTGCACCTGCAACTACAATCCTAGTTTTCTTTTGTTTGACTCTTTTTTTTCGGGTAGCTTATCAGTTAGATATAGATAAATCACGCGGATTGCTTGACCTGGGAAGAATCTGCGAAAATGATGGATTGGTGGAAAATCGGAAAATGTTGCGCTAGAATAGAGCTGGGATAGAAAGGCTGATTGATAATGATAATGAACTTGTATAGGATTTTTCCGCAGGCCTTTTTTCCTTTCGGTAAGATGGAGAGAGAGAGAGAAAGAGAGATTCAGAGGGGAAGAAAGAGAGAGAGAATGAATTCCTTCTATATCCACATCCGCAGTAGCTTATTATAACGGTATCCTTATCCTTTGCCTTAGAGTGGAGGATGTTTCTTGCAAGTAAGATGAAGACTGTCTTTCTGTAGTTCAATCAAAGCAGTAGCACGGTATTGAAGTGTGTTGTTTATTTAATAAGTATATGTTAGTCAGTTTTTATCAGCAACATAATTACTTTAGCTCCGATGATGAGCTTCAAGCTGCGCTTAAAGAAATTGCTGGAATACCGACGTGCGCACAGAAGCGAAAGTTACAAGGTTAGACTTCTTCTTTTATTGTAAATAAATATTGATAATACCATAAAAGGTTAAGATTAGACCCGTCTTCGCAAGAGATCTGAACTCCGCGCGGGGCAGGTCCCGTGCCTGAAATGCACGGTCATACTCTAATGAGAAGGCTTGGTCTGCAGGGAGCAGGAATCGAACCGACGAGACGCAGTGCCTGCGCTGCTCTTGAGACAGCGACTTTGGCACTGCGGCACCTGACTGAATAATTATTACTATTTTATCTTTATTTTTACAGAGCGCAGTGAATTTGAGGATGATATGGAAAATGAGCTGGACGTGAGTATAACTGCGTACGCTGGAGAACATATGGGAGGCTCGCAGCAGGATTTGACAAAGGTTTTTATTTAGATGTATTAATTATTCTTCCCGTTTCTTTATTACTTTTGATTCATTTAAATACTTAGACGGCCCAGGCCTAGCGGAGGATAGAGAAGTATTCAGAGGCCATATTCACCACTCGGATTCCCTCAGGGAAATACTCCCGGGGGACAGAAAATAGACTCTAAAGTGAGACATTCAGAGAAAAAGACGGGGAATTCCCCATGGGGAACTGAGTGGTGAATATGACCCCAGAGGGAGAGGGGGAAGACTTGAAGGAAAGCACTTCCCCTCACGTCTTCCCTCGAGGCATGCACAGAGAGCGAGAGAGAGAGAGGAGACTGAGAGAGAGGAGAGGTAGACAGTGCTGTTGCTGTATAGGTACACCCACTGTTCTATAGTATGCTAGAAATCTTGCTTCTTCAAATCCCTTTTCAGATGGACGTGGATGACGGCCCGCCTCCCTTGGAAAGTGATTCAGATGATGATGATCCGAGCACGTCACCAGTAAAGAAGATGAAAGGTGTTTTACATTTCTTGCGCAAACTAGTAGAACTGGTTTACCAACGTGTTAGTGAAATCTTGACAACTCTAAACCAGCTCACTGAAACATCGTCATTTACTGTTTGCTGCCGCCTTACTATTCATTGCCTTAGCATATATTACCGTATATGGTAGAGTTGATTATTATCGTAGAAGTGTAGTCATGAAGTGATTTTTGTGGTGGTTATTAATGTGATGTTTTACAGAATTGCTGCCCGCTCCTGCCAAATCAGCACTCAAAAAGCCCAAGGTTGAGGAGATTTTGGAGGACCAGGCTGGAAGTTCGCTTTCCACCACAGAAACAGAACAGGAGAAACATGTGAGTGAAGGTCGAACTTGTTTTTATAATATTCGATATGCGGGGGTTAGGTTCAACTCTGAACGGCACTCGAAGTCGCAGTGTGGAGTTTTGAATGATAGTTGAAATTCTCTACCGGACGTAATTTTTCGAGCTCATGAGCTCATCTGGCTAGGGTACTATTTTATTATGGAGCTGTACTTGTTAGGCATCTTTTGAAAGCGTATTCGGTATTCGGGCGGAGTGTGACTTGAAGAAAGCTAAGTGATGCATTACTGTAGGTAACGATTAAAGAGGAGCGCAGTGAGTGTGCGTCGAGTTCTGTCAAAGAGAAAGAGGAAGAAAGGGAAGAAGAGACAATGGAAACTGAAGAGAATCCGATCAAGGACATGGCGAAAAAGATGGAGCGCCAGGTTGGGAATTGTATCTTTATATGTTTTTCTGTAGAAATATATATGTGTGGGGAGGGGAATGGGAGTAGTGCATAAGTGTTAGTGTAGTGATGTAGTGAGAAAATATATATTGAGTAACAGTGTCGGTTCTTGAGCCCAACAAATGAGGCCTTTTGGGTATTACTATTTCGTGATTTTATTGAGGCCTTTTGGGTATTATTATTTGTGATTTTATTGTTTAAGAATGAAGAACTTCCCGAGTTTTATGACGCTGATGAGGATGATGAAAATGAAAGGTATTATCATTGTTTAGTTTATCGATTTTGTTGTTTGTTGTGCCGTCTGTTTTTTTTAGTTGTGGTTGTGGTTAACTGGCGTTATGTGGATTTTTATTACACCGTAGCTGTTACTAATTTCCGATGAAAAGATGATGTTTCATAAGAGCTAACAGCGTTATCCTGTAGTTGTGCTCCTTGAAGTAATGTAAGGGTTGGTGAAGTCTCTTTGAACTGAACTAGAACATTTGAGTTTAGCTTCATTGTAGTGTTTTTTTAGTCTTCGTTGGTAGGCTAGGGTTGTTTGAGATCGTGGAACTATATATAGCGAATTTCTACGTTTTTTTAACCAGGGGAAACATCCTTAAATTCGTGGTGAACCCAGCTTCTATCCTACTTTTTAACAAGCCCTAGCTAAATGGTTCCCAAAGATTCATGAAGCTCTCCTAGTGTTTGGTCCTTGGGTGTTTTGTATATGAAACCTATTCGTTCCTTACCAATTATCTTGTTAGGTTCTACTTTCTATTGATTTCTTTTTAGATGGATGGCAGCACAGAGATTATTGCGCAAAGGCAGAGCGGAGGGCGACGAAGCTGATCCGTTGGAGGGATTGGACGAAAAACAGAGGAGAAGTAAGGTGGGTTGGTTTAGTTGACTTAGGTAGTTTTGGTGTTTCTTGTTAAATTTATGTGGACTTGTGGCCTTTATTATCTTTTTTTTAGTTCATGAATGATATTCAGATCGACGATGGCTCAGATGCTGTATTATCGTGTCCGGGTTGCATGTCGTTGTTGACACGTGACTGTCAGCGCCATGAGGTTTACCATGATCAGTATAGGTACGAGTTTTTCATGTTATGAAATTGGTTTATTTTGTTACGCACTAATATTCACTGTTTTTATGTTAGTATACGTCGACGCCGGTAAATAAGTAAGTCGAGTAAATAAGTTACTATCATTAACAACTTTATCGTTAATCTATCAGTATCATTAACCCGCAAACCCCAAAAGGAGTATCCGGATGGGTTCAACGGTTACTTCGAAATTTCTATAAAAAACGGAAGTTCTCCGTTGTATAGGTATCAGCGCGGAATGCGCACCAGTCTGCTAAGTGAAGTGTACAGTAATGTAAAAATAATGCTAAGTAACCTAAGCCTAACAATAAGCCCTATATCTGTTGTTTTTAGAGCAATGTTCGTGGAAAACGTTACCGTAGACGATGAACTGTTGACCGTGCAAAAGACTGGTAAGGAGAAGCGAAAACAGAAGCAAAAGCTGAAGAAGGATGGAAAAGAGGTAGTGTTTTTGATTGGATTTCGGTATTGTATTTGAGTTTTGATTTGTTTTGTTAATTTGTCAGGTTAGCAGTACTTTTCGGATGTCAACGACTTGCTGGAGGAAGTTCTTTTTCTTTTACCCACCAACTGAAACACTGATATTTGCGGGCAAAATTATGCCTGAGAATGAGACTTTGAGAATGAGTTCCAATTAGTACAGTGGTTGGCATATTTTTTTGTTATATTATTATAATACCAAAAGACTACGCCGCCTGATTCGGTCCTTCCATACTTATGAAACGTCTAAAACGTCCTTTTGAATGAATTCAATCCCAAATAAGTGCTTTTGCATAATGAGCTTCGGTTGAGCTCGACACTCTTATAAGCCGGCGGAACAATATCTTATTATATAAAAGAGTAACTGTAGCCTAATTTGCATACCGATGTGCGTTACGAAATGCAAATTTTCGTGTTCGGGTATAAAAAGAGTGTCGCAGCTCAATATCGAAGTATGCATATGCAACTGTTTTATATTATGTGAATTTCTTATGATACGTTTGAAACTTTGTATATAAGTATGCCCATGCTAAACCAATCATATTTGATATTTCCATGTAAGTCGCAGCAGGCGGCGTGAGCCGACTGGTTTATTTATATTTTAATGATTTCCGTGACGTGAGTGCTAACTCACACTCCAGTTACTCTTTTATATAATAAGATATTTTGTTTAGCCTACTTCCTCAGCCGATGATATATTCTACCCGGTGAAGTGCGCGGTGTGCTCTACAAGTGTTGCTGTTGTTGATCTTGAGGATGTCTACCATTTCTTTAATGTTTTGGCGGGATACGCTTAGAAGCAAGGTTGGTGGTGGGTCTTCTTTGTATATTAATTATGCAATTATCCATACCTTATAATTGCCTTGGACAACTTGTATGGGTGGCAATATGTGACTTTGTGTGTGGGTGTGACTTTGCTGAATTGTTCTCTTTTTGTATTTGGCCATAGAGCTAAAGCTAAGCTAAAACCATTTAAATTTCGGGCAAAGACAACGACTCTTTACTCTGTAGAGTTTATCGCATTTTAGTTTAACTACTATAATGTAAATGTAAAATAGTGTGAGTAGTGAGTATTCTTCTAAATGATCCTTCTCCGCTCCTTTGTTATTTGTTCATTACGAGCTTTGGAGTTTGTTGCATTCTATCGTTCATTTGTTATGCATGAAAGCTAGAAGAGGGTGGTTGTTCGGGAGTCCACACTTTTCGTTGTTTACTTTCTCGCTCTTGCTTTTGTACTTGATACAGATGCTCTGCTGAGATAGTTTTGTTGCATCGTAACTTTCAAATCATAGAAGGTTGACGTCGCATTTTGAGTTGAAGCTTTCCAAACTGGCGATATTTGTTTACAATTTATAATGTGCAATTTATGTGCTTGGCAGGTTTGTTTTGCTAACAATAGCAGTGCCGTTGTGTTAGAGTTTGATACTTAGTTTTGCTAACAATATACTGTACATTTCAGGTGATCTGTGCGTTGTTTGGTTTGTCGGACGCGAATGATAGGTTTACAAACTTTGAAACCATTCGGTAATAGTTACGGTATGTTTAGTTTAGAATAACTACAGTACTACTATTAGTTTCATGCCAACCTTTACTTACGTTCCATAAAAATAGAGTGAACATTGAATGTCATTGGTAATACTACAAACTATAATATATGTATGTTCTAAACTTATAATCTAAGTTATGTTTGTGGCTGTCCTGTCTTTTTATTATCGAGTCAGTGTTATTTATTATCACTGATATACGACTGCGATTTTGTTTGGGGTTGTGTGACTGATTGTGTAGTGTATAGTTTGATCCCGGTGTAGAAATCGATATATAGTTTTTAATGTGAAATGTTATTACATATAAGTGACCAATTATTGTATTTCAACAATATACAATTTTGTTTGTTGATCTCGTTTAAGTTTAGAAATATGTAACTGTAAGCTCTTAGAAGATTACTGGTTTTTTTGCTTGATGTTTGTTATTTTGTAATTGGTCTTTTGTTTGAAAATTATTTTATGAATTGCATGCAGTACTGTCGAGGTTTAAATGATTTATATTTGAAAAATAAATATTTGTGAGTTTGTGCTTTCGTTGTTTTATTTATGATTTGCAACAAGCGGTTGAAACCAGTTGATCTATCTGTATGTGTTTTGAAATTGAAGTGGGGCTGTAATAGTAGTAGAACGTTTAGATGGTTTATGTTTGGAGTTATTCTGTCTTGAGCTTACGGTGTTGGGAGTTAGGGTCGAAATATATGGTTAGCGGGTTACTAGAAGGATTCTCGGACAGCCCATCGCCTGAGTCTGTTCCCAGTATATAAATAAGCTAGGTGAAACATTGTTGTTATAAGATGTTGCTCGCTAACTACGCGAGATCTGTCACTGGAGGAATTCACCCGATCTTGTATAAATATTTTAATTTTCATAGAATTGCTTACTGTCATTATGCATATATGTTTATTTTATTTTAGATGTCGCTTCCTACTGCACCAGCGTACGAGCAACATGATGAGCCCCCGACTTATGAGCAGGCGAACGTGAGCGATGGTAGGTGTACTGTTATGTTATAATACTAATGTTATGTTTGATAGGTGACGGTACAGTAGTAAGCAGCTTTAGTTACGCCTGTTATTAGTTGACCGGCGTACCTTAATATGACACTCTTACTATATGGTGTACGGCTGTTATAGTACGGTAAGTTGACCTTTGGTACCGTATATACCATCCCGCATATATATCACATAACTACAGTACCGTAGTTTACTATCCGACATACCTTTATTTATGTGTGTCTGTGATAACACAGTATCTTTCCTGTGACGTACGGCTGAGATGTTTGATACTACGGTATCATATCCATATGTATGACGTGCTTTTGTGCTAATAAAGTCGAATTGGGGGCGTTTGGGCGTCTCTCGAAAGGTTGTTCGAGTTTCGAGTGCGAGGTTACGTGCCGTTAACTTGACAATTCATGAGATACACCGGCAAGTATTGGAGAGCGGGAATCGAACCCAGCATCTTTGGATTACCGGTCCACTGCTTTAACCACTACGCTACCGCCACTCAAGTAAGTATATGAATATATCTCTCATGTATGTAAGTATACGTTTACTTTAGTGCCACCTTCATACGACTCACTCTTTGGTGAATTTCGACAAGTGGAATCACCTAAAGGCCTGATGACTTTTCTACAAAGAGCCTGGAAGTTTATTGGCAATACTGGTACGCTTTTGAGATTGTGTTCGATTGATGGGAAGGGGGCATGTGAATTATTGTGAATAAAAGAGGAAATAAATTGGAAACATACAAGTGAATAAATTATGCGTAAAGAAAACAATGCATATACCATATATAATATGGCAACCCCGTTTCGACACAGACGACGAAGAAGAAACACTACTTATTTCTGCTCACATGTTTATATGTGCCATCTGCAACATTACGTCTTTTCTTGGTGAAGGGCTGACATATCGGTTTGGGGTTCGGTTCTAATTGATTCATAACCTTATTCTTAGTTTCGTAAATGGCGAATAGAGAAAGAAGATAATATGTATTACATAAGGTTTTTAATTGATTAGACTCAATGTCAACTCTAATTATCCAAGGTCAACTCTAATTATCCAAGATCAACGCTAATTATCCAAGATCAACTCTAATTATCAAAGATCAACTCTAATTATCCAAGGTCAACTCTAATTATCAAAGATCAACTCTAATTATCCAAGGTCAACTCTAATTATCCAAGACTGTCTAAACCACAATCATAATTTTGATTTAGTTGCCGCAATGATCGCCCTTGCCTTCCTGAACATTATACCATTATCGATGATCTTTATCGGAGCGGCCAATCTCGATCAGTATGTTTTTTTATTATTAAATTTATGATTCGATGATTCTTGTGTATTTTTGCCGTAAATTTTCCTGTAGCAAATTTAACCGACGCGACGCGGTTATCGACTCTTTACTTACGGTGTATGTGTATAGTAAATTGAGCGTTTTTCTTTGATTTTATGCTATTGTAAATTTATTTATTAACTAGTTTATTGCATTTTGTATTGCTAGAATAGATGGAATGAGAGAGTCAGACGGAGAGAGAGAAAGAGAGAGTCAGACGGAGAGAGAGAAAGAGAGAGATATAGGCAGGAGGAGATAGAGAAGGAGAGCATGAAATAATTAAAGAGGCAGAAAGAAAGAATAATATAAATCGCGATTTTCAGTTGTCCAGTTGAGGATATGATACCCAGATGGCTAATCATAACTGGAGTTCTGTCTCTCGCCAAAAGTGCCATCAGTTTTGTGCTGAAATTAAAGGTTGGATGAGTTTTAAAATTATTGCTGTAGTTATTTTGTCTCCGACATCAAATTTGGGTAGTAAGATGTTTTTGTAGGACAACCACTACACGTTTGCATGTAAATTTGATTTGTTTACATCGAACTAGAATGGTTTCCATAGGCCTATTTATCTATTTTTGTATAATACGAGCAGCTTTCTGGAGTGCGTGACTTACCGCTACAGGTACACCCCGGTGTATTCTGCACACCTAAGGTACTGTAATTAAGATATGTAATGTACTGTAATTATCTCACTGTATTTAGGGAATAGATCCTGATGTGTCCAAAGTACTGTATTTTTTGTCAGAATAACCATCTGCTCTCTTTTGAAGTAGTTTGTACACAATAGTGATGTGACTAACAACGCAAGCATTAGCTCTTAAATAGGCTAATAGGTAGAATGTTAGTAATTTCTACAGGAACTAGACTAAGCATCTACGTGACCCGTCCACCGCAATGCGGGTGGATGCACAATAAAGGTTACTATATATTTACACCTAACGAAACCGAGGAAACTTGGCCGGTGCGCGGCCTACGCTGGACCCGAAAAAGGTGGGCCGTCGCACCTGGGCCCACCCGTTTTTGGAGGCCGCGCACCGGCCAAAGTGTCGCGTTGTAGTCTCCCACGAATGCCCTTACAAAAAAATTGCATGTTTCTAGCACGTTGAAGAACCGCCACGATCGGTGAATTGTGTTTCGAACTTGCTGAGTTTGGCAAGTTGTGTTTGGTGAGTTTTAAGTTTTGTTTATTATTTTTATCAGTACTTTTACTCTTACAAGGTAATATACGCATATTTAAACTCGTTTAGTAGTTACTTTGTGTATTGACAGCTCATAATTCAAACCACCTGGTTATGGTTAAAGCGAAATGCTAGCCCCGTTGGAAAATTTGCATTTGATAAGCAAATCCTATGTATCCCATGCTAATTTTGTACGATCGTCCACGGCAATCGTACACAATTAGCATAGGATACATAGGATTTGCTTATCATATGCAAATTTTCCAAAGAGGCTAGCATTTCGCCTTAACGTTTTCTATACTGTGTGTGTCAAATACTTATTTTTTTCCAGGTTTATTTTCGGCGCAGTTTGGGTCTACACGGGCTATGGGAAATATTCACCAAGCCAGGCGCATCCAATAAATTATTGTGATTCGTTCACAATGATATTCAGGTATGTAATTACTAGTTTGTAATTGTCGGGGTCACTAAGTTTCAGTAATTGTTCCTCTGGGCATCAGTGAAAACAAATACGCAATACGCACCAAAATCCAATAGGGATTTTACCATTTTACTATCTCCCGGAGTCCCTTGCAAATTTATGTCTTTTGAGTGAAACATATGGTTGTTAGTTGATACTGTCCGTGTCCCTGATCATGATAAAAAAAAATTCCTACACAGACCATACATAAGTTCCATTATCGCACGGAAAATGTACTCTGAGTGATTTGCAATATGCACGATATGTAGTCGAAGAGTGTGAAATCAGCGTACCGTATCCTAATGATCTTATTTTCTGAATCTGAAACCCTGAACGCTTTCTTAGGGTAAGCTGCCACTGGTTGACGACATCATATATTTACTAGTGAAACTAGCTAGACCTTGTTGTTACATTTCGTTTGTGAGATTATGATCTAACTTTTATCTGGAAACCATCGGGCTCTATGTGTATGTGTTATACGTTTAGTATAGCGGTAGTAGGAAGTATATATAAGTAACACGTACAGTACATAGTTTAGTAGAGCCAAATCCGATTCTGGGAATTTTGCTTGATGACTTTTTTACCCACTTTTGCATGTTTTTCGCAGTTATTGTTATGATTAAGTAATTCTGTAATTCGGATGTGTTAAATTAGCCGACTTGTTAAATTAATCGACTTTACCGAAACTAACGACATTAACCGAAATTAAATTGTTAAATTAGCCGACTTAAAGTTAATAAATGTTAAATATCCCTACATTAGGGATCACTTTTTACTTTTTATGTGGGCCTGAGTCTTTAAGTAGTTGTCTAATCTAATTATAACTAGTTTTCCACTAGTCTATTTACACAGTCACCTGCTCTGTGCTTGTTTGTTGATGTTATGTAAATGTTGAAGGAGGGATAATACACTGCAGAAGCTTCCTGTGTATTTGACGTGTGTTTCACTCGTTCCCTTGTATCTTAAAATAACCTATTTTGTTTTTAAAACTACTGTAATGCATTCACTTTTGATGACTAAGATCATAAATGAAAATCTAGAAATTGCCAAGGTCTAGGTCTCTAAAATAATGAATATACGGTACATTATGAATAAATTAGTATGGTATGCAGTAAATATCGATTCTAATGACTTAATAGTCACGTCAACTTTTTGGTGCTAGTATGTTGATCTCATGACTAGGAGGGCCTAAAAGCAATTATATGTTCATGCTATTTAAAGCGATATAACATCCGCTCTTTTGAAACGTATGCTGGACTGCTGCATTTTCATATGTTATATGCAATAATGCAATTAGACTAAAAAATGGCACAGGTATCTGCATGCACTGCGCGGGAATATATCATCCAAAATCCGTTTCAGAAACCGGCTGTTGGACCGCTTTAATAAGCTTCCGAGTCTAGAATATATTTCTCATTTCAGTTTTATCTTCATCACCATTACGCTGGTACTGCTGTTCGTGTCGTGCTTCTGTTTCTGCTGCTGTTGTTGTTGTATTTGCTTCCGGAAACGCGGAAGCGGCAGATTGCACATCGAGGTGCCACCCATATAAGGAGGAGGTTAGAAGTTTATTTTTAATTTTATTATTTTGGTTGTTGCCGGAATTTGTTATCTTGATATTCTCTATTCTCTCTTTTTTTTCCTTTGTTACACTTTTTGCAATAGGTTCCAATGTGTGCGATATTAGGTTTGACAGGCTTTATCGATAAAGCAAATTGATGTGGCACACAGTTTGTGCAGCGTATGCTAATTATAATTACTTAATTGTAATTTTTTCCATTCAGATGACAGCGATACTGTATATGAAGGGGTTTGTTCGCCAGAAGAAAGTATAACGTTGCTCTGAGATAACGTTGCTCTGAGTTAGTCGTTTGTCGATATTACCCATGTTAAAGTAAGCGATCTGTGTACCTTAGCTTACCTTAGAAACCTTAATGTTAGAGGTACCTAAGGTAAGATGTATACTCTTCAGCACATTTTATTAAGTTTAATTTTTCTCCGGTTTGTTAGCGAGAGGCACGTTGATACTACACCAAATAATAATCGACCTGTAAATTGTAAAATTTGTATTATAAATTGTAAATTTTCTGTCCTGACTAGTATTTAGCTTGTAAATAGGGCTTTTGAAAATAACTAGTCAACGCGTAGTATTTTCTTCTATGAAGAGTTTGTATTTATATATATTTTTTATATTGTTGCTTTATTCAGCTTGCCCTCAATTTAGCTTGTTTGATTAGTTGGAAATGATAAGTATTACGAGCATAGTATTTTCATTTATTGATTCATTATTTGCTGCTTATTGATTTACATATGACTATTTGGACATAATCCTCTCTCAACATTGACATATTTTATTATCGCTTATTATTCGCTGAGCTTGTACTGTAGCATTCTTGACCAATAATCGCATAGGGTTACATTATGACATTACTATATTGGTTTTCTTTTTTGTGGGCTTATTTTTTGTCTTAAAACACTTCTTGGATTAAAAAAATACATATTATATCCGGATTTTGCTAGTCACGTGGAATTTGGCACTATATTTTTTTAAATGTTCATATTTTTCATTGTGCTTTTGGAGGTGCGGTTGTAGAAACTGGCTTTATGATATTGTAGTCAATTTGGAAATAAACTTTTTTTATGGAGTGACTTGTTTTTATCGTAGTTAATTTTGAGGGAAGTTTGTCGAGAGTTGGAGAGACGTTTAAAGACGGGGTGGCTAAAGAGTTTTTTGCATGAATCACACTAACCCCTAACCCTGCAAATCTGTAGATTTTCCAATAGCTGAAGTACAAATGTAGGCTCCGGAATAATACGATTCGATCTATATCTGTGTGGTGCCTCTCGTGTTATTAAAAGTGAAACTTGCACTAGTGAACTACATTGGAGCTGCAATTATGTGATGATTACATCGCGCTTGTGCCGCGCACTTGATGTGGAAAATAGTGCGCGGCGAATTTTTAGTTGTGATGCAGGTGGGTGAGAGGTGCACCGACGCCAATAAAGTGCGCCTATCAATATCAAACAAGAGGACCAGTCATACGTATGTGAGCAGCGTCTTCGCGTAAGATGTTAGTGGTCCTGTGTTCTGTATCACGTGGTAGATTTTCAAGGGAGCAATGCATGTTCAATAATATCACCTACCCCATGGTACTTGCGATTTGCTTGCTTATTCTGTGAACGTGTGAACCCAATGCAAGTTTTGCTTACGAGCCTGGAAAAGTTGGTGTTATATTCATTATTATCACCATACCACGTGGTCTGAATTCTGAATTAGCATTTTATCTTTATCATAGGCTATGTGTGTCCTTTGATTTTAAAGCGAAATGCTAGCCCCTTTGGAAAATTTGCATATGATAAGCAAATCCTATGTATCCTATGTTAATTTTGTACGATCGTCCACGGCAATCGTACAAAATTAGCACAGGATACATAGGATTTGCTTATCATATGCAAATTTTCCAAAGAGGCTAGCATTTTAACGCGAAATACCAGCCCGTTTTTGAAACATATCGAGTAGACCAGCATTCTTATGCAGCTTCTGTAAATGAACATAAATTAGAATAAAAAAATAGAGCTAAATTCGAGCAAATTAGCATAGATTCGTAAGAATTCAGTTCCAAGGTGCTTTTCAAAAACCGGCCGGTATTTCGCTTTAGCTTTTCCCTTCGACATATTGCTTTATATGAAGTTGTTTCGAAATTGGCTGTAGTTTATGAACATTAGGAGTAGTGATAAGACATTTGTGTGAAATGGGCGGTTTTCAAAGGTTTTGTGAGCTGGAGATATGAACTGTATATTTTTTGTGCGCACTACATTTTTGGTTAATCGTGACAGTGCGGTCTGCACGAATGTATGAATGTTTGATATTGTATTTAATTAAAAAACGGCTACGCCACCTGAGGCGTCTTTCCATACTTATGAAACGTATGTAACGTATAGATGAAAATCTTTACGAATGAAGGCGAATCATTCTTTTACATGAGAATATTCTAATTTGAGCTGCGGCACTCTTTTATACCCGAAGCGGAACAATTTATTCGGTCTTGAGTGCTAGCGCACGCTACACTTACTCTCCCGCTAGTCACAGTTACCCCCGGCGTTATTCAGAGGTACCGGAGTGTTATAAAACATTCAGTGGGCGGTTTGCAGGGGTTTTGTGGTCTGGGGAAAAGTAGGCGCCGCGGTGTCTCGTTAACCGTTTTCAGGGCCGAAACTGATTTGTCTCCCACAATCGGTTTATCTTCATCATTCGTTATGACGAGCAGGAAGCGGAGGGGGATCGAAAATTGGAATGAAGCTCTCTCTCTCTCTCTCTCTCTCTCTCTCTCTCTCTCTCTCTCTCTTTCTAATCTCTCTCTCTCTCTCTCTAATCTCTCTCTCTCCTTAATCTGTCTCTCATCTCCCTCTCTAATCTCTCCTTGTCTATGATAAGTCTACGGTACAAATCATGTGACCATGTGATCCCTGCAGGCTTTCCGCGAGCATTTTTCAGTTTTTTTTTTCATTTTCAACGAAAAATCTTGGAAAATAGAATGTATTATTGCCCTAAACAATCAACATTTCTGTCATTTTGTGATCAATTTTTCATTGATGAAATCCCTGAAATTCATGAAAAGACGAGGTCCGTGCAAGAAAATTTGTGAACACTTCTTTTAACCGTGACTCTGGGCGTTGCAGTTTGAAGCTCTTAATAAAGTTAGGGATCGAAATACCGGCCGGTTTTTCGAAACATCGGCATTCTTATGCAGCTTATACAAATGAAGATAAATTAGAATAAAAAATCGAGCTAAATTCGAGCAACTTTACGTAAATACGTATGAATTCAGCTGTCCACGATGCGTTTCAAAAACCGGCAGTTTTTTCGCTTTAACACCAGAAAGAATATATGCAATGTCTGAAACATCAGGTTCAGGTAATTTTCAAACAAATATTCCGGGTATTGGTTGACGTTGTCCGGTCGTCCTAAGGCGTCCGGACTTCGCATTCCGGGCGGATCCGGATCCGGACAGATGGACGAGCAATAATCGAAAAATTCCAACATTTTTATTTTCTATTGTTGCTTACGAATGGTTAAAGTGACGATGCACGTGTTGACAAAGAAGATATAGTAAGTGACATGGGATTCGCTCATGTCAACAAGGAGTCTTGTGGGTTCGCACTCAAAGTTATATTTCAGATCCATAACAAAAAGATGTTTCCTCACATATTGACATATTATTCGTTTTGCAATTAAAGTTGCAATTAGTTTCCGAACTTTTTTTCCAGTGGTGTTGCAATTAGCCATCGAAATTGTCCCTCGCCCAGTATTCCTATGTTGGATCCCTGCCTTGACAACGTTAGTTGTTTCTGGCCTTGGTAGCTTACCTAATTTTCTATCGCGTCACGTTTTCCGCAGTCTACTATGCATTCGGGTTACCGTAAACATAGCTATAACCATCAGACACGGAAGTTGTACGCGTAAATGATAGTAAAACGGGTATCCTTGTTTTTCCGTCCCAGCTACGATCGGATTAACTACTACCCGACCTCTTTTAGGTCTTTTTTATGTACAGTAACCAGTCACCGGCCTTGAATCTTGGACTGGTCTTATTTTTTGTAGTTACAGTAACAACATTAGTAAACAAAGAAGCTAATATACCCTTAAAGCGAAATTCCGGCCGGTTTTTGAAACATGTTTTTTTATGTTCATTTGCATGAGCTTCATTCTTATGCTCTTATGCAGCTTCTTCTTATGCAAATGAACATAAATTGGAATAAGAAAATCGAGCTAAATTCGAGCAAATTAGCATAAATACGCAAGAATTCAGTTGTCCACCATGCGCTTCAAAAACCGGCCAGTATTTCGCTTCAAAGGAAATCCCAGGATACCGCACTTCGCAACTTTACAACGGACGAAAGTAGAAAGAACAAACGCGAACAATAAATAAAGCATAATTATCTTGGGTTACGCATCCTAGTTCCTAGTAAACTTCTACGTCCTCTAGTACCATATAAGGAGACTCAGGACCTAGACCCTGCTTCGTCTGCCTTTTCGGCATTGATGTGCCAGAAGCACGCCGCATGCGCGCGAACAAAATGTTACGTGTCTTCCATGTTAGCGCACTCCTGGCGCACTCGTGCCCACGCTAAATGGGTGTGCCTCACGGTCACTACTTGGTTTGCGGCGCACGTCCCAAAGTTCCACGTTGATATTTGCAAATCACTTTAAAAGTAGTCGTTTCCTACTAGATCACTCGCTATTTTGGTGCGGTACAACAGCCGGCTACGTATGGTGGACGCTGTATTCTGTATTCCCCTGTAGTGCCTGACTGTGCGATACTTTTCGATTTTTTATTATAATAATTTTTCATTTGCATACATATGGGAATGCTGTTGTCCAACATACCTTTCAAAAAGCGGATGTTATACCGCTTTATCCTCATCAAAAGCAAAGGTTCCGGGTTCAGTTGTACAATAAAAAATCGTTCTTTTCCCGCAGACTGTCCTTCATTGATAAAACAAGTATTGACGAACGTGCAAAGTAACAAAGGTGAAACAATTTCCCTGAATTTGAGTGTTTCATCCAAGAAAGCGGAAATAGTGTCTGCTCTGGAGAGAGTCAGATAGTCATAGATACAGTAGTAAGTTCAAAATACGGTATGAATTGAGGAGAGTTAGACATTGGGAAAACACGTAAACTGAGTGTTTTGGTTGTCAAAAATACTGTTAGAGAAAGAGTGTAAATTAGTGCTTTGTACTTTATTTTTGTACTTTATTTTGTACTTTATTCTGCTCACTATCTGTCCATGCTACGCACAATTGATCATTAGAACTATCACTTTACCAGAGTTCATTATGACGCAGTAATTATCAAGGTTTAAGTAGGTTGCTGGCTCAGGTCTCAGGTTCACGGGAACGTGAAATAGTTGTTCCTGGGACTTAAACATACAATTGTGATTATCACTTATAAGGGTAAGAAAGATATTCAAAATAGTTTATTGGTTGGATATAGTTAAGCCGCACACATCCAGTCCAATGATGATTCCGTTGACCAACAAACGTTGCAAACCCTGTTACATCGATGGCAACCACTAAAAAGATGCAACGACATCACCACGAAGATGTATTTATCATCATCATAAACACAATTGTTTTGGGTCCAAAAATCGATGGCAAACCCTAATAGCGAACAAATATTTATGAGGGTAAATATCTAGTAGTGTCTATTTTGGCCGATTGTTTTGGAACCAAAAATCAAGTTGATGTCTTATTTTCCATCATTTAATTTAGTCCGCACAAATATTATTACCGCAGGAATAGTGGTACTATTGATGATTGATCGCTTTCTCATGTTGTTGAACAATATGTTGCGGCGCGGGACGCCCAGTTATTTTTCTGGCTGCAGTTGATTAAAAAGCCGCATCGCACCCTTGCGGTCTTGCAGGCGCGCCCGTTGGTAAAAAGCAATGCGGCACCCGTGCGGTTTCCGGTCACAAGTTTCGCTTCTTTGGGGCATTAGAAGCGCGTATTTGGCGCAGTTTGCCTGGGTTCTGAACTCTCTTTTTTTTAAGTTAATAGAGTGATTGTTAGGTTAGGGTTAGGTTACACCGGTGTGCACCGACGTATCTAAAGGTAACATCTAAGTTTACGTAACCCAGCTTCCAATTTTTTGGGAGGAAATGATCGTTAGAACTTAGAACCGGGAACTCCTTTGCTGAGTCACTGATTGATGTCTAACTGTTTGATCAGTTAATGGCTAGAGCTCGTTAAGCGCATGAGCCGACGGAAGTGGAGGAAGAGAGAGATGAGAGAGAGAAAAAGAGGGAGAGAGAGAGAGAAAGAGAGAGAGCAAGACTGAAAGAAAGAGAAAGAGAGGGAGTTGCTTCCGGCGATTAGGAAACATTCGCTTAGGAACTGGCGGTTTTGCACTTTCCTTCTTGACACCATTCGACAAGTAGTGACACACCTGCACACACAGAAACACCCGCACATGAACAAGGCGGCACGAACGTGGTCGATGTTGTATTCGAGGACTTCTTGGGATTTGAGCATTATTTTTCAACCGGAATCGTCATTTCCTCTGCCCGAACAGTACTCTATTGAAAAACTCAAAGTGGGAAGGATATAAAGAGACAATGTTATTGGCCCTTTTTTACAAATACACCGCGGGAGAAGCTGAGCCTCTTGAATGTGCTCAGCCTGTATGTGTTTCTCTCTTTTCATTTTGATTACCTTTGACATTGTTTGTTTTTCTAAATAAAGAGTTTAATACTATTATTTTTTTTATTTGGGTGGAAAATTGCGGCAATTGTTCTAGGATCCAGTGAACCTCCAAAAGGTAGACACCACTCGCCCTATACTTGTAGCGTAGAAAAATTTCTTGATTGGGAAACAGTTACCAGATCATTTGAATCGGAAATTTGTCTGGCAAGCGATATACCGGTTTGATTTTTTGATCGTTTTCTACAATTTTTGATTTAACTGGGTGTTTGGTCGTTGCGCTCTTATGCGTAAAAAACGAGCGTGAAATAGTAAACGGAATTGCCTGTGAAATATATATATGTACGAAAAATGTTTTGAACTATGTACATATGCAGACACGCGTGGTATGCCTGCGCGTAGACATGACACCCACGCGTTAGCCCACGTGCAGATCGTATAATTTGCATTTATGGCATTTTTCCTTCAAGAGTAGGATCCTGGAAAGAACGCCATGCACTAACACGAAGATGAAATAAATGCAATAGTCAATATAAGTGAAATATTTGAATGTTTTGATAATAACCTACATTGATGCAATCAGTTATCCATGTGTTGATCATTCCATACCAAATAAAGAACATGGTTTCCAAGAAATAACCGCCATTTTCGCACCATTTCCGAGAATTAACACCATTTCTAATGATCAGCACCATTTTCAGGTTTTATCATTATTTGAAGATGAATACAATACCATTTCCAAGAACCGACCCCAGTAGTTAACACCATTTTCAGGATAACCATGGATGAACAGCTTTTCCAAAAAGGCAACGGCGTCACCACTTCGAAGAATCATTGCCCACTAGGTCATCATCTAACGTCCTGATTTCAGATTAACCCAATTTCGAGTCAATTTATAGTGTACTCTTAACACATTTGCATTTGCAACCTCTCTAAGTAAATGACCTTTTCCGGGTTAGGTGAACTCTCGTATTTTATTTGAATTTAATGATGAATTGAGCGATTTCGCTGCACTTTTGTGGCCTTGGGCTTGGTTGTAACGACACCTACGCGTGAGCCGAGCGGGCGCGAAGCGCCCGCCTACGCGAGCGTAGCGCTCCCTGAAGGCGCTCCATCCTGAATTGAACTCAGGAACGCTTTTGTAGAACTGTCTAGTGCACTCCTGGGGGTATATGATGTCCAGGCACTCGTAAAGATCTCTCGGTCTCGTTGGTCATACACGTAGTAGTGGGATCCCTAACATCACTACTGTCATAGAATTGTACTATTACAATAGGAAGTAATGTGTATTTTCAGGATGTACTTTATCACTGGACTCTCGAACATTACACACCATTTTCCGGGGTAACGCTACCGTCTGTTTCTCTGCCCTCTACAGATAAGTGTGTACATCTAACCTGTTCTTTTTATACTTGTACTCTTCGGAAAAGTTCCAGGTTTTCCAGTTACTCATCCTGGAGGTTCTCTGATTCTCCTAATTTCCTGTGATTTTCGATTTCCCGTCTGCGGTCTCTCCGGTGGTGGTTGATCTCTATCCACCTTTCAAGCTGTCTGATTCACGATATTTCAAAATTAAATTTTGTAAATGTTCTCCCGGAACGACACGTTAATGGATGCCTGCGAAGAAAGGGGTGAACGACTGGTATAAAATGTATAAAATGACAAAATTGAGTCATTCGTACTGAGTTTTGGTCCCTACGGCTTCTTCGTCAACCGTCCCTTTTTTGTTTATAGCAGTGTGGTACGTGGTTTATGAAACATCAGGACATTTGCATTTCCATGTATTATATGGGTAGTTCCGTTTTTCGCTACGTTCATTCTTATGTTTATGTTTCCCGTAAAATATCACCGATGTTACCTGCACTTATAGAGTAGTACGGTTATCTTATGCTCAAAGGAAACACATTGCCCTTCTTTTTTTTCTTCATCAGTTTAGTACCTGGAAATGACTTTGCTGGTGATGAACCTAATTACTACGCCCCTGCGCAGTTTACGTACTGTTGTAACTACCCTTGCCACTTACGGGCTCTTATTAATGCTCTTCTACAGCTAAACTACTCGTATACACACTCATTCTATCAATCATTTATTAGGGACAAAAAGTTCCAGAGAACAATGAGAGGCGCACAGTTTCTTCATGTAAAAACCAGAAAAATGTAATGACACTCATAACTTACTCTCTTTCTCTTACTATCTCTCTTTCAATGTATTGATGTCACTCACTCTCTCCCTCTCCCTTTCTCTCTCTCTCTCTCTCTCTCTCTCTCTCTCTCTCTCTCTCTCTCTCTCTCTCTCTCTCCTTCCCTCGACCGGAAACCCTAGGCCAATAATGATTAGTGATCTTAATACTGTCCGGGTTCAGTTCCCCTAAGCAGTTTCCTTTTTGCAGCCGCCTACAACACAACAGGTATTCTTGCGTGTGCATATTTGCCCTTTCATGTGGCAAAGTTCGTCATTTGACGGCGCGCGTTCGCCTACAAGTACTTTGGCGTCTATAAAGCGTTTTTAGAGGCGAACGCAAAGGTCGTGCGGGAAAAAGTGCACTCATTTAATAAGTGATGACAGGAGATAGCTAGAATCACCTGCGTATTTTAAAGTTATTGTTGGCGGTCAGTGAACGGAAAAAATGATTCAGGCTTACATAAGTAGGCATAGCTTTGGATTTTAAAATTAGGTTTAGGCTTAGGCTTAGGCTTAGGCTTAGGCTTAGGCTTAGGCTTAGGCTTACGTGAACATTTTACCCTGCGCACATTTTCGTGCCAATAGTCTAATTGTATTTGTTGAAATCTTATATTAGCTCCGCTAGATTCATGCTCAGGGCTAGGATCTAGTCAAAACCAAATTATATCCATGCTCAACCAATACCAAATCCACACTAGATCAAACCTTAGACTTCGTCGATTATTAGTAACACGATAGTATAAATCTACATCTATGCAGTACATACAGTGAGTCACAGTCCCATTTCCGGATGTCCTTACGAAATAGAAATGCTTTTGAGCTAAAATAGGATAGTCATTGCCTTGCTTGTGAGTCACTTATAAAAGGCTCAGACGTACTTGAACGAAGTGGCTGTCCTTTTTGAGTGGCACACGCATGACGCGTTCGCACAAGCGGCATTGCAAGTAACTGTGTTGAGGATTAGGCCAGTGAAGACATAGCTGTATTTTAACTGAAGCTACCGGAAGTCCCTCGTAAACTTAAAAAAACTTTGTTTTTTTACACAATCTTCGAGAGAGCATATCACCACTAAGAGTAACGTGTGAACGTGTGAACCACTAGTGGGGATTAATCTGATAAAAAAAGAAATCATGAGTTCTTTTGTGAAAAACGGTTTGGCAGCTACTTTAAAGGGAACAGATACCTTAGTTCCTTATTTAGACCGTAAGATATTAAATGAAAACTGGATAAAAAAGTTGGTTATGAGCTTGTTTACTCATGAGTGCTTAGTTTGGACTTTTAGATAGTAAAATTTGATGTATTCACATGAATCAATGAGGCATATAGGCTAATTTTTTTTGGAAAAGATCCAGCGAAACTAAAATAAGTTTAATAATTAATAATTAATCCATATTATCCCTGTCACCAGGAAAATAGTTGTGGGAGCCTAACGACCTAAAGAAAGCATTTTTCTTGACCTATCTTTTGATTATATTGCCTGTAAACAGGCCTGCATTCTCAGGACCACCCTGCATGCCCGCAGGCTCGTAAACATAACTTGCGGCAAGGGTGCCGCCTTAGAACAGCACGCTCGTAAATTATGGCGGCGGTGCATACGCGCGGTCATGTCGCACCGGAAGTTTTAATCGTATTATCCCCCCTTGGACGGTATTGGTTTTCGCGACGCATTCCACGCATACCACGCGGTCGATTGTTTATTCATGAGTGTACTGTAGACCGTAAGATCTTAACTGAAAACTGGATAAAAAAGTTGGTTATGAGCTTTCAGGGTTTAACTTTAACGCTATACGGCACGTGGTTTGCTTGTGCTGAGGATACCGGATAACTGCATTGCGGGGGCATTATGTGTAAAACTCGCGCCGGAAAACACAATAGCACATAATTTGCATATAATACATGAGAACGCAGTTACCCGGCATTCGTTTCACAAACGAGTTGCTAAGTTATGCTCACAAAAGCACGCCGCCCACACTTGATACAGGCGATAACACCGCTCCAGGGCGGCCACACCGCGACCTTACATAAGATAACGCGGGAAAAAGTGTGCGCCGCGATGAAATGTCGAGTTGGCAACATTGGAGATAAAGATCGCGTTTTCTTCTGAATTTAAACCGGAGAGCTAGACAACAATTTGCATGTTTTATTCATATTTTTGTAAAAACAGTTACAGATTGACGAAAAGATTAGTAGATGTTAAAGAGTCTACATTCCTTTGGTGAAAAACGGTTCAGCAGCTACTTTAAACGGAACAGATACCTTAGTTCCTTAGTTAGCGCTGCTAAGACACTGGTAATTCTTACTAAAACTACTGTAGCGTAAATTACCGTAAACTACTATAGTCAATTTTTTGTAATCGAGGTTGCAACTATAACGTAGGCAGACATTTAATTTCTAATTGCGAATTAAATAAAAAAAAGTGTTTAGGAGGGTGTGACCCCGTGCTTTTGGAGCGAATCCTGGCCATTATTATCCATTCTGTGCTGAGACAGGCACAGAAATTAGATATATATATATATATATATATATATATATATATATATATATATATATATATATATATATATATATATATATATATATATATATATATATATCTATATATATATATATATATATCTATATATATATATCTTATATCTATATCTTATATATAAAGTTGGGAGCTTTGTTTGTTTGTTTGTGCGTTTGTTTGAGTGTACGTTTGGATGATGTGCGTTACGCTCAGGTTGTAGGATTGGTTCAGTAGTTCACGTTCCCGTGCACTGAGCCATCTCACTTCCCGAGCGCCCCTCTCACAAACGTCCAAAAAAGGCTGCATATGTGGAATATGTGTGGTGTATCGTTCGGGCGTTTCTGCGGCACAAAGGGTTCAAAGAACACTCACGGCACAAAACTCAAAGAACGACCAATTTTGAAAACTTGAAAGCAGGCTTTTTCGTCTAATGCTTTATTTACTCTTATTTTACAAAAATTTTCCATTGCCTTCCAACGTGAGATTATCCTCACCTTGAGCAACCTACGAGAATCCAGCCCTGAGCTACGCACTCGCAGACTGCATACACTCACTGCATATACTCACCAACGCCATTGCGGATGGCTCACACGAATGCCACACAAAAGGTTGCATTATACTCCAAGGAAGCGGAGTATCGGCCGACCGATAATGTTCAAAGAACATGCACTTGCTGTGCAACGCCATTGTGGAGCGCTCACATGAGCACCACACAAAAGTTTGCATGTACACAAAGGGCGCGGAGTACATGCCGAGCGATAGAGTTCAAAGAACACCCACTGCAGGGCACCTCCACTGCGGAACGCCCAGTGAACGCTACAGAGGCTGCCATATACAGAATGCTTGCGGGGTATCGTTCGAGCGATTGTGCGGCAATTAGGCCGAGATCCCTGTTCCATGCAATTCAAGAAGCATATTCGCAATTATAATAATTCCCTGTCAATGGCATCGATGTGTGCTCAACTTGATGTTCCCCGTGGCGCCGGTCCTTATTTAGGAGGATAATAGTCAACAGAAACTAAGTTATATCCCCGTGTTTGATATTGGTGTAGGTTTCAAAAGGAAAATAACAAAAGTGAAACCATTTCCTTCAGACAAATGTTTGCTTCTAACTTATATAGCCCAGCGAAACATTGCGACGTATCATCCAGGCACATTCCTTTTTTTAGGATTTGAAATTTTTTTCGATATTGTAGAGTCCAGCAAGTTGCAGACAATTTAGGAGGAATATAGTCAACAAAAACTAAGTTCTAACCCGTGTTCAATATTGGTATGGGTTTCAAAAAGAAAAAGAAGGACTGGAGACTCTTTGGATAGAAATGTGTTCCTCCTAACTTATATAGCCCAGAGAAACATTGCGGCGTATCAGCCACGCGATATTAAGCTGCTTTTAGGCTTTGGCAATTTTTTCGATGTCCTAGAGTAGAGCAAGTTGCAGACAATTTAGGAGAAATATAGTCAACAGAAACTAAGTTCTTTCCCCAGGAAACTATTCTTGCGAGAAAGAGTTGCCTCTACTTATAGATATAGCCCAGTGAAACATAGCGACCATCAGCGAATATTGGAAAGACGCCTCAGGCGGCGGTAGCCGACTGGTATATATATATAAATGTCCATAAATCCGTTTCCGGACATACGTTTCACAACCTAGATCATATTCATATTTCTTAAAGTAAGAGATCAACATCAAATACACATACATAATAGACCTAGAACTAGACTCTTCTTTTTTTCCACTAGACCTTTTTTGGCAACTTTCTTTTCCAATAAAACAAACAAACAACACGTTGCGTGGTTTGCATCTTTTCGCAAAACGGTTTTCGCAAAAGGAATTTTATCTCCCTCTCTCTCTCTCTATTCCTTTCTCTCTGATCCCAATTAGTCTATGTACTATTTCTCAGGCTCTCTGGCCACTCTCCAGCTTAGGAAACCTTCTCTCATTCTGTCTTTCTGCCTATAAACCTCTTAGATTTTCACGTTGTTCTCCGGTGCCTCTGGCATCTCTTCAGGTTAGGTATCTTTTCTAAATTCTCTCTCTCTCTCTCTCCCTTTCGCTGCTACTCTTCAGGTTGCCCACTCTTTCTCCGGTCCTCTCGCCCCCCTCCTAGGTATCTTTGCGTGGGTCTGTGCGTGGGCCGGGGGGAGTAGCAGCCTTTGGCTATAGTGGGCGGGACGGATCCCGGAGAGCGTGCACCGGAAAAGGATGGCGCTACGCGCTGGGGCAATTCGCGCTTCACGCTGCTCCTCTCTCGCCCCCGCAGCCGCGCCAAAACAGAGAGAGAGAAAGAGCCAGAGCCCTCCCTCTCCAAACACTCTTAAATACCTGAGGCGATCGCGCTACAGACGGTGTGGTGGCTAGCTGTTTTGGAAAGTCTACCCGGGTGCTGGTTTACTCACTACTTAACCTACTCACTTACGCTAACCTGCGACAAATCCACTGCTAATCGAGCTGCAAGCTACAGAAGCAAACATTTACTTGTTTGTTGGTTTATTTGTTTGTTTGTCAACGCAACGCCAAGAATATTGTTTTTACTGGTGGTGGTCGAGCATCGCTAACTCACTGGAACTCATTGGTATGGGTATATTTGTTATTTTTTTGTCTCTCTGCTAGACCTAACAATGGGGAACATCTTTGCCCTTTAACCTTACATTTCGAACCATTTCTTTCCGCATACTACCGTATACATCCATTTCTGAGATTCACTTTCTTCCGTGCAGTTTCTTCTTAAAATTAGTTACATCTTTTGTCGCATTTTGTATTTTGTTTTCGAACTTAGATGTACTGCGATCTCCTCACAGTAGTTTACTTGGGGTGGAGTAGCTTATTCTTGTCATTTACTTTATACGATACGTGTTGATAACTCTTGCATTACAAGCGGTCTACCACGTGGTATTGTACCGTATGCTGCCGAACACATGCACATTTCTGTGCCATACTGTGCGTTTCCTGCACATGATGGAACATGGGTTGTAGTCAGCACACCTTTCAAAAGCACGTGCCGTACCGCTTTAAAAATTCACTAATCAGTTTCTAAAACTACTATATTGCAGAAAGATGTCGATCTGCTCAACAAGGGTCCCCCTTCAGTTGCTGGCACTGTTTCTGGTGCTAGTCAACGCGTATACAGTTCCCTCATTTCTGGGTCAAGCCGAGACCTCGCACTCGGGACCTTCGGAGGTCAGCGATGACATCGCCGACGCTGACGCCGACACGTCGGCGGCGCGCGCGAAACGCGGCATCTTCTTCAACAACTACGTGCAACAGTACAACGGACTCCTCTTGAGCTCCGAAATGCCGAATGATTATCTGAAGAAATGGATTACGTACGAGCACAATCGGTACAGACGTATGGTCAGTGATTTTTTTTACATTTTGGAACTTTTTGAAAGTTTTACAGACCTTTATCTTCCACTTGCATACTCTATCTCCTGTATTTATACTGTTGACTCTGGTTCGGCATTGATATCGCATCGATCTAGTATTCTTCTAGCAATGTTGCAAAATGTCTGCTTATTTTGATGGACGAACGGCGTTCTCGAAAGTTTTCTTACTGTAGAATGAGGAGCTTATGCTCTCTCTCTCTCTCTCTCTCTCTCTCTCTTTCTCGTTTATGTAGTATGAATGATTATGACCCGAATTGCGAACCTCTGGCGGCTTGAGGGGCGGCCGCCTTTGAACTGTCGTGTTAAATTTAAATTTATTGCTTCCCGCGCTTCTTTCTGTAAATAGTCTTAATGTAGCCGGAAGCGCGAATGTAGCTTTTTGATCATTGTGTTTTGTATGAGGAATCAGACTTTACACAGAAACGCAACATTTTATTTTATGATGAAAAAAAAATGCAAACCGTTCCTGCCCACGGCTCACGGCTGCGTTTTATTTTTGGCTCTTATAGATGAAACACGTGAAAATACTGTCTATTAATGCACAGCAAGCACAGTAACAACAGTTTACCAAAAAGAAAACGATTCTTATTAGCGCTTTAAACGTACGTGGACCGTATTAATATTACATATATTAAACATATTAAACATACATAGTTCGTTCGGTTAGTCTTCGTGGATTGCTAATACAAAACTTTCTCTGATCTTCGATCTTATTAAACTACTCTTTTGCATCATGGAATTTATAAATCGTTTTTCCTTGCATCATCTTTCGATCCCACTTTCCCATTTTTCTGCTGAAAAACAACGAGAAAAAGACAATTGTCCAATAAACGGGCCGCCCGTGTGTCTATCAGCGAGCGCGCGGCTCGCTAGCTCGCCCGAGCAGGGGCGGTGATATGATAATGCGATTTCTCGGCCCTTTTCGGGGGTTAGCCTATGCGATACACCCCCATTGGCTATTGATTAACGGTCAACCGGGGGACAGAGGTTAGACGGTGTTCAATCAAAATTGTTGATTTTCTGGGGGAAAATCGTCTGGGCTGCGGAGGTGGGCAAGGTGCGGGGGTGTAGTTTTTAGTTTTGAATCATCTGCGCATTCATGACCTATCACTTAACTAGAACATTTTGTGGTTCAGGATTTGTGGTGACTCACCTTTTAAAGGTTTTCTCCAAAACCCTAGATTAAGGAAAAGGCTTCCAGGGACGTTTAATGTCCGACTAATTGTAAGGGCATCAAAAATATAAAATATTTATTTTAGGTCCCAGCCTCCGATATGAACATGTTATACTGGTCCGACGAGCTGGCCGCTTCTGCACAAAGGTTACTATTTTTGGATATTGTTACTGTCATACTTTGTAAGCTGTAAAATCAGGTGATAATGTAAATTTGCATACTGTCTACTGTAAAATACGGTAGTTTAAAATACGGCGATTGCATTGTTCATTAAGTGTAACAGATCTGTAAATACAATCCGTTGCAAGATGCAATCCTCACAATACGACGAGCCCAATCTTTATGTTCGGTAATTACCGTATACTTACCGTATACTTTCCTCTAATTTGCATACAATACCTCACAAAATACCGTACTTTAGGCACGCCGACACTTGTGATTTCCGTCATTCACGAAACCGCGTCAACGTCGGCGAGAACATTTGGGCCGCTCCCTACTCCAACTACTCGGACGCCATTTCAATATGGTTCAATGAGGTGGGTATCGAACCACCGTCAGTCTGGCGGCCGCCACAAGTGCTAGCCACTAGGCCACTAGTATGAGATACGAGTCGTAGAATACTGTTACTAAATAACAGTAAGCGGTACTTCTTTGTAGACAAACGTAAGCCCAAGCAGCTGGTGACCTATATTTTACTCTATTTTGACCTTCGCACAACTAAACCCTATTTTGAGTCAGCGACCTTGACTTAGGGGCAGGGTGATTCATGAGCAGAATATTTATGCAATAGTATCGCATGCAATTAATACCACTTATTTATTTGATGCTGAAATTTACCAGCGGGGACATCTCTCACCTGGGAAACTGAACGCAGTTAATATTCCCTATAAATATGTGTCTTATCTTGCCTAGTTAATATGTCGAGCCTCCTTGCGCCAAAAGTGTGCCATATGTGCGCGGACAACACTTTTATGTGCGCGGACAACACGTTTACTGTGCTGCATATTGGCGTCCTCTTGGCGCACCTGTGGCGCACACTGAGTATCTGTCACGCACGACAAGCCATCATGACAGCGTGAATCTTACCGATCGGTTGCAATAATACAATAATTTTAGGTCCATAACCCGCGTTGCGGTTGCAATCACGCGTACAAGCACTGCTGCGGACATTACATTCAGGTAGGTACCGTATCCAGATACAGTGTGGCCTTTCCAGGCAGGGTCCATTACTGTATAACCTCTGGTAATCGTCCCACTCCCAGGTCCTACAGTATGCAAGTATGATCATGGGTAATCCTTCCAAGACCCAATCCCACTAGACGAACACCAGCCCCATACCAGTGGCCGTAGCTATACTAACAATACCTATACATAATTGTTCCTTCTTCATGTCTTTTGCAAGCTCAATGAGTGCCGTTGAACTTTATCCATTTGTTGTGGGAAATGTTCATTCTCACGGCAGTCGAAAATAATTTCTCCCTGGAGTCTCTCAATATATTGTACTCTTTTCAACTTTTCTGGCCTCTTACAAATTTCCCATGGTTTTGTTCCCAATTTCAGCACACGATATGGTCAGAAACCATGAAATGATAACTACTGTAGAATAGTTATTTACTAACTAACATTTTCTTGATCGACGCTCAGAATAGCTTGGTTTAGGGGTACCGCTGCGTAACGCGTAGAAGTAACTTAAAGGCTATATTCCATTTGGCACAAAGTCTTTCTTCAAAATTGTCTGAGGTCTCCCACACATACACAACCAAATAAAAATACTTGAAGCGTAAAAAAATTTCTGTAGTTTGCTCATACTCACAGTCCAGGTTTTCTCAAGTACACAACGCTCTAGTTGTCTGGTACTGCAGCATACGTTTGATGTACTGTAATTGGGGCAATTAACAGCACAAACACACACACTTTTCGGACTCGATTTGTATGGGCAATAAATGCGCGCCGTTCGCGCGCATGTGTGTTCAAGCATTGGATAATTAGGTTGAGCCAATTCGTGCGTGGCAAAAATACCTGCTAAGGAGCTCATAAGGATGATCTCTCTCTCTTTCTATGTACCTTTCCTCTCTCTCTCTCTTCTTTCTCTCTCTCTGTCTTTAATTCCAAGTTGAACGCTTGTTCAGCTTTTGCCCCACGAGTGCTCTCATGCTAGGCAAAGCTAATTGATCTTCACAGGGACTAAGTTGGAGCTAATTTCGACCCTATGGTTTAGGGACAAAGTCCAAACTACATAGTTACATAGCGTTTGCGTAAACTTATCATTGCGTGAAAAATAAGTGTATACCCCGAGATGTACACCTACACCACTCGCTTCTAAAATAGCGACCTTCTTATAGCACCTCCCATACCCTCTAGTAGTTAGTTCTACGGTGAAACCTTGACACTTTTATGTAGTCTATAGATCTGTAGGTAGGCTACTGTATTACATATAATGATAAAGAAATCGTCGACATAAAGCTATCAGTAGTAATCAATCATTTCAATCATTTCTATTCCATAAGCAGCTTGCAGACCCCACCTAAAATGGGAAGAATAGCTCTAGAGAAGGGGATAGGTCAGTTTAAAAGTTTTATTTGTGAAGAAACCTTTTAATTCAGTGTCATTAATTACTTTCGAAGCTGTAAAATCACAGCGTAAATTGTAGAGGAAAACAGTTCTGAAGTTTTTTTAAGCGATATGGCAACTGGTTTTGACAACTCGTTCCCATGTATTATATGCAAATTTCTGCGCCCGAATCGAACACCTATGTTGCCAGCGCCAAAACTCCTTCTTACAATTAGTAGCTTTCTATTGCATATCTTAGCTACCGTATCCTTATACGAGAAAGCAGGCGGCCTAGCATTTCTACGCAATCTGACGTCTATACGATGACTTGGGGCATTTTCTATCACCGGAAGCGGCGCCAAATCGTGGTCAATTTCTCGCGCTGACGATTTATTACCGCGCTGCGCGCCAACATTTTAACAAAATATAACTAACTGAGGAGCTAAGAGCCTTTGAAGGTCATTACGAAGATATAATGTTGAAAGGCAGCGTATTGTTAATGAACAAAATAACAAACACGATCAGAAAAGTGTACGTGAGATATGTTTAGGCTATCTATACGATATGGCGTTTTCTAACATTTTATTTGGCTATTACGTATGGCGATAATTACGAACCGAGATAATTACGTGCCAAGGCAATTGCGGGCCAAGATAATTGCGAGCCGAGGTAATTGTGAGCCAAGAGGAAGAGGCGGTCAGATCCATGGAATTGCAATGGTCCTAAAATTTTGCAGTGGTGCTATTGTTCTCATAAGTTAGGCGAATTTCAACTCATATTCGTTCAATTCATTTTCTAAACGACCAAAGCACAAGTGGGTTCTAGAACACCCAAAACAAGTAGTTGACCCTGATGACGACGTTGGTAATAATTTTTGCGAAATCGTAGAAAGACTATATATTTGAACTAGCTCTCTCTCTCTCTCTCTCTCTTCTCTCTCTCTCTCTCTCTCTATCTCTCTCTCTCTCTCTCTCTCTCTCTCTGTTTTGTACAAGACTGAAAAGACTAAAAACACAGGTACTAGTCTAATGACTCATATGCCTTGCCCGTGAGAGAGCATTAATTAGGCGATGTTCTGTTTTAAAAGTTTTAAAGTATCTGCTTTTGAAATAAGAAACGCGGGAGTCATTCCACATCTATAGATACGCATCTACGATACGCAAGGAATAGAGCTCCCCAGTCATTAACTATGACTATGCATTCGGTTTTTTTCTTGGTTGCAATAAATCTTCATGTTCCGCATTCTTGGGTATACCCTAGCTAGGTTCCTCGTTTGGTTGGTCTTTTTTTCTATCCCCTTTCTAAATAACGAGGATTCCATATCCCGATATCCACAAGGCTTGCGGCTATCACAATTTTTTTCAATGGTTGTGCTAAACAGGATAAACACAGGTTAACGAAGATCCCTGAGACACCCATCAAATAAAGCAAGTACCTAAATCTCTAAAACAAGTTTCTGAGGGCATTAGCACAGGTCT
Source organism: Pelodera strongyloides (assembly GCA_036852015.1). NCBI lineage: Eukaryota > Metazoa > Nematoda > Chromadorea > Rhabditida > Rhabditidae > Pelodera > Pelodera strongyloides. Next base: position 128,882 of record JAANDG010000094.1, read on the forward strand.
CTTTAACTTTAGCTAGCACACTTCCATTCCAGGTCTCAGCTTTAGAGCACAGGTCCACTCTAGTTCTCTTAGCTCTAGATACTCTAGAGCACATGTCTGTCACATCAGCACATGTATCGTTTCTAACCCAGTCCCCATTTCAGGTGATAAGTTATACAATTACATCCCTTGAGTCTGGCACAGGTCTATTCTTGGTCTATCCGATTTTGGCACAGGTTTAAGGTTTTAGCACAGGTCCAATCTCGGTCTCCCTAGCGCAAACCTGACCCGGCTCCCTATTTCAGGTCGTCTGGGCCAAAACAAATCTCGTCGGCTGCGGATTCTCGCGTTGTCGCGACGTGCAGGGCGTGTGGGGCCGCGGGCATCGTAACGTCTTCGTCTGTCACTACAATCCGCAGGGCAACACGGTATTTGTCACGGGGAATGGACAGCTTTACGCGGTTCGTGTGTTTCATTAACCCGGACTAATATGCCCCCCCCCATCCCACAAGACCCATTTACAGTAACCGGGAGCAGTGTACGTATGCGCAAATCCGGGAGTCGTCTCCCAAGCCTTCAGCGGGAGCTATGACAAAAGTCCATTGAAGGAAACTCCCGAATGTTCGTGCATACGTCTACAGGAGCGCAGGAAAATCGTTGGCATTATGCCAATTTCAGTGATCAAATTAGCATATATATGATCTGCGAATTGGCATATTGCCAAAGTTTCTTGCGCTTCCGCTCCCGTACTGGTCCTCTGCATCTATTATTCAGTTGCGATTTTCTACTCGTAATGTTCAATTTTTGGTTTGTTAACGTCACGGTTAATGTGAGAGTTCCAGCGTCACACGAGTTCTTTTCATTCACAAATGGTTTGATTTTTTTAAGTGAAAATGATGGCTAACAAAGAAAAAACGTGTGATTTCTAATCCTGTAAATACAAAAAGAGTGCGATTGGTGTGTGATAATAACCCGTTAACAAAATATATTTGTGTTTACGTAGATCAGGACTTAAACCCGTAGTCCAACAGGAGACATAGTAGAGCATTTGCTTGATACACTCAAAATAAACTTGTAAATTAGATAGTTGCACTTATCCATGTAAATTAGCATAGATCTAGTCATAGAACTATGTCAGTGCTAGCAGTTCGTGAAGTGTACGCGATGCTTCAATGTACCTCACACGTATGTGCGTCTTATGAACGTAATGCTATATTTAGGTCCCCGCATTCACATGGGCCACTGGAGATAAGGGACGTTGTTCTGATTGCCCAGCTCACGCCCCGGCTTGTTATCAAGTAAGTTGCGCACGACCTTGATCCTAGGGTGGTCAATTCCAGCTGGCGGTCCTATGGCACACCAGTGGCGCACCTGCCGCGTCCCAAAAAGTTCGCCAAAGACGCGCCGTAATTTCGCCTGTCCTCTCCTTGAGCTAATGGTGCGCAGAGGCGTTCTGAACACAACAATATTAAACAAATGACCTGTAATTAACTTATTTCCGCTTTTAGGGTCTCTGCTACATGCCCAACAACGGCGAGGAAGGCTTCAACAGAAATACCACATCTTCTACAACATCGACGACCCAAGCACCGTCAACTACCGATTCGTTCAACGAATATTAGGGTTCAAGGACGACCTGGGCCACCGCTAAAGCCTAAGTTCAGGCCTACGTCAGGCCTAGGCCTATGCTAGAACTCGGGCCTCGACCTAGTTAATAGGCTAACTTAAGTGGTTGAGTGTAAGTATCGAAGTTTACTGCCACTATGGTAACTTTTCTGTGATCCGTACGGCTTCATGTGCACATATGTTCCTTTTCCAAAAGCTTTTAGTCGGGTTTTCGTTTATTGATTTACTGGCGACGGGCAAACAAAATTGCCGGTATACTGTAGAAGAGCCTGGCCTCCGCGGTGGGACCCGCTCGCCAGGCGATCAATAAAGCCCCACGACCCCAAATGCATCGACGTGTTTAACCGTGATCTGTTTCTCTTTATTCTCTCAACTTTTTTTACTCTTTTTGTTTGTCTAGTTTCTCTAGATTCTCCCCCATCCTCTACTATTTATCTGCCTGCCCTCTGTGTCTCTCTGTCCCTCCCTTCGTCTACTTCCTGCCAGGACCCATTCCAACAAACGATTCTGCGTACAGTCACTTTTTATGCGGGTGTTCGACCGGCCCAGCGACTTGAGGATACACCTTTAAACTTAGATCTGTGGCAGGGCCAAAACAAGCCTTAGGCTTAGACCCAAGCCTAAGACCAGGCGCCTACCTTGGACAAGGTTCATCACAGTGTACCTTTGTCGCAACACCGCGGCCAACAAACAAAACTTAATATTTATTCAAGACTGTGATTCGCATAAATTCTTTTTAGCATAAATTTGCATAATACGTATATGCTTCATAATGTATGCTTCGCATGTATATGTACACACTTTGTGCTTATTGCTAATTTATATGCATTGCTGTTTTTCGTACCCTTACCCTCTCTGTCTCTGCTATACCCCATATCATATTTTGCATTCCCGGTTGGTGTACTGTACTACGGTGGACTCAAGAAAGATTGTGAATAAAGGATTGTTTATTATTGATTTTTATTTTGTCCGATATGATGACAAAAAGAAAAAAACATACAAAAATCGACTCACAGAGAAGCCGTTGATGTAGAGATATACATATTTACAGATTTAAATGGTGTAATACAATTAAATGAAAAAAATAATTTACTCTAATTGTATTCCATCAGTTTCACAAATAGGTAATTGAATACAACAGCAAACTGAACCGTAGCGTACCATAGGTAACGTAACTCGCTACCGTACACCGTGTTACATCACCGCTACGTTACAACTCCAGTACCGCTTACTAACTTTTAACACCTCGTAAAGTTAGTAGACATTAGTCGCTCACTACCATAATCTTCAGTAGGTATCGTTACCGGCCATTGATACCGTACATAGTGTTACTTTACCGCTAGGTTACCACTCCATTACCGTATCTATTAACTGCTTATGATCCTAAAGGTGAGTGTCATTTAGGTCACGACAACAGTATCCATTCGCAGTGTCGTTGAACTTTTATGTTAGCGAACGGAAGTTCTCAACGATTTCCGGAAATGCTCAATAAGAGTGTTCGTTGGAAAACAGTTAACAAAGATGATCATTTCTAAAAGATAAGATAGTAAAACAGCATTCCATTTCTTATCAGAGTAATATAAAATGGTCAATCGGCAACACTTTTCGCGGAGTAAAACTCTTGCAATATAGTAAACACACACTGCAAAGATGAGAGCTATGGATCCCTTTATGTACACACACACACACACGCACGCACACACATACAAACACACACGCGCGCACACACACACACACACACGCACGCACGCACACACACACACACACACACACACACACACATTTACATACATACACATGCGCACCATACACACCAACGCACACACGCACACACACGCACACACACGCACACACACAAACACACACACACACACGAACACACACACACACCATACACACGTACACACACATACACACCATACACACGTACACACACACCACGCACCCCACGCACACCAACGCACAAACGTACACACACGCACACACACGCACACACATATTCACATATATACACACACGCACTTCCACTTATGCACGCACGCGCACATGCACACACTTTGATTACTGTGGGATGATTTTCGATCATTATGTTTTGCCCTTTTTTGGTAATGACCGTCGAAAATCGGGGTTTATCCTATCGAAAGAGGTTTCCAAGATAGACGACTGCATGTCTCTACAGCGCTTCCGGGTTGCTTCGCCCATAACCGATATCATACCTCATCGAATACTTGATCATTGCCCGCGGCGAGCGCGCAGCGCGCTTTGGAATGCTTGGTGCTTGCCTAGCGCGCTTCACGCGCCCGCGCAACTGTTTCCCGTTCAAGGTCTAATTGATTAATGACACGAACGGATGATTAATTGCCCAGAGTGACACGCTCGACGACCTCTATTATACCATGACGTTGGTCAAAAAAAGATTGTGAAAAATATTATTTTTTTTTGCTTTGAAACACAACACCGTGAAAAATGTGGTATCTGTTGGCTACAAGCAATAAAATAGTAAGATCTAGCAGTGACCAAAAGTGAGTATGAAAGCTCTTTTATGGGGTTACCAAGAATCCAAAAAATTCGGTTTGAATCTGTCAATACCACCGTACTTCTGCACCAAACCTGCATATGTGATATGAAAAATTAAAAAAAATATTCTCGTGTAGTTCCAAGATACGGTAAATTTTCAGCATACTTGGAAACCCCATAATAAACGATTCTGTAAATCAATCACCTGTTTTTTTTTAATTTTACTTTATGTGTGATAATCGAGACGTTGTATGTGATCTGTCAACACTAGAGCAATGACCGGGTAACGTCAGGTCTTTGTAAACGGTAGGGCATAGAATTTTTACAGTTTGATGCAATATGCGCAAACGATGAGTATTAGTGCGTGCGTTGGCTGCAAATTTGCGCTTTCGATTATCTCTCTTTTTTCCCGGTCAGATATTAATTCTGTGGAATGTTGGGTTGACACATAGTGTCCCCGTGCGCACGAAGCTCTGTGAGAAAAATCCGCAAAAACTGTCTGCTTTGCGCGGTCGGGTGGCTTCCCGCGCGCGCCATATTGGGGGATTGACAGTTAATATAATAGTTATTTATTATTTATTTAATAAATAACACCACGTATGGCCATCATGACTACATGATGTGATGAAGCAAAAATAAAGAGGAATCAACTCCTTAGTCCTTAGTTAGTGCCTACTGTATAGTTGGTTAGCGAATAGGTAGAGATCAATAATGAAGTAAATAGATAGTTATAACTAACACCGTGTAAAACAAATGCACATATGCAAAGTAACAAGCAAAAACATCATTTGATAATGTGACGATTTTTAATTTTACACTTTATATGCATTTAAAATCTAAACTGTTCTCTTCAAGGTTCTCGGTTTAGGGTCTCACTTATCATATACAGTAACAAACCATCGTGCTTTATACTTTGCGTTCAACTATATCTCAACGTGTAGTTTGTATCCTGCACTTCATTCTAGCTACTACAGACTACAACGGTGACGCAGTCATACTTCCGGAGCGTTCTACGAACGTCGAACGCCGTAAAGTTCGCGCGTTTGCGGCGCGTTAATCGCATCCGACAGGCGGCGCCTTTGATCTAATTGCTCTAACCCTGAAACTCGAACACCTGGGCGCGCAGCAACGCACGTGACGCAGCGCTGCAAGAATTTTATCATTTTTAGATTTTTTTTTGCAAATATTTAAGTTCGACAGAGGTTAATCATTTCTGACAGTTACTAAAATATAGCGTTCGCGCTACAATATTATATTCCCTTTTAATTTTCCTCGGAACGTACCAATGATCACATAACATAACATGTCGCACAAGTTTTGTCAAGGCACTACCACAATGAATAACTATGAAACGAGAAAATGCAATTCTGACTGAAAATAAACTATTTTTATTATGCTGGTTTATCATGAGGCCACGGATAATAAACTTTTCCACTTGAACTCAAAAGAGAGAATCAGTCCTTGGCATCGAAAATCAAACCTTGTTTTCCGAGAAAATAGGATGTCAAAACTCAAAACATTGAGGGGCTGGTCAAGTCATCCGTAGGGATGATAGCAAACGACACATATTCACTACTACGATTCCCCCGGGCAAATATTCCCTGTGGCCTATGCACAAACGCCGGGACCTTCCCAGTGGGAGCAAGAGAGGGATCACGCGAACCAGTGACACGTATAGACAAATCATCCTACCCAAGGAGCATCACGGTGTTCGTGCATACGGCCACTGGGGAACAGAAAATAGCATTCTACGTGAAGAATCGCAGGGAACAGCCAGGCCACAGGAAACAGACTCTGTTGCGAGTCTGGCCCATAACAACTACGAAACCACCACCCGGTAAGGGCATAATGGGCCCCTTCTGGGCCTAGCCTGATGAGGTCGAACAATTTGTCATCTGGAACTCGTCGCCTAACCCTCAGAACCTCGGCCGAACAAGTCATACACGTTGAAATCTTGCACTGAACCACCATTGAATAAAGGAGCATGCTGCTGCAGCGTAAAATATTTATTTATTTTATTTAATTGTTTACAAGCGTCTCCAGCAACATCGAGCCTTGAGACTGAAAACAGGTGGGCGTGTCTCTGCACTACACTAAATGCCTGTCTCATGCTCGTGGTGTAAAGGTTCCTGAGTTCTGATTTCTACGTTAGGGGCCAATCGTTCAATCCCCCTTATGTACATTGAGCTTTGGGGCGTATAGCAAAAAAAAGGCCTTGATCGTAAATGTATGTTTAGCATAGTCACAAAGCAACCTTCGCAACGTGCGTGCCAACAGTTCGCAAAATATGTGGCGCGGTCATCTCAACGTAAGAAAAGGACATAGACAATTTTCTTGCAAAAATGGGAATGAATTGTGATGTCTGGGTGTTAATGCAACAATTTGTCATTTTAGCACACCAGGTCCAGCCTGATTACATCTATATCGCATTTTTGAGATGAAAATGTCTGGATTTTTGCGACGCCTCTCTTTCTCCTTTCTCCCGCTCTCTCTTCTCTCTCTCTCTCTCTCTCTCTCTCTCTCTCTCTCTCTCTCTCTCTCTCTCTCTCTCTGGCACTCTGGCACTCTCTCCCCCCCCCCAAGAAGCTGCGCCGGGCGGCCTTTTCGCGACGAAAATTCCACAATCGCTTTGTAATCCTCAGCAGAGCGGCGTGAAATTGATAAATGATAAGCAGTTCGCAACTTCCGGTTAGACACTCATCGAGAGAGTGCGCGAAGCGGAGAAGCGCAGACAATCGTCGCATGACGTCATCAAGTGAGATCAATGTACATTGTCTGAACAGAATCCTTTAGGCCTAATCACGGGCGCTTTCAGGAAACGACACCTGAGGCCATATTCATCACTCCGATTCCCTCGGGAAAGCATTCCCTGGGGACAGGAAATAGCGTTCTAATGTGAGACACCCAGAGAAAAAGACGGGGAATTCCCCATATGGAATTGAGTGGTGAATATGGCTTCTGGTAGCTGTTCGATCGACAAATCCTGCTCGATTTTCTGCTCGACAAATGAATATGAAACATTTATTGACTTGCACAGTTCTGCTTACAATTCCGTGTGAATGTTGAAGGTGAATTTCAGTGCGGCGTCCTGAAATATAAAAGTTATTAGAGCGGGATAACAACCGCTCGTTGAAACTTAAAAAGCGTAAGAAGAAGCTTAATGTTTTCATAAGCGAAAACTGCATAATGCAAAGCTTTTAGATTGTTTGAATTGCATCCGTAGAAAAACAATGTGTAATAAAAAAAGGCAAATTTAAAGCGGCACGACACCTGATTCTGAAGCGTATGCTAGACCATATCGAACACAAATATCTTATCTTATGTGCTAATTGTATTATATTCCTTATGAGCCGGGAAGGCGCTTCGCTGAATATCCCTGTTAGTGCATTTATCTATTAACTAGTTTCAAAACCACATGCCATTCCACTTTAAATTAACTCTAAGACCTTACCCTGCATGTTGGACTTGCTCTGGCAATATACGCAGCGGAAATAGTACACTTCTCTGTATCCGTACGAACGCGCATTGAAAGTGAGTCGTAGAGGAAGCATGTTCCTAAAATTGTTTTGAAATTGAAAATCAAGGTATACTGAAAGTGTCGCAGTGCACAGAGCTTGTTCATTTTCTGCAGCCTCAGGCTGAGAAAATTTGGCCGGTGCGTCGGCCGGTGCGTAGTACTGGTGGGCCGCCATGTGTAGGGCCGTACCCCGCGCACCGGTACAAATTACGCGTTTCAGAGGTCCTTTTGGTTAGTAAAACAAATTGTGAGTTATGCGTGACGAAGGACTCAAGATTTAGGATTATTTTCGAAATTTGTACCTTGATCACAGCCTCTTTGATTGAAACATTAGTTTTTCAAAACAATTCCCTTTAAAGGATCGCAGTCACTTCAAAATCGTCGTTTTTCTCCGAGTTTACTTGTATTTAGTAAAGAACAGAGAAAAATACTTTACCAAAACCGAATAATTTGAATTCCAACTCAGGGAGTGAACAAGTAGAAAAGTAGTTCTACTTAACTACCGCGGGATTATGAAACGTGTAGTGATATGCCTGCAGACCCTTGCAGTATATGTAAAGATATAATATGCAGATATTTGCCGAAATAATTTGCATACTACCGATCGGGAATCAGCTTTTTGAACACGTTTCGTGATCCTGCGGTAGCTAAGTAGAACTACTTTTCTGCTTGTTCACTCCCTGAGTTGGAATTCAAATTATTCGGTGTTGGTAAAGTATTTGTCTCTAGTCTTTACTAAATACAAGTAAACTCGAAGAAAAACGACGATTTTGTAGTGACTGCGATCCTTTAAAAGAGGAGACGATGTTTTATATTTTACAATAAAGTATAGCTTACTTGACAGTGGATGATGCATGAATCCGACACAACGCGATTCCGTATCGCATACCTAAAAAATATCACATTCCGAACATTCGCGGATAAATAAAACAGAGAGATTAAAGTATGATTCCTTGAATTTGAGCCACAGACCCTTTTATTTATCACGTGCGTGCACCTGACTAAACTGCGGACATCACGCTAACATCATATTAACTGGATATCATTGTATTATTTATTAAACTCAGCGAAATACTAGCCGGATTTTGAATCGCCTCGTTGGTAACTGAATTATTACGTAATTATGTAATTTGCTCGAATTCAACTCGATTTTTTATTCTAATCTATGGTCATTTGCATACGCTGCATGAGAATGCTGGTCTACTGGATGTGTTTCAAAAACCGGCTGGTATTTCGCCGCGACGCCGTGCCAGACGACGATGATTAAAGCAGATGATATAGATAATTGCTGATATAGATATAGATAATTGCCTAATTACCTTGCCACACTCTTGTGGATCCGCGACGTTGCCTGCGTTCTTGAAGTTGCGCGTGTTAAACATACGGTTAAGCTGCCGCATGTACATGGTGGCCTCCTGAAGGATAAATATAAGCTCTGTTCTAATTAGCAGATGGTATTGAGGCAACCTGGTTTACTTGTTATCAACGGAATTTTGAACTACGCTAACTATCGTTGTATAATTTATGTTCATTGTGTTTATGCACTGTTCATTCTGTTTATGGGTATCAGTTAGAGACAACCATGAAATAAATAGTTTGTCGGTCGTATATTTATGTAAATGTTCAAATTTAAACCTTACCGCACTAACTAAAACCACGATCAGAATAAGTAAAATCGATCTGGTGGACATTGCAGTGTTTCTGTTCTAAATAAAACTATTGCTGTTCATCGTGGAAATTCAGCACACAAAATGGACAAAAATTCCTAATGAACTGTTTTGAAACACATCATTTAGCAGCGCGTAATTTTATGCGCACGCACGCATACAAGCACACACGTAAGGGCGCACACACGCACACACGCACCCACACTCCATTCAATGAAAATGTAAATAATTATGCCCGTTAAAATTGAGTAAGATAGCGCTAACAAGTCCCATTCTAAACAAAGCGGCCTTACGTTTAATCAGCCAAATAATCGCGTTCTTGTAAATAAAGTCAACGTAGTTATCAAAAGTTATCAAAAGACTTGTCGTGCAAAGCTTGAACTCCCCCTTTTGCAAACTTCATTAAAGTTTTTTGAACTCTTATTGGAAAACACTTACACACTGTTTTACATTCTCTTTACAAATGTAAATCGATTTTTTCATAAATGTTGACTCTCACGCTTAATTGCGCCCGAACATTTTACACATCTTACATTTTTTCCAGAGGCCATATTCACCACTCCGATTCCCTCGGGGAAATATTCCCTGGGGATAGAAAAAAGCGGGACACACAGAGAAAAAGACGGGGAATTCCCCATGGGGAATTGAGTGGTGAATACGGCCTCTGATATATAGTTGGATGGGGAAGCTTTATACTTGTGAACTTGTGAATGCGTTATGGTGGAGCAAAGTCATATAGCCATATTTACACTATAGAATTGGCAGTTTAATTTTAAATGGAACGGCCCACCACGCTTTAATATTTCATGACATAAAACTGTGGTAGCTGTAAGACTGTAACTCTAGCGGCTTAGCACATTTTCAAACTCTTTATAAAAAGTTACTATATTTCAAAGTAGTTTCTTGTATACTCAGTTGTACACGGGCAAAAAAAAGGAACACAATTTATTGGTCACAAAACACAAAATTCCAAAAAAAAAGACAATAAATCGTTTACAAGTGTTGTCGCGTAGTGAAAACGAAGTTGTCGGCAACGGTTTGCAGGGGTGTTGTCTGAAATATGAGTGGTCGACGTCAGTGATGGCAAGGTGCATACATGCATACTATATTCATACCCTCTAGCTTCAAAGCCTAGGCCTAGAAATCGCATCGAATCACACCCTTCAGCCTTACAGAATCCGATTAAAAAATCCTATGGCGCGACACGTAGTGGGTGAGCAGTTTGATTACCAATTTTCATTGTACAAACATATGTAATAGCTGTTTTGGACACTAACTGCGTGTTGTTTTGCCAAAGAAACTTCATAATAAGGCTTTGCCTTCCGGGTGATTTTTTGCCTGTTGACCATGGTATACCGACGAACTAGTAAGTCGTTCTAAAGTGACTTTTTCTTACCGTACATCCAGCCTTGGTTCTGCGTTGAATGTATGGGTCTGTAAGGTCAGGATAGCTTGACGCGTGCTGATTTGGTTTATCGGTGACCGCAACACAGCTGTACATCAGGCAGACTCCTGCAATTATGGTAATTACGTCCGGAGGGGTGTAATCCATAAGCTACCGTATTACACAATTACGGCTGCTTACCGTGCAAATTGTAATTATACAACGTTCGAACCATTCAAACATTGTAGTAACAGAACCCGGAAAAGCTTCAGGAGCTCTTATAACATTTAGCCTCGTAAGTTCCCACTGGACGGGAAGATTATCTATCTCCCCCATAATGTTCCTACACAGGAGTTCTAGTATAGTAACAGAATGTAGCTTACTGGAATTTTGTGAGTAGGCAAATCCCTGGCAATCCGTCCAGCCGTCGCACTGTGCGGCGCACTCCTCCTTAGTGTTTATGGAGGCCATTTGCCGCGCGGCGGACATATTCACAAAGAAACCGCGCGAGCGTCCACGGTATTTCATGTAGATTGTGGCATCCTGAAAATATGAAAATTAAAAGGGGAGCGTCAAGTATTCCTCATCTGGCATTAGTCGTCGCTACGCGGCGTTTTCCACTGTTTTAGCGCCATTCTCGCGCAAGATTCTTGCGCCGGTTTCTCGCGCCGATTATAACAAAAACAATAACGTACTGTACATGCGATGAGGACCAGTAAGCTGAGTAGCACAGAGCCTCGCATTCTGAATTTGAATATTACACGGTAAGACCAACAAAGCGGCATGGCAAGTGGTTTGTGAAAAGTATGCCTGAACACTGCGTTTTCATGGTTTGCATGTGAATTTATGTGCGCGTCCGTCACAGATCCTGACGGCCGCACTGGCATGCAATTCTCAACTAATACATGTTGATGCAGTAATTGTCCAGTATATGTTTCAAAACCACGGGTGCACAATATCAATATCAAACCTATAAGGTGGTAATCACAAATAAGTTCTTTCCAATAACCTTACGAGATAATCGCAATGTACGTTTCTTATAACGAAGGAGAGTGTATAACTGCGCTAAAATACAAACAACCCTCAGTAATCTATAAGTAGCACAAATGTCAATTATTACGACATGTATAAAATCAATTACAAGGTTCGATCTTCCGTTCGATAAAAAACTAAATAAAATATTGGAGCATTATTATATGCGGGAGCCATAAAACGTGTGAACGAACAAATTAAAACATCGGAATCGTAGAAAGAAGTATCTAATTAGATAAATTGAGTGGACTACGGTATAATCGTGGGTGTTATAGAACTTATCAAATTCAGTTTATTTAGTAGTATTATAGATGTTGCTTGTCTCACGTGCCAGTTGCTCACCAGTTTTTACCTTCGACGGTTGATCGTTTGAATTTTGATAATTGTAAGTCCAACTGTGTTTTGTGTGTATTTTTAAACGTGGCTTATTACTCTTCATATCAAGTCACTTTCAATACATTTGCTTTCTTATGTATAACTTGTTATAAATCGCCTACTGCTCAGGACTCGTCGTCGCTACTGCTCAGGACCTCTGCGGGACATGTCATACGCACACTTTGAAATTGAAATTTGTACTCCCTTGAATAAAGGTGCACGCAATTGTGGCGTAAAAATTTATTTATTTTAAATAAAATTATTTTAACTAGAAAATGTATTCGGGCAGGATCCAAAAAAAAACATCATCTACAAGTGACGTCGCGTGGTGAACAGAAAGTTATCATCAATTGTTTGTAGAGGTGGTTGCTGAAATGTTTATGGTCGAATAGCTTTAGTTTGGGCACACGGAATTATATACTGGACATCATTGCCAGGACTAATGGGGTTTTGAAGTATGGTGAAAACTTAGTATTTTGGAACTTCACGAGAATTTTCGTGACTAAATACATTAGTATACAGAATCACACCGACTTTTTTTGATACTTGCAAACCCCATTATTCTCAAATATACAAGCACGGAAGTTAGTGTATAAGATACGAAAATGAGGATTTGATATAAGATACGAAAATGAGAATGATCATTCGTTAGTGTATAAGATACGAAAATGATCATTCGTTTACAAAAATCGTCTCTTCACCGTTTATAGGTTTCAACCATCTTATGGGCCTACCTAAAACACTTCAAACCTAGTCCTCAACAAATAAATATCCTTCTTAGTTTTTGCGTCCAACTATTCACAGTCTCACACAGAGCGCCCCGTATTGAAAAGCAATTTGGCGCCTGAACCGCGTACGTGTAGCAAATGAAAAATTAATTGAATTGAAAAATGAAAAGTTAATTTTTCTTACCGTACACCCAGCCTTAGTTCTGCGTTGAATGTAGGGATCGGTTAGGTCGGGATAGTTTAACGCGTGCTGAGTTGGTTTGTCAGTGAGCGCAACACAACTGTACAGCAGACACACTTCTGTAATTAGACGATGAATGATATTAATGATATTCAAATGTTAAGATAATTGCAAACTAACAATGGCGTCCATCGCGCTCTTCGATTCCTCCAGACGGACTTCACCTTCACGTAACCATTATTCTTCGAGAATAACATGGACGGTTGCTGATTAGCCTAAGCCTAAGCCTAAGCCTAAGCCTAAGCCTAAGCCTAAGCCCTTCAAAATAGGTCATTCATACTTATACCTAAATGGGGTCAGGCCCACTCCATGGAGCCACTATATTTTTATCTATACTATAATTCCGATTTTCCCTGACGAATGTCGTAGAATGCAATATTTGTTGGACTGTTTTGCGGGCGCAACATGCGCAACATTCACGCAGTGACCATTGATTTACCATACAGCCAGTTATTCCCAGAACCTTTCATATTGCCACGCCCAACATATAATACTGCCCACACAGAGCGACACTTACATAGTGCATACAACATTTGTGAATGAGTTGCCCATCTTACGTTTCAGAAACCGTCTGTTACATCGTTTTGAGAGCTTACTCTGGTTGACTGAGTAGGCGAATCCCTGGCAGTCCGTCCAGTTGTCACACTGTGTAACACAGTCCTCCCTATTTAGGGTGATCATTGACCTCGAGGTCGCCATATTCAAGAAATAGCCGCGTGTCCGCCCACGATACTTCATGTAGATTGCGGCGTCCTGGAAAATAGAAACTGCCTCCCAACGCAAGGATTTGAAGGTGCGCGTCGAAAAAAATTCACGCGCGGTATTTCATTCTGCCAATTTGAGCACGACATAGAACACAAAATAAGCATGATGTGCGCGATCATATCGCGGCACATACTTTTCCATCACCCATCTGCAACAGGCTCTCCTTTCGCGGTATTTCCGCGCGCGTGGTTATAATAATTTTGGTAGTCTAAATTCGTTGCGTGTAAATTTCATAATCCGTAAAAAACACGCAAAAAACCATAGCTTACGCTTACCGTAGATGCAATGAGAACTAGTAGGAGCAACAGCGATCGTCGCATGCTGCAATTTTTGTTTCAAATTATGAAAACTTAATCGCTGAAAGGTTTGCTGAATTATTTTCGAGGTGACTGTCCTTTTGTCGACTCGGGACAAATGAACAAAAAAAAAACACAACCCCCAAATTACGGTAGCAACATTCGCATTTTCTCACGGTTAATAGGCGACAAAGCATAAGTTTCCGTTCGTGATTAAGTTTTTAGAGATCTCCTCCAATAAATTGCAACAATTAGACATTTTTGTAATAACTTTATTTTATTTAAATCCACACAAGATCCAAATTCCAAACAAAAGACAAATGCGAAAAATACAATGATATAGTAATGCACGGATTTCGATAGAATCATGTTTTAATAAAGATGCATGTCACTCGGCTGAAATACTTGTGAAAATTGACCCTTGGCTAAACACCTACGTACGCTAGATTTCCAATGTTCAACGTATGTGTATGTGTAATACGTGTGGTCACGTATTACACATAAGTTCTATATCTATATTTCAGGAAGTACAGGTATGATATGATTTTGTGGAAAATGTGATCGAACTACCTTAACCAAGGGTCGGTCCTTTCAAAAATTAATAATCTAATGACCTAGTGACGTAATTGCTTTACTAATTGCCCTAAACCTAATTTCTATTCTTCTTTGAGAGTGCATTATCGAGATCGACGATAAAATGAGCCTTTTCCGGAAAGAGCATATCTTTCACCGTCTTTTTGCCAATTGCTTTTGGATTCACCACTTCGTATTTGATCTTGTCTGCAAAGTTTTATTATACCTTACAGCGAAATACCAGTTTTTGAAACACATCGAGTAGACCAACATTCTTATGCAGCTTATGCAAAAGAACATAAATTAGAATAATAAATCGAGCTAAATTCGGGCAAATTAGCATAAATATGTAAGAATTCGGCTGTTCACTATGCGATTCAAAAACCGGCCGGTATTTCGCTTTAAAAAAGTGTAACCGTGTCTGGCTCATAGTTGATAAATCGCGTGCCCTGCGATTACATTTAGAATTAGAAAATCCGCTCATTCCCAGCCCCCACCAAGAGAGTACATACTCCACCCAACGTACGCGGAGACTCGCCATTGCTGCGCGTAGGTACAAATAATACCAGTTGGCGCATCAGTGGCATGTATCAAGTCCAAGTGAGCGCGAAACGTTCGCCCTAGGAGCGCTACAGCTGTGCGAACTCCCTCTATACATCTCTCGCGCACATCTGGTGACCTAGAAAGTGTGAGAAATTTACCGTTTTCAATCTCCTTCATAAAGTAGATGCTGAACGAAGAAGTAGATCGATTGCGTACAAGTTTCTGCATTTGAAGGATCGCGTTGAGCATGTCGGCTGAAATTCTCGATGGAACTCGTAATATGTTTCAAAACAATACGAAGAAACCGGGCGTCTGCGGCACCACAATGTCCGGCAGAGATCTGGCGCATTTATCTTCACTCCGCACCCATATGCCTGTAGATGTCCCCGGATTCGTTGATTGAGAGCGCTTAGAAAAAAGCATACGGTAAATATTGAACTCTTCTGTGTGAACCATATTTACGAAGTAACCATAACTCTGGTGTCACGTCGTGTTCTGTGTGAACCATATTTACGAAGTAACCATAACTCTGGTGTCACGTCATGTTGGGCTACGAAGGAAAAAGTCCTGGTTCCTACTATCATACATGAGGTCTCGGGGTTTCAATAAATAAATAAATTCATGCTACATAAAACCAGAAACCTACAAACACTGCAATTTTTGGGAATGGTGAGCTTCTTGAGGGTGTGGTTTCTGCCCCACACGGAACAGAAAACGACAATCTCGTTTGACGTCTGCAAACATTATTATGTTATTGTTTATTCTGAAATATGAGGAACGAGAGAGAGATAAAAGAAGTAGAACGGCCACAAAGGGAGGTGAATATTATTACTTGAACAGAGAGGATAACGAAAAGAGAGAAGAGTTAAAGCGAAACGAGGGAGACCAAAAGAGAGAGAGATAAAAGACAAAGACAGATTCAGGCAGATGAAATATGGTGAAAGTAAGAAGAGAGTCAAGAGGAAGAAACAGAGAAAGAGAGAGAGCGAGAGGGAGAAACAGAGAAAGAGAGAGAGCGAGAGGGAGAGAGAGAGAGAGAGAGAGTAAGAGCGAGAGACAGATAGAGAGTTGGATATAACTGACCGCTAGATCATCCTCCGTGTCAGGAGGCATTTTCGTCAGCAGTGATTGACATTCCCTTTCCATATTCGGAAACTTGTCGGCAATACGCTTTACCTGAAATGGAAATGTGTATATTAGGCTTATAAGGGATGCTCTCAGCTTATTTCTATCAACATCAACTTCGATCAATATCAGCTGTTTACGTCAGTTGTCGCGGCTCGCTCTCTTTCTATCTTTGACGCGCCGCGGCCCAACTAACAAATCAGTGTGCCTTTGATACTAACTGCTAACAGCACAGAGACAAAAAGTATGTGCTTGTATATTTGTTATTATTTTCATATTATGCAATGCACTATAATACACAGAACACAAGAGATAAAGTAGGACTAAGGGCAAGGTCTTGTTTTATAGGCTCGAGCGTACGAAAAGAACAAAAACTTGAATATGTTGCCTTTAAAGCGAAATACCGGCCGGTTTTTGAAACGCATCGCGGAGAACTTCAGCCTTATGTATTTATGCGAAATGGGGTCTAATTGGGGTCTATTTTTTATGCTAAATTATGCTCATTTGCATATGACGCATAAGAATATTGGTGTACTCGATGCGTTTCAAAAACCGGCCGGTATTTCGCTTTAATTATGGAAGCAATTTTGCCACATTACATCTCTCGCAAAGAAGCCTTGAATGAAGATCAACTGGTTTTGCTGGTTTTTCTGCACAGAAAAGGTGTCAGTGAAACATTGCGATTTTAACATACATTTTTTTCGATAATATGCATTTACAATTCCTGGGTCCTAGCGCAAGGGTCCTCGCGCGCAAGAACACCGCCGCACGCACGCAAAGCCATTAGTCACAAACCTCGACACGCGATAATTTGTTGGCACAGCGAGTGAACGCACAATACGGCATCTCATCTCAAAGAAGTTAGTAATAACATAATGGTAATGGTTGAACAATTTTACAAAGCATTTAGCACGCACGTTTTGGATGATTTTAGATTTTCACGTTTTAACAAGGTTGCAACAATACTGCCATTCCCTAATGGTGTTTGCAAGTATGACAAAAACCGCGAGTTTTCCTTGCAAATATCAATTCGCAAAATCGTGTGCTTTTTTGGCTTTTTACACACTTTTACCGTAATTTTGACACGTCCGCACTATAGAAAATCCGCCATCAAAGACATTTTTTGTTGAACAATTGGTCCCGTGGCGATCGGTCGTAAAAACTGCCTGTAGAAATGCGCGTGTAGTGCCAAGATACGGTAAATTTTTCGATACTTGCAAGGAAAATCGGGCATACTTGCAAACCCCATAAACCAATTGACATACTATACTGGTCGGAACGTTAGTAGTATTGTGGTGTAATGTCAACCTACCTACGTTCGTCTGTCCTTACTACCACTACATGGCACGGTACTGTGTGAGTAATCTAAGAAGCTATGGGCGACATGTATTCGCCTAACCTCTAGCATTCCGGTAGAATCAACTTACTAAAGTTATTTGCATATTGCACGCGCCCGGCCAAGCAGTCAAAACAAATATGATGTCTACAATCGGACAGGGCCACACGAGCCACATTAGAACATCCGAAGCGACCACGACGAGCTTCACACCTAGAATTTCAACACATCATAGAACCACAAGCCTGCGTTAAGTCTAAAGGAAATAATAAAAAGCCGGTTCCTAAGTCTAATATAAGTTTCTAGCGTGTTGTCTTAAAGCGAAATACCGGCCGGTTTCTGAAACGCATCGTGGACAACTGAATTCTCCCGTTATCATACTAAATTGCTCGATTTTTTATTCTAATTTATGTTCATTTGCATATTTGGCATGGGAATGCTGGTGTACTCGATGTGTTTCAAAAACCGACCGGCATTTCGCATTAACCTCCAGCTCGACGTGCTTGTTTTAAACTTATATTTTATGCGATCTCTCACTTCATCTTCTCCTCCAGATCCAGAAGAGCGGGAGCTTTTCCACCAAATGAAATGCTCATTGGAGTGTCGTCCACACCTGAAACCAGTAAATTATCGGACGGGCTGCCGTATCGTAGAGAGCGCTTGGGGTGCACCTGTTTCGCAAATGTGGCGCACCTTTCGTGCGCTTATGGCACACGTACCGCGCTCTTCAAAATGTGCGTCACAGGCTAATTTCGCACGCACGATGCGCTCCCAGCGCTCCCTAGGTGCCCACATTGTTTTGTAACTGTCTTTGTCTAAAACATTCAAAGTCACTGTTTATGTGAACGAGAAAATTAAACAATAAAAGTAAAAAAGAGCACGATAAAAACTTTCGCTCTTGATTAACTATGGGCCAATTAAATTATTGATAATCACCTTCGTCGACAATGATGTCCGTGGAACGATTCGTACAACACATTGCAACCGGACAAAGCGAACCTAAACCATGTTCTGCTCTAACAAATTGGTAGATGACAGTTTGGCGGTTGTTACAGGGTTAGGCTCACGTGAAAATTAATGTCTCACGCTGTGTCTGTGACCAATGTGCTTATAAAAAAAAAACAATTATAAAAACGGCATTGCGTAAAAAAATCGGTGAAAATTAATACCCTACCCATCGTCGCAGCAATACATTGTGAGCAGAACGTGTGCTTGCATTGGAGTTCCTGAAACCAACTTTGTTGTTTATTTATGTTGAGCCATTTTGGCGCCGCGCACCCGCTGCGCATCAGCTACAACTTCGGAGTGTCATCAGCGTAATCCGTGAAAGCTTGACCTGTTACAAAGAAAAAAATGTGTAAATATATAAATAAATAATTATACAAATATAGAAAAACCTGAAAATCATTTGCTGGCTTTATGTCGTAGCATATTCCACACCATTGTTGACTTTCCATCTGAAAGTAATATGATTTGCCAGTAAATTATTATTAAAACTCTAAATTTAGTTGCCCCTCATTGAAACTCCAGAACTTAAATATTTCAAACACACCGCTAAACATATAAAAAAAGTAAAAACAGCCTACTTTTGAAACTAGTGATACCCTTCCTGTGTTAGTTCGGGCTCGAATTAAATAGCAAATTTTAAAAATTAGCATAGTAGGTATATTTTGAACCATTGTTAGTCAGTTAAATGATTTGGTATGTAAAAATACGTTCCATATAACTTTGGGAGAGAAATGTAGCAAGCACCAACCATCAAAATTGCAGAGAAGAGAGCGGGTCTTTGTAGCCGAATGGGTACTCTCCTAGTATGCGGCTAGCAAGACCATGGTTCGATTCCTCGCCAAGCCGGCACTTCAGTAGGCAGTTGAGCTGTTTTCTAGTTCCTCTGTTAAAAATGTGTGCCAGAGTGATTTGTGAAGTATTTTCAGTTGCTATTTGGTTATTGAATAGTAGCTAACAGGACTTTCGCACAATTATATCTTAAAATTACCCTGAAATTAGTTTACCGTCAGCTAATTAGCTTTTCTACATGAGTTCAACTTCAAATTATTGGCCAACAAATAAACTTCCCTAAGAGCAGCTGCTTTTAGATTTATTGAAATATATGGTTTTATTGAAACATTCACATAAAACAGTACTTAAAATAAGAAAACAACGATTAGAAAACGACAGATGTTTCCAACTGATCGAAATTGCTACATCTTTTACTCATCCTGAGATATATTCTCTTTTTCATACTTACATTTTTTGATTAAATTTACTGTCTGTTTTGGAATGTGTAAATCGTAAATGGAATTCAGTGACTTTAGCTAGCGCTTCAAACGAGCGAAGAGCGTATACAAGACACATGACGCAGAGTTAAACTTCTCGTTTCTCACCAGGACGACCGCGGTTCGATTCCCGCCGGCACCCACTGAAATGTTGCGACCGAAAACGTTTCAGCATTCAAGGAGTTGCCAAGATCGACTTGGTTGTGCTATGGCTTTATTACACTGCAAGTTTGAGGCTATTACAAATACCGTAAATTTTAAAGCGATACAACGGCTGGTTTTTGAAAGTAAATTGCATTTCCTTGTGTTGTATGCAAATGAATATAATTAGACTCAAAATCGCGCAGTTATTTGCATACTCACTTACTAACGTTGGAAGTGAAACACTAGTTACCTATATGAATCCAACCTGGCAAGTTCTCAAGGAAGGCTTGTTAATTTCAGCCCTCAAAAACTGGTATTCTTTCCTTTCAATTTTCACGGACATAAATTGTCTAGCCGTATAGACATCCTACAAGTCGGTAGTAACTCAGTTTTTCAACAATAATAACTACTACCTTTCAACTTGCAAACTTACCGGTTGGCGGGGGTAATTTACTAAGCAAATGCTTCTAGCTTCGCAGTTTTTCCGACTGTAAACAAGTCAAACCCTAGTCCAACGATGTATAATCCTACCTAAATGTGTTTGCTACTATTATTACTTATTCACTAAATACCCTTAAATAATCTTCAACCAAAAGTACACATCTTAATAATAATAATAATAATTTATTTCCAGTTGCATCGATTCTTTCAGTTGATCTATGACAATATTCGATGATCAATGTCTCGAACTTTCACTTGTGCCGGTAATTAAGTCGCTCTAACTCTCTTTTCTATAACACTATATCCGATTCACTCTAGCCATGTCTCTGACCGCATATACAGAGTCCGAAGAGGCTCCCTTTACAGTGGACTTTCTATCTTTCTAACGCCATAATTGACATTGTGTATTGGCTCAACTAGGTCGCGACTTGGTACTCGATACAGCGCAAACGCACTCTATTTAGACATTGAAACTTGAAACCTAGAATTGAAACTTTCACTTTTGTCGAGCCTGGTATATTATTGAGTTTCCGCATAATGATCTTGCAGACTTCTTATTAGATACCAGCCGGCTACACCGCCTGAGTCGTCTTTCCATATTTACGAAACGTCTGTAACGTAGATGGAAATCTTTACGAATGAAGATATATATCGTTATTTTACATGAGAATATTCTAATTTGAGATGCGGAACTCTTTTATATCCAAAGCGGAACAATTTATTCGAATTATGCTTCCGTAACGTGAGTGCTAGCGCACGCTACAGTTACTCTTTTATATAATAAGAATTGTGGGATCTTTCAAATATCTCAGAAACCTTTAACCATTGGTACATCTGACTGTATCTGATCAAAACCGTAGTTCTTTTTCATAGCGCCAGAACCATTCAGCAAACGTAGGGCCCTGTGGCCTAATGGATAAGGCGTCGGTCTCCTAAACCGAAGATTGCAGGTTCGAGTCCTGCCAGGGTCGAGATTTTTGCAGTGAGAATTATTTACCCTTTTCATACGGATTTGTTTGCCTTTATTTGGCTTTTGTTGTGTTAACATTTATATTTTTTCACTTGCCTTTATTTGACTTTTGCTGTTTTAACATTTGTATTTTTTTCACTTTATTTAAGTTAATGATACAACTACTGTATAAAATCCCCACAAAAATCCAACTGTTAAAACCCATAAAGAAACCTTTATAAAGTTATCCTCGAGTCAAGTTCATGGTCGCGTTTACCTTCAAAACGCTGTCACTTGCGATTAACCTACGACAGCTCAAATCCGCACCTTATCCGCCTTTTAGCGGTACTTTCGCGACCGCCGTCTTCAAATCCGCAAATCGCGCGCACCTCAAGCACCGCGCGAAGCGCGCGTGTGCTGTAACCTGATCTTGTGCATGCGCAGGAGCTAGCTTTCTCAATTGTATATGGATATGGCATATAAGAAGTCATACTGAGCCTCTTAAGCCTCGATTTCTCAAATTTGGACCGGATTTTTCGAAAACTACTTGAAAATAGTCTTTTCATATTATATCGTGTTGGTCAAAAAACCCAAGCGCACCTTAGCATAGTTGCGCAATAGTATCTTGAGTCTCATTTGTTAACGTTACCCACTTAGGGACTGCATAAACTATTACTATATTCTTTCCCGGTGAGGGTTAATCTGTTCTATGGTAGAGCAAACACCGTAGTTGTAAGTGTTTCTATTTTTTTTGCGCTTTTGTTTATTCTATGCGTTTTTTTTTTTTTTTTTTTTTTTTTTTTTAGCTTCTTTGTTTTTTTTTTCTGACGAGCTTATTTACTGTAAATTTGGGCCATTCGCCTTACGCAAATACGTAGGTTAACTGCCGGAGGTGGGCGGCCCTTGTCTCTTACAACCTTGCCATTCAGCTAGCGCTAGATGTTTGTAAAAACGTTGGTGCCTCTGGCTTTTGGGAAACAGTAGGCTTATCACCATAGTAAACGTAATAAAAAGCTGCTTATTTTGTTTAAAATAGTTTTATGTACATTGAAGGAAATTTTTTTCTGTGCGCCATTAGTGTGCCGCGCATCCCTGTTTAACAATCGTCAGAAAATTGCCAGGAGGGGTGCGCGAACTATTCTTTTTCCTCGCGCACTTCAAGCGCAACTGATGTCCCTATTAATGCTACCCTTTTATTGCCGTGGAATTAATGAATTATATATTTCTTGTTTTATTTATTTTTTATTTCTGCTTCTCTGTCTTAATTTCCGCGTAATTACTAAACAATTATTCTGAAAAAAAAAAACGATTTCAACATAGAAAGGAAATTCAGTTATCGGCGGATGTATATTTTCTTCCTATTTTACTTACTCTTTATTTCTCCAACGAGTTTTGCGACCTCACAAGTTGTGGAAGATATTTCAAGGCCAAATTTCATGTAAGTTATTTATTTATTTATTTTTATTTGTATTTCTAAGGACTCAGTAGTCTTGGGATTCGAGGTGTAAAACACGGTGAACTTCTCCTCCTAATCACTTTATTGGTCGGGATAAAACTCCATATGGCAGAGGCTATTTAAGCACGCACGAATGGGCGGAGCCCAATATCAGCTGATAATGTGAAATCTGTGATGTAATCGGCGAATACTAACAAATAATCTATTTGTGGGAAATTGAATGGATATTGAAACTAATTTATAGCGTTGAATTTGATACATCTGTCCATGACAAAAAGTATATATAATATTATAGTTAGTAAAATATCTATTTAATGGTAAAATTAGTATAAAACATAGGTAATTAATGGTGCAGAAGCCTAGCTATGGGGTTATGAAAAAAAATGTTGGGAAAACCGATCCGTGCTCGCAAATTTGTTAGAGAGACCCTAACAAACCAAGTCCGGTAAGACAGAGAGGCTCTGACTCACATAAATGCACTTTCCGTAATGGTCAAACTTTAGAGAGACTCTAATGTCCGAAACCAAAAAAATCCTTTGGTCCGTGATTGGGAGAGTCTCCACTCCTCTGTTAAACATTCATTGAGGTGGATTCTAGAGAGACCCTAGATCCGAAAAACTGATTCGGGAGAGACTCCGCCAACAGTTTCTCAATGGTTGCTGGTTCCTGACGAATTGGAGAGTCTCCAGAAGTACATTTGGGAGAGACTCCCGGAGAAATTGAAAAAAATTGCAAGTAAATCGTACGAGGGCTCAAATATTGCATGAGAGAGACTCTCTGGTGCTAAAATTTTGGCAAGTAAATTCGAATAATGGCACAACTATAATGAGTGAGAGAGACTCTCGAATGGAAGGTGACCTGGTTGCTAGGAGAAAGCAAGAAAGGCAACACTTAAAAAAAATGAAAAATGGTGTCTGGAAAAAACAGACATTGTGAAAAAATACAAATAGATATGTAAAAATGATAATGTCCGGTCCTATTATAATTGGTGCAGTTTTGGTTCTGCTGTATTCTTACGAATGCATGACAGGAACACGAATACTTCCGGACATGCCAAAAAGACCGTAATTCCCAAGCCGGTTAGTACTGCTAGCAGAATGAGGAGAATGAGAATCTTTCCTCCAATATACTCTGCAATTGCTGACCAGATGTGTCCAAAATCTGGTATCTGCACTGTCCTTTCATTGCTGTTCCATGATGCGGCACGTAGAATTCCTTCTGGAGGTGCGGAATAACGAAGCAATCCTTCGATTGTGGGTTGCTCTTCTGCGATGGAACAGGAACTTTCGCATTGAACCAATATGCGCGCACTGTCGAAAAATAAGTTGTGCTCAGACTGAGGAGAGTCTGGTCCGCAGGGAACGGTGAACATTTGCTGATCTCCACATATTACGGTAGCTACCGTGTCCGAATCAGAGTAGCACGTTGTCGTTGTAAGTGCTCCTTGAATGCACCCATAGCATCCTTCAACTGGGGACAAGTGCATCTTGCATGTTGATTGCTTATTCGTCTCCTGCAGCAAATCGGTCGATGCCTCCCATGACCATTCGACGACTAGGGTCCATGGTGAAGTCGTCTCAGCGCGGAGTTTTCCATTTCTGTAGAAGATTTTCATTCCTGGCTGTGTCACTGGGAGTACTGTCTCAAGCTCGGAGAACAAAGAACTGAGATTCTTGTTGTTGCGTACACAATTCATGTCGTTCACAGCTGGTAGACAGTCACATTGTGGGTGTGCCGAGCAGGTACCTTCTTGGGCATCTCCAAATGTCGGGCATCGAAGGTGTATCGGAAAGTTCTCCGGAAGAATGGCAATCGTGTCGTTGTTCTTCGCAAATTTGCGGGCCAGAAGTGGGCGATTTTCCGTCTGCAGCTGTGTTAGCGTGAATCGGTGTCCGTTAATCGTCTTCTGTCTTCCAGGTATCAGCGGAACTTCATAGTGCTGTGTAGATGAGTCGTTGGAAAGATCGATGAGAACCGTCGCGGTTGAAATCCAGGACGTGCAACTCAGGATCTGGTCGACATTCATGTCATCCGGAATGAGAGACTCTTTCCAGAACAGGCATCCTGGGGCAGGAAAAAGACAGCCTCCTTGAATGAATCCAGCACTTTCTGTGCATCGAGTTACTCCGGGATAATCGTTGTAGCGTCCGAGTTCTTCCACAGTGGATTCCGGTTTGACCTGGGCACAGGCGTCATTTGTGCATGATCCGGTGTGTGCACATCTTTTGCTGCTTGCAACGAAGTGGGAGACCGAACGAGTATGAGTCTCAATGACTGGAACGCAGTAAAGTAATGGCTTTTGCCACGTGATTCGAGCATGAAGGAGAAGTGTATCCTTGTGCTGAACGTGAACACACCCCGTTGGGCTCATCTGGGACAAGTACAGTGTTTGCTCGTGGGTATTCCGACAATGACCTCCTTGATCGCATTGTAGCTGAGTGCGCAATCGGCACGTGGTCGCATCCTTGTGACAGCACGAATGGTAGAAATCCGACGATCGTCATGGGAATCAAAACATATCCAGAGTGTCGTCTGCGAGTATGTCGTTGTTGACCGCGATGCCCTCTGCAGCAGGTTCTGTAGATCATCTTCCAAACGTGCAGAAGAACGTACATCGGTAGCAGACCAACCCGTAGTGCCATAACCATGCAGGTAGCGAGTGAGCACCGTACTGTACACGCAAGATATATCGCGGCGATGGACAAGTATATGCTGATTATCAGAATGGCTGTCACAGATCTCGGGTGGCAGTCTGCATTGGCAATGTTGTCCAGGCACCAAGTGCAGGTTATTGCTTCGCAAAATTTCGTGACAGCTGGGCAGTGTAGTTCGACATGTTCAACGGGTTGCTGCGGAATGCGGAATTTCGCGGTAGCTGAGAAATTGCTGCTCAGGATCGAAGGTGGCAGTCCAATCACTCCCTGAGATGAAATCCATGATCTGGAGCATAACCCAGTCGCACATAGTTCCACTTCCGTCGGTTCTGTCGTGTTGCAGTAGATGTGAATTCCTCCTGGTGAGCACTGGCTGATGCATGAGCCATAGTTCGACGTTACTGCAGTACTTCCACTGGTCAGTCCGAATATCATGCTGATCAGCATGGCAACTCTCCACGGCGACGTCGTCAAACGAAGAGTCTTGACATCAGTTCTTCGTGGTTCTCCCGTGAACCGATTGATCTGTAGATCTGCATTGGCTACCACATTGTTGACAAGATGCTCGCTTTCGTCGTCCGTATCATCTTCTCGATAATCCTGTCCGCGGGGAAGGCGACAAGATCTCAGGGGTTGTCGTCTTGGTTGAGGGCTGTCTTCTTCTTTCTCTTGATCCATATGTCCAGCATCACTTTCTGACATCTCCATGGGAATGAGAAGTGAAACAGCGCGGGTGACTTCATTTCCATTTGAAGTGCGAAGTCGAACATTCCTAACGTACCCGTCAGATCCCGGACATACTTCCACAATTTTCGCCAGTGGCCAATCGTAGCGGGGTTTGATCAGGTCCTTGATAAGAACGATGTCTCCCTTTGACGGAGGTAATGGTGTACACTGGAACTTCATTTTGTTCCTGTTGATCTCGTGGAGCCCCTTGAGGTAATGTTCCTGGAAATGGTCCCAAACATGCTGGGTGTGTTCCTGACTAGCTGCAAGGGCGCGGAGAACATCACTGCGGGTTTTCATCGTGACCGCTTCTGAAGATGGCAGATAGTCCTCATCCTCTGGTAGAAGAACATCAGGAATCAGAACTCGAACTCCCTTTGCGAGGAAGTTGGATGGGCAAACGATTTCCCAATCGTCTGCGGTATTCGTGTACGTCAAAGGTCTCTGATTAATTGCTGATGCGACTTCCTTGAGAACAGTTCGAAGGTCTTCGACGGTAGGACGGCTTTTCCGGAACTGCTTGTGGAGAGCTCTCTTCACGGATCCACAGAGTCGTTCGTAGCAGCCTCCTTGCCATGGTGAATATGCCGAAATGAAGTGCCACTCGATTCCGTTGTCGACCATCTCCCTCTGGATCTGATTCACCGAATTCCCTGTCGTTGACAAGACTTGGTTAAGAATTCGGTCTCCCATAACGAATGTAGGCGCGTTGTCGTTCGTAATCGACTTCGGTATTCCATGGTCTGCAAAGAATCGTCGAAGGGCCTGCAGGAATGCGGACGTGGTCATTTCACTGACAACATCAAGGTAGATTGCTCTCGTAGTCAGGCAGGTGATCAGCAATATCCATCTCTTCGTCGGATCATCTCTTGACGACTCTCTGGTCTGGAACGGTCCAAGATAGTCCAGTCCGACATGTTCGAATGGCCGTGTGCAATTCACTCTCCTGGAAGGGAGATCCGGTGGGTTGGGGTACCCATATGGTCTCTGGTTGATTGCGCGGCAAGGGCGACAGTCCCGGAGAACCTTCCGAACGCATCCTCGAGGTTGCGTGATCCAGTATTTCGATCGAAGTGCTGCCAAGGTTTGGTTCTCTCCGGCATGCATCGATTTCTCATGGTAGTGTTCAACTATCATCTTCGCCAGCGGGTGCTTTCCTTGGATCAGGACCGGTTGTTGAGCTTCCAGCGGAAGACGCGAATTTCCAAGTCTTCCATGACATCGAAGAACCCCGTTGTTGTCTCTTGAGGCCTTGAGTGACTGGAACATGGTCTTTTCCGAGAGGTGTCCGAAGGTTTCAGCTTGGTGTAGACGAATGATGATGTTATGTCCCTGCTCCATATCCTTCACTGAATTTTCGAGTTGATCTGTGAGCTTCGTCAGCTCCGGTAAGGATGTCTGCAGCTTATCCCTCAATGCGGCATTGTTTTTTGCGCATTTGTTGATGAATTTTCCGATGAGGCTTCCAGCTTTGCAAATACGAGTTAATCGGCTGCTTTGCTGTCCGTGTGCAGGAGTCCCGACGCCTTCATTCCAATTGAGGCATTCATTTGCCTTCGGGATCACAGTCAGAGCTTATGTCACTTGAACCGTCTTGATCCCAGGTTGAGATTGACGTGGATCTTCCGGAAGAGGCGATTCCGCCTCTATTTCTTGAACGATGGTGAATCGTGTGTCAGCTTCGGGCCACTGATGCGGATTGTCCGTGATGAATGCCGGTCCACGAAGCCATGTTGATGCGAGTAGCTGAGCTTCCGTCGTTCCTCGACTGAGATGATCTGCTGGGTTCAGGTGAGTGCGAACATGTTGTGCGTGGAAGTTGTACTGTCTCCATGATCGAGCGATTTCCCGTATTTCGCTCGTGCGGTTGTAGACGAGAGTACCCAGCCTCTGTGCGCGAATGTGAGTACGATCCATCTGAAGCCATCCCAGTGCAACTGTTGAATCACTCAGGACGTATATCTGCGCGAACTGGTTCCGGCCCAGTTCCTGCAAGAGAAAACTGGCTAGACGGAATCCGAGGGTCAAAGCCAGTAACTCCAATTTTGGCACAGTAGCCTTGTTGCGTAGAGGTGCTAGTTTTGTGCGGCTGACCAGGAGATGTGCGGACGACTCGGTGACGAGATAGACACAAGTCCCATACGCGGTAGTTGATGCGTCAACAAAGAGAACTAGCGTAGACAGTTTCGTAGGTGTTGTGCCGAGGAATCGTGGAATCCGGACCTTGCTTCCATGTACCTCATTTACCAGCTTCTCCCATTCTCGTTTCTGTTCGTCAGAAAGAGGTGTATCCCACTGATGATCCTTGTTCACGAAGAGTTGTTGAAGAAATAGCTTCATCGTGAGTGTAAGCGGTGCGACAATTCCGAGTGGGTCGAAGATGGAGGCCACCGTTTGGCTGACAATGCGTCGAGTCGGCCCACAAGTTGGCTCGCATTGGACATCGATCTGCACACAGTCTTTCTTCACGTCCCAGGCCACACCGAGAATCTTTGTGTTGTCGTTCTTCAAAACCTTCTCGTCCGGAAGGTTGGAGATTAGTGTCCGCTTATTGGATACAAATTGTCGAAGATTCATGGACATCGAATCGAAGAATTGTAGAGCATCGTAGATCTTGTCTCTTCCGTCGAATATATTATTAGCTCCGAGAAACACATTGTCCACATACAGTTGACTCATCAGATCGTCTCTGGCTTCTCCTCCATTGCCTTCTTCCAAGTGAAGGTTGATGACGGCACTCAATAGATAGGGCGATGAGTTGATGCCGAACGGAAGAACGCGGTGACGGTAGTGCTGGACGTTGTCTGCGGAGGGAGGCTTATTCCAGTCAATTGGTACCAGAAAGCGTGTGAGGTCCTTGTCTTCCTCGTTGAGCTGCACCATCAAGAATGCCTTCTCTACGTCGGCCGAGACGAGATATTGGGCGGTGCGGGAACGGAGGATAACCCCGATAAGGTTAGGCAGATTGTTGGGTCCTTGATGGAGTGTCTCGTTCAGCGACAGCTTTCCTCGTTCATGTGCAGATGCATCGAATACGACTCGTACCTTCGTGTTCTCCTTTCCCATGGAGACCACTGGTTGGTATGGTGCGTAGAACACTGGATGCGGGCAGTCGAGTTTTTCTTCAGGGATAGGCTCGATCATTCCTTTATCCTCTTGCTCTGCGAAGTTGGCCTG
This sequence comes from Pelodera strongyloides, assembly GCA_036852015.1. NCBI lineage: Eukaryota > Metazoa > Nematoda > Chromadorea > Rhabditida > Rhabditidae > Pelodera > Pelodera strongyloides. The sequence goes on from JAANDG010000094.1 coordinate 158,409, forward strand.
AATCTGTTGCATGACCCAAGGCTTGTCTCCGCATGAATTGAACATGCTCCGTAGACGACCAAAGGCCATAGTCTCGTTCCGGGATAGATTTTCGATCTGGTCTTCCTTCTGGGGAAACGAGATGAAGTACTTGCTAGCCTTGTATTCTGTTGTAGCTTCAAATTGCTCCTGGACCATCTGATCGACAACAGAGCGAAGATTCTCTTCCGACGAGATTCCTTCGTTGAACTCCTTGATTCCCAGAGCTTCTGTCATCCAATATGTCTCAGAATCGGACGGTTCTCCAGGTTCCTTCATTTCCAATACAGTGTGTACGTGTGCTGTCATTGCAGCTGTCGAGTTTCCAGTTCTGAGGTATCCGAAAAGCGATGGTACCAGCATAAGTCCCGACGGCAACGTGAAGCTGTTCTTCTTGTTCTTGAACAAGAAATTCCAAATGTAGTCGCATCCGAGCAGAATTTGGAACTTTTCCGAATGTTCTTCCGTGTTTCTGTCCGACATCAGCAATCCGTTATTTACGATCTCCTTCAAATCCTTTTCTTCCATCCTTGGCACCGTTGGTTCAGTGGTAGAATGCTCGCCTGCCACGCGGGCGGCCCGGGTTCGTTTCCCGGACGGTGCACCATGTAAAACACGGTGAACTTCTCCTCCTAATCACTTTATTGGTCGGGATAAAACTCCATATGGCAGAGGCTATTTAAGCACGCACGAATGGGCGGAGCCCAATATCAGCTGATAATGTGAAATCTGTGATGTAATCGGCGAATAATAACAAATAATCTATTTGTGGGAAATTGAATGGATATTGAAACTAATTTATAGCGTTGAATTTGATACTTCACAATTTTTTTGAAGAAATAATACATAATATGTAATATGTTGCAGCCCGTTTCCATACATTGATATATTTTCCTAAAAAGAAAAAAATGCTCGAAGTTGAATGTCCCTTTTAAATATTATTAATATCCTCTTCACCTCCAGCTTATCCAGCAACATTTGCGAAACTTTTCAGCACGCTTATTTTCTCCAATTTCTTTTCCCTGCTGTCTATTTCTATTTCTATGCTCTCGTAGTTCATTCCTAGTTCCAAGAATACCAAATATGGATACACATCGAGTTCAAAATAAGAGTTCATAGATCTGTGGGAAAGTCCTTTTAATTAACACGCGTAACACGCGCGTCTTACATACACACGTATGCATCCTTTGTTATGGTTAGAGTTCCTATTCCTATTATGTGTAACGCGTCCGCCTCTGCTAAACCCATACGCCGCGAACTATTAGCGAAAGTTACATGTAGGGCACACGTAGACACTGCAGCGGTAGGGGAGCAGGTCCGGTATGGGTAATACAATTACAGAATTTCACTTTTATATGTAGGAAAGAGTGTCAATAGGTAATTGTAATTATGATAATTGAAAAATACCTTAGTTTCACGCTTCATCCCACCCGAGAAAAAATCGAGCTAATCGTGCTGACCCCTGAATATTTTTTAGTGTTTATCTTATGAGCCAGGAAAAAATACACATGAAGTACTGCATGGAGGGAGAAATGTAGAGAAGAGAGAGAGAGAGAGACAGAGAGAAAGAGGGAGAGAGAGAAAGATGGAGAGTGAGATAGAAGCGAGAGATGAGAGGACAGAGATTTTTTTTAATTTTCATAAGCTTGCCCATGTTTAGTCTTGATTCATCACATGATGTGCAACCATTCAACGCAGACGAAAGACAACTGAATTGGCAAGATTCCAGGTGGGTAGAAGTTTTTTTGGGGGAAAAAAACTATTGAAAGAAATGTACAGCCGCTTAGAAATTGGAGTTGATCCCTTTTCACGACAAAAATATGGCTATAACAAAGTTCCATTCGGCGACGAGTCCATGGTTTTTTTCGTGGGCCAACCCATTTGGTGACCATTTCTTGACCATGTGCTGACCATGTTTCATCGAGAACCGTTATCTAATGGTCACCAACTGGTCACTAACCAGTAAAAAAAACCATTTGGTGAAGGGACAGCTATGGGTTTTCTATGGTTTCGGCAATTATTACGTTTTCCACTGATAAAGGACAAGAGGAATCGTGTTTGTCCGCATTTGCGTTGTTGGTATATTGAGTATTGTGGTGTACTTGCTTGATTTTTTTCATTCATTTGTAGTTTTGAAAACGTTTAGAAGCTCGGAACGGTCTGCAGAACTACCTACCCGACGCTTACGAAGTCAGAAGAAATTGAAACGGGCTAAGAAAAGCCGGGACGAAAAGTTCCAGAACTATGAGCTGCCACCGCAAAGGGTAATTAACCAAGTAACCTAATTAGCCTAGATTATATAATTATCTAGTTTTCGTCGTACTGTGACGTCGACCTAATTGCACATTTGACGGAATAAATCATCAATTAATCACATTGCAAAAATTTTATGAATTACCTAGTTCAGGATGACTCCGCCTACTCCGCTTCTGGTAGCAGTTACGGGATTCCCGCCGCATCTTTTAGACGAGGGAAACATGACCGAGTCAGCAAAGATGCAAGTTCTGACTTTGGAGAGAGCAAGCAGGTTATTGCCGGTATACCTGACATGAGTAAGTTATACATACAGGTTTCGGAAGTTTCGGGCAGTCGAGGTTGCGCGCAACTAGGCTCCACCTAGCCAGGACGTGGCTTGGATGTTACAAAGCGCACACCCTTTTTTACGCGCGACGACTGCGCGCGCGGTGTTTAATGCTCTCTATGCACTGTATCTTTATGGAGTTTCTAAGTATTCTTAAAATATACCGTATTTTGGAACTACACCACTACACGAGAATGTTGTATAATTTCTCATATTAAAAATCCGCGTTTACTTCCAAAATACGGTAGATTTGGTAGAAACATGGCGGTTTTAAATTGTTTGCATTACTGTACTTTATATGCCAACCAATTCCGTATCACATGGAAAACGTGAATTAAATTTGGAGCTTCAAAAACCACATGTCATATCCCTTTAAAATCTAGGCGATCCGTGCTTCCGTCGCTATGCGAATTGCATCATTGTCAACGCGCAACCATACGAACGACGGTTAGCTTTTTACATTATTTCTTTGTTTGTTTTGCATTAGCATTTTGGTCACTTTTCACCAATTTCAAGGTAGTTCGCTTTAAATGAAATGTTTCGTTTTATAATACAGCCGTTCTTTGCTTTCACTTAGTCTGTATGCATAACAAAACCTAATTATTCCCTACATTAATTGGTTACCGCGTCGTTTGAGCAACAGGATCCCGCTTCCCAAGAAACTAAATTTAAAATATGTGTAAAGCGTACTGACCGCATTTTGTAGATCATCAACTTCGCTGATCAAGTGTAAACGTCACTGTCTGCAGTCACAACTTGGTGTCTACAGTTGCCGATCGTTTGTTTACGATAATACGAATCAGGTTCGAAGTTTGTACGACGATAACTTTTACGAAAGTCAGGTCTGAAGTGAATAAAAACCCGAGAACGAGGTAACGCGACGATTGAAATACCAAATCCTGAGGTCCTGCGGCCCGTATATGCTAAAAATGAAACGTATTGAAGCATATTATAATAATAATTATTATTGGAAAAAGAAAAATAGCTCAAATTATGGGACTTTATTTATGCTATGGATGAATAAACAACATAGGACCATGTCTTGGGACTGAAAGTACTATTCTTTATGTGTTTTGGAACTAAAAATTTTGAAAAAAAAAAAATTCTCAAGGATTTTATTATGCACGCTTATTTATTGTAATCGTTTATCAGGTGTGTGATCTCTTCGCCCACGTTGGAGATCAGCCGCCAGCGAGGTGAGATCCTCAGTTTTCGTGCATGATAAAGAAATACAGTAACTTTTAAGCTATTTTTTCGTGGATCTCAGTCTTTAACTTTCCGCCAATGCCAAACATGGGCTCTTTGCGATTGAATTTTGGTTGCAAATGAAAAATTGGGCATTTTTGCCGAGCGGGGGTCGAACCCGCATATCGTACCGGCACCCACCACCAACATTCATTCAGGCCCGCATGGCTATTTCTGATTTGTAGTTATGCGTCCATCACTTGCAAGACTGAGCACTATTAATTTAGAAAGTAATAAAGAAAGCACTAGTAATTTAATACTTTCAGACTCTTGAAATTCCAAACTCGCGATTACTTCGAACCGACTTCGGCCCTTCAATGTGATTTACCGTCGTCGCACGCGTCGACCACGATACCAACCACGGCACTTGAGAGAGAATTCACGGCCGACTTGCAAGGTTTGAGTAAGCTGACCTTGCTTCTTTCGATAAGCGACGCTCATCGCAAAATGAGACATTATTAGATTTGATACTCCTACATTTTTCTGAACACACCGTAGAAGACCGAATCTATGTTTTATATGGCGGTCTGTATCTCTGTTTCTCCAACTCCTCCTTTCTATCCTCTCCCACTCCCACTATCTCTCCTCTCTCTCTCTCTCGCTCCCACTCTCTCTCTCTTTCCGGATCCTACCATAATGCATCACTGCTTTATAGGTCCAAACGGTTCCAACCAAGGTAGTGTCTCGACCGGATTTCGCGATGACCCGCATCCGCAACCGCCTGCGCCTCCGCCGGACGACCTGATAGATCCGCTGATAGAAACGTTCACCGAACCCTTGACACCACCAGCACCGTCCGACGCTTTCCACGACACGACGCAAACACCGACGGCCACACCGACGCCCGTAGTTGATACTTCGGTTAAGACGTTCTTTGAAGAGGAGGACTTGTCGTCCACGGACTTTCAGAGTGAGTTTGGTTATTTTATGATTACCTTACTTTCTTTATAATCAATTTTTTGATGTTTTTATGCACCTCACTCACGAAAGGTTAATTCACTTAGGGTGCCGGACTGCCTACTAGTGACACATACAGGTGCAAAATCCGCAGGTCGAAATCGAACCGCGACATTTGTTAGAAATCTAGACGTGACCTTATCCCTCTAGGCCATCTGAGCTGAGCGATGCAGACCAATTTTGAGTTTATCCTGATGATTTACTTTGCTTCAGCATCGCCATCAAACGGGCCACCATCAACGTCATTTGCTGTTTCCGCGTCTACCATAGGAACAACACAATGTGAAGCGGGACGGATACCACGGTACTAATTCACTAACAATTCCTCCTCAGGTCCTTTGATCCCTAAAATTCGTTAGACCTTAGGATATTTTCAAGTGAGAAAGTGAAATCTAACCCTAATACAGGATGATGTTATGATGGTCAAACAGCAACGAATTTTGAAGAACTCGAAAATTCATTTAACTTGTGCCGTTCTTGCAATATTGAAAGTAGCCGCCATTGCATGAAATTTCTCACTCAGCAAGGATGAAAACCTTTTTTGAGGAATTTAGATGACCTTGTTAGAAGTTCAGATTTTTTGAATCACCTTACAAGTTCAGATTCTTACGGACCCAAGGCTTTGAGTTGTTCAACAACGACGATATCACTATTGCCGTTGGAGACGTGAATGAGTGCGTGAAGATGTGCGCGGATAATTATGTTCGTTTATTTCAAATTCAAAGAGTTGTAGTTTGTAGTTTACAATTATGAAAAAGAGAAATAGAGATACAGCGAAAAAAAGGTCTCCTCAGGCTTACTGTTTAAAACATCCGGACATCCTGGACATCCTACTTGGACATCACTGGACATCCCGAACGCCCAAGTGGACATCCTTGGACATCCAAACATCAGTTGGACATCCCGAACACCCAAGTGGACATCCTTGGACATCCAAACATCCAATTGGACATCCCGATCATCTGTGTGGACATCCCTGGACATCCGAACTTCCAGTTGGACATCCCGGATGCCAGAGTGGAGTGGACATATATGGACAAATTTGGAGATCTCAGCGGCCACTTGCGCGTCCGTATATTCGTTAGCTACGCGTAAACTACTTTTTACTTTATACAGAAGAATTGCATTTCTATGAGGATACAGTGCACTGTGAAGCAAACTAATTGCCGAATCCACGAAAAAACTGTCGTTGCCTCGTCACAAAAAGGAGGTCTGACCGAAAAAACGTGCTAATTGGCACGTGACATTAATAGTGATTTTGTTAATAGCAGGTCCTCATTTGGTCACGAAGTAGTTTACCAAAGCAATTTCAATAGGATGATTCGTGCATGCCACCATAGTTACCACCGATCTAAACACAAGTAAGGGCCGCGAAGTAGGTATACACTCTACACGTTTGTAAATTCTGGCCATATTATATGCACTCGTGCATACAAGCCAATAGGAGTGCACCTATTTAATCGGTAAGATCATAAATGCACACATGCCATACAAGTGCATTAGAATGACAGAATCATATATTTCCTTCTTGAGGATAATACGAACAAATAACGGGTTATGGCAGGCCTGGACAAAATTCACACCAACTGTTCACGATACAAACAACTGAATCAAACACGAATAATGAAATAACAATTTATTTCAGTAAATATAGAGTTAGCAGATGCAGCTGCCAATCTGCGCATTGTCCTTCTTCAGTGACGGACACACTCGGCATTTCAAATCACGCCTTTCAGATCTAAAATTAATAAGATGAGGACATGTTTCAGATAAACATGTCTTCTTTTATGGATATATCACCGCTAGCACACAAAAGTACAAAAACACACGAAGGCATACAATATCAAGATACAAGGGAATGATGGCGTCATGCTTTTGTTTCCCCATTATCAAAAAAAAACACACACAAGACGTTAATCCTTAATTACCGCCCGATTATCAAAAAAAACACACGCAAGACGTTAATCCTTAATATCCTTAATTACCGCCCACAATGACAGTCTCTGATCCACCGGGACCAGGTGTACCAGAATGCAGTATTTGAGGGGCGCAAACAATTCTAAATTAAAAATAATAAAACAAAAACAAACCCGGTCTGACGATCGCCAATGATCGATCAGCTCAGGCTGTCCACGTCCAATGGGCACAAGAGAGTGGACGGTCTTAACTCCTGTGAGCATAGGCTCTCGCACACCAAGACGGGGAACGATTCCAAGTGCCTTAACCTCGCGAGAGCGTCCAGAGGTCTTCACGGGTCCCTTTCCATCAATAGGGTTTCCGTGACACGTCCAAGGAGAGCCTCTCCGAAGTAACGTCCACGATACGAAAGCTCCAGGCTCCAGTTCTCTTGACAATGTCTCCTTCACGGATGACCTTATCGTTACCGAAAACGACAACTACGACATTGTCAGCTTCCAAGTTCAGAGCCATTCCCTAAAAACATACGGTTCGTTAACATAGGAACATCGGGATCGTTCACACTTCACACAGGACACAGAGACGACAAAGCGATTTCATCGAAAGGAAACTAAGGACATTTCTCAAGTCTCCATTTCAACCCGACTGAATACGTTCATAGCGTTAACTTCTGTACAAATGTGTATATTAATAAGAAATAAAAAACAAACAACATGTACCATGTACCTTCGTTCCAGAGTCGAACTCCACCATTTCTTCAGCCTGGATGTTCTTCAGACCATCAACACGAGCAATACCGTCTCCAATCGACAGAACCTTTCCGGTCTCCTCCAGGTTGATAGTGGATTCCTGTCCGAGGATACGATCCTCAATGATCTTGGACAGGCCATGGAGCGATCAGAAGTGGCAAGGCCATTCTGGGACACCTGAAACAGAACAGAAAGATCATTCTGCGCCTGAAGTAAACATACCGAAACTCCGGATGCTAGTATATATTAGGTGCTAGTAGTATACTAATATATAATAATTTAAGGAGCCGGCAACACCGTAAGGTGAGCGATTGGAAATTGCACATCGTGACCAAAAGAACATAGGCAACGATAATAAAACATGGTAGTAAAAAATCATGTGGTTATCTGGGAATGGGAATATCCCATGTGCTTTAGATAAAAAAGGGGCATGTCACAGGCTTCCTGAAGCTTAAAATCACCGTTCCTGGGGTGTAGGGGTGCGCTCTACTGCACGGCTATGATGACCAGGGTTCAATTCCCCACCATGAAATTTCTTTGCACTTTTTCAAACTTTCCGAATTCTGGTAATTCCAAAATAAAAACTGTTATGCATGCATTTAGTTTTCGCACATATATAATACGAGCCGTTCCTTGTTATGAAGAAATACTCCATAGACAAAAAGGCATGTAAAACAGTTTTTATTTTGAAAATACCATTATTAGGAAGTTTTGAAAAAAAGCAAAAAAATGTCATGGTGGGAATTGAACCCTGGTCATCATTCCCGTGTAGTAGAGCGCAACCCCTACACCACAGGAACGGTGATTTTAAGTTTCAGGAAGCCTGTGACATGCACCCTTTTTATCTAAAGCACGTGGGAACATATTCCCATTCCCAGATGAAAATATATGCAAACTGTTTGCATATATTTTTCTTATGAATTTTATGTGTGCGTAATAAATTATGATACTTAAACATAAGCTATACAAAACGCTAAACATAAGCTATACAAAACGACAGATTAAAAATTAACGGATATTTGTAAATTTAAACAAAGTAATTTTTCAGCTAGAAATCGTAATTTAACGTGATAAGCAACATATTACGTTTATAAAACATTTAAAACACGGAAAAAGCACAACAATATACTTAAAACACATAAAAAATAGAAAAAATGTCGAAAAAATTTAGGCCAGGAATTGAAAAGTAGACTTCATTTGCTGCGCCGGGTGGAGTACCGGGGCCATTGACTGTAGGCGAGATGCTGTTTAAGCATGCACCGCGGGCAGACCGAAAAATTATAAACTTCAAAATGATGTAGCATAAATCGTACGCAAGACATTTTCTTTATTTTCTGGTACTAACTTCGAATTAGGATTCTACATGTTCTCGGTAAAAAAATTTAGCGCTCAGTCAACCAAAGGAGCTACTTGCGAAAAACTCATTTTTCACTGCTAACAACGGCTATTTTATATCTTATCTCAAGACGTACAGAATTGATTTTCTCCAGATTTTGCACATGATGTGTAAAATAAATAAGTAGCTAAATCCCAAAAAAACCGCCCAGTAATGTTGAACAAAATTGCGGCATTTTTTTTCAGTTGACTCGCACGGGTCTTGAAGTCATTTTTCCCAATTTCCCGCCTCTATATATAATTTTATCCCCTGCTCTACTATATATATGTTATAGAATCATTATTTTTGTTCCTTTTAGCGGGCTTTTAACTTTGTAGGTTACTGCAGCGGGGCCTGTCACACTTTCTCTTTGATCTTTTGCCGGCTTCCTATTAAAGGGAATATGTAGGCCCCTTTTTGAAGTTAAGCTGTATTAATAGAATGTGTGCTCTCCGTTAAGGAAACAATAACAAAAGTTCTCTACAATTACTTAAAAGAAAATGAGTTAGCCTTCTCCATAGTAAACACGTTCATCGGAACCGTGGCAAAATGTTGGGCCCGATGGACAAATTTCAACTTATCGGCAAATAGCAAGATTCAAGAAGCAGGGCATGCAAATTCATATTTACATATTCAGTCGCCTATTAACGTCTGGTATGGAAATGCCAGTTTCGCGTTTTTTGCTCATTTTGAGGGCTCTATTGATCAATTACCGTCCCATGGGAATCTAGGCGTCCCATGCGATTTTAGGCGTCCCATGGGTGTGACAACCGTCCCATGAAAATCTGACCGTCCCATGAGTGAGTCAGGCGTCCCAAGAGGAGGCCAACCGTCCCAAGGGAATCTAGCGGTCCCATGGACCTACCAACCGTCGCATAGACTAGCCAACCGTCCCATGAAAATCTGACCGTCCCCATCGTTTTCAAAGAGAGCATGCGTACTGTATTTTTTGCATACGAGTTTGGTAAAGTCGATTTGGTAACCACTTCGTGACCAAATAACAAGCAAAGAGCCACTGTGACCAACGCAACCTATGCTTCATAGATGTGTTGCACACAGTGTGCTGTAGGTTGCTGTGGAGAAAGAGTAGCACCTAGCTTAGTTGGACTAATTTACAGTTTTATATGTGGATAAATATCATTAGAGATTGCCTACCAACTGGAGAACATACATTATCAGTGTAATTATCGCAAGGGGTATATTTTATTGGGAGCAGGAGCGCATCGGGGAGCATGCATGCGAGATTTGATAAGACGTGTAGTATATGCCAGACTGGATGTGGCCTCGCTCACACATTCATAGATAGCAACATTTTTTGAACAAGGTAAAAATTATGGGACGGTTGAGAGGGCCATGGGACGGTCAGATGTCCATGGGACGGTTGGGAGGCCCACGGGACGGCTAGATTCCCTTGGGACGGTTGTCCCTCTCATGGGACGGTTGGCCCACTCATGGGACGATTGGCTCGCTTGGGACGCCTAGATTTCCATGTGAGGGTAATTCTACAATAGAGCCATTTTGAGTGCCTACGTATGCGCTTTAAAGGGATCGGCTCACCTCAAATCGTGTCTGTTTTTTCTGTTTCTTTATTTTCTATAAGGGATAATAAAAATTTGGAATACAAAAGGTAGTGTTATATTTCAATACTCACGGAGATATTGGGTGATAAAGTGGTGGATCGATCGGCCCGAAATGAAAAAGTGTTAATTGTCCCATACAAACAAGGCAGGACAATTACACTTTTTCATTTCGGGCCGATCGATCCACCACTTTATCACCTAATATCTTCGTGAGTATTGAAATATAACACTACTTTTTGTATTCCAAATTTTTATTATCCCTTATAGAAAATAAAGAAACAAAAAAAACAGGCACAATTTAAGGTGAGCCGATCCCTTTAAGTCGATTTGGTAACCACTTCGTGACCAAATAACGGCCAGCTATCAATAAAAATAACAAATGTCACAAAGGGTCACGTCGTACAATTTAATTAACACGTTTTTTTCGGCCAGACCTTTTTGTGACGAGACGACGACAGTTTGTTCGTGGATTCGGCAATTAGTTTGCTTCACAGTGCACTGTATTCTCATAGAAATGCAATCCTTCTGTATAAAGTAAAAAGTAGTTTACACGTAGCTAACGAATATATGGACGCGCAAGTGGCCGCTGAGATCTCCAAATTTGTCCATATATGTCCACTCCACTCTGGCATCCGGGATGTCCAACTGGAAGTTCGGATGTCCAGGGATGTCCACACAGATGATCGGGATGTCCAATTGGATGTTTGGATGTCCAAGGATGTCCACTTGGGTGTTCGGGATGTCCAACTGATGTTTGGATGTCCAAGGATGTCCACTTGGGCGTTCGGGATGTCCAGTGATGTCCAAGAAGGATGTCCAGGATGTCCGGATGTTTTAAACAGTAAGCCGTCTCCTCATCTAGATTAGGAGAGAAAAAGAGTAAATAAAAATGAGAAAAAGAAAAAAAAAGAGAGAGTGCGCAGAGAAGAGCGATATAGGCAGCATATAGGGAGTGTGAGACAGAATGAAAGTAAAGAAGATGACGAGATTGAGATTGAGAAACAGAGAGAGAGAGAGAGAGAGAGAGAGAGAGAGAGATTGAGAAACAGAAAGAGAGAGGAGAGATAAGAGATAGATTTCGGATGTTGGGAATTTTGTGCTTGCAATGTCTCCTACCAGTATTTTAATAAATGTTTTCAGGCTGGCCGTCCAATCGAATGCAAATCTTTCGACTACGCCGATGGACATTGCTCCTTTACGGAAGAAGTGAGCTTTTGAGATTTATTGATTAATTTTATTGATTACTGATTGTTTCAGCTATTGATTCATAGTACGCAAAATTCAGTGACGAAAATTCCGTGTATAGCCGAACCCGTCAGCGATGAAATCCGACGACGAGCTGAAATTTTTTTTGAACGAATCATGAAAAAAAATCATTTAGGCCGCCGTCCCGCTCGGTAACGGTCAGCTGAAACAGCGCTCGGACGCCGAATATTACGAGAGAATTTGCGTTGACGAAGATGTGACACAGTACGTTATAAACTTTTAGTTTCAATTAACTTTCTAAAGTTATTGGACATTTTCACAATACTATATTTAAAACACATAAGTAGCGGAGGACATGACACCCTCTGCCGTATCTGCCCATTTTCTTTCTTTTCACGCTTTTTTGCAGTATGAGTTTTGGTTGCAAATGAAAAATCGGAAGTTTCGGTCGAGGGAGTCGAACCCGCATCTTCGGCTATCGGGGCCAATGCGTTTACCAGTACGCTACAGCACTTACCGGCGCTTACCTCAACCATTGCATTTACACTAACACTTGAATTGTCGTACGTACTTAATATGCCAGTTCAGAACACACAGATATATATTTGGTCCCTAGTAAGTACTTTCGCGTTGTGAAGCGCGGGGTCTTAGGGTTCCCTTTGGTTGACGTTCTTTTTTGTATTGATTGTTAACCAATAAACCGTTATTATTATTATTAGTTGTTCTCTTAGGTTCACTTTGAACAATAAATATTTCCTTTTGATAAATAGCTAATTATCCAATTATCTTGATTTCAGCTCTTGTCCCCAGGTGTTCAATCGATATCCGCAGATGATTCTTGTTGGATTTGCTGAATCTGTCAATGATGCACCAACTTTCGAACAATGCTTCCATAATTGCCTGCACTCGTATTCACTCTACGGGTTCAATTGCAGCAGCGGAATGTATTATTTTGAGGTATGTATGAGAGTGTGTGTGCATGAGTTTGTGTGCCTGTGTGTGCGTGTGTGTGCGGTGTGTGTGCGTGTGTGTGCGTGTGGGCGTATGTCGTATGTGTGTGCGTGTGGAAACATTGTTAAAAATACTAAACCATTTTGTTTAGGAAACGCAACTGAATTGTATACTGAACAGCGAGGATCGTACCACACAGGTGATACAGTCAAATATTTTTTTCAATGAATAAACTCAATATCTACATTCACATTTACTGTTTTTTTTTGTTAAAAGTTCTGACGAAGAGTTTCTGATGACAAGATGTACTGTGATTTTTTCTTTTATCCAAAAATACAGTAATCTGCCAAAATAGAGGAATTACCAAAAACCATAATCTTTCAGTCTGATCTCTTCGCTGAAGAGAACACAGACATCGTAGACTACTTTGAAATTGGCTGCTCGCCAAGAGCACTTGGAGTCAAGACGCAGACGAACATACGGATTCACGGAGTGAGGACGTCGAACTACGGTAGGTTATCGAACTACGGTAATTGAACTACGGTAGGTTATCGAACTACGGTAGACCATCGAACTATGGTAGTTTATCGAACTATGGTATGTTATCGAACTAAGGTAGGTTGTCGAACCATGGTATGTTATCGAACTACTGTAGGTCATCGGTTTACCATAGCTGTAACGTGTTCAAAAACTATGAGACCGCATATACTATATGATAGCGTGCTAGGCATGCACAAATGCCCACATTATGTGTGCATATATTTTGAATTCATCCATAAGTTACGCACGAAACTTGTAGATTCCACACAAGTCCCAACAAAGAGCGAAAACCTGGTGATCGCTGATGAAACCTCCACAGAGTGGACAGATTGTGATGATGGAGTACAACATCGGTACGTTTAATTGTATAAATATAATTATTAGATTCTTTGGGGAGCCCCCCCCCAACCTAAAATTGTTCCCCAAATAATTCATTGTTTCCATGGGGATCTACAATTGTTCCCCAACTTTCAGGCAACTATGTCCCTAGGTAATATAGGAAACATGATCGGCCGTGCCATATAACTTCTGAAAATTTGTATTTTTTTTGTGAGCTATTCCGAGGCTTATATCGAATTACCGTGTTGCTTCAGCTCTCTGAATTTCAACCATGTTCTTGAAGCAAACATTATGGAAAGTGCTTGATAATGAACAATGGACGCGGGAATTAATTTTAATTTTATAAAATTTCTTCATTTGAACGCAGGCGTCGTGACTGCGCCAAGATGGACCGTTCTTGTGGGTTAGAGAGTCGAGCGTGTGTTTCCGAAAAGAACAGAGAGTCTGGAAAGCGTGCAGACGTGCCAGAAATGTGGAAGCGAGAGTTTAAGGTATATTTGTACTTCGGTGTCGTATCAATCGATTTCGCGCAGAGAAAAGTTGAAGGAAGTTTCGCGCAGAGAAAAGTTGAAGGAAGTGATAGCGGCTGTCGGACATTAGGCTTAGGCAACTTGACATGTCGAACATATAAAGCCCAGCCGAAGCAAGCGCAGTAAATTTTCCATCCTTATGTAAAAATGAATAAATAAAGCCCAACCGAAGCAAGCGCAGTAAATTTTCCATCCTTATGTAAAAATGGTAAATCGTAAGGTTTTTCTTTAGAAATTGAATGATTTTGCTGGACGAACCACGCCTCAACCTCTAACCACCACATGGCCAACGACCACCACCGTATCGGAATTAATAACAACGAAACCCAAGCGGAAAAAGAGTGAGCATACAATTTTAGTACTCATTGTTAGTATTTAATCAGATAGTGTCTGGTGCTGGCGCATGCCAAGAGTCCCTCAAGCAATAAGTGAAACACGGTCTCCAGACGACATATTCACCATTAATTCCCTCGGGGAAATATTCCCTGGGGGGGGGGGTCGGCGGAAAATAGCTTTCTGACGTGATGGAATTTCACCCTTTAGGAATCGAGTGGTGAATATGCCCTGAGGAGGTTACCACCACTATGGAGACACTAAGGGTGCGAACATTTTTCTAGAATATATTGAGTGTCTGTTAGGAAATCAATATGCAAATTTCAGTCTCAATATCGATTGAACGTCTCAAAAAGGCCGCGAAGAATTTCGAAAGAAAGTGCAAACGGGACGTTTGTTGTGCAGTGTTTGGCCATTGTGACTACGGATTAATTCAAAATAGCCGAACGAGAAAACTTGAATGGTGCCACGACCCGTGTGTTTAGATATGCTATCGATTTTAAGCAGTAACTATTGAAACAATTTTCTTGTAAGCAATTTTCGCGTAGTCGCGCACCATTTTTTCGCGTAAAAACAACCCGGCGTTTTCACGGCGTAGGGTGGCGTTTTCGTGGCGATGTTCTCCTGTGGCACGATGAAATTTTCGCAGACCTTACGTTGGCCAAGTCCGCCAAACATCGTAAGATCATTTTGGCCTTTTCAGGAAAGATATATTATTGTACTAGGCTAGAGGTTCCAAATTGAAACGCTATCGAATATTATTTATTTTCAACTTTATTGTCATTGCTTTATAATGCCTAATTTCTTGCAATTGTTTAAACAATCAATTTTTTTTCCAAATTATGTGAAAAACTTTGAAGTTGTTTTGTTATACAACCCATTTGTCGTACAGGGTAAAACGTATTGATATCATTTCTGTCTTTCAATTTATTCAATTGTCCGTGCTAAAGATATCGCTCTAAATTTAAAGCGGTATTGTAATGTTTTATATGGTATATGTGTCCAGTCCAGACGGGCACTGTTACAATTGGCATATATGTACTTGGAAATCAAGTAAATCAAGTTTGTCCAGGATACGTTTCACAAAGTAAGAGTTGGCCGCAAAAAAATAATATTAATAGTTTAATCATATATTTTTACTTTTCATAGTTCATAGATTTGTATGTGAATACATTTTAGTAATTACATGAAAGACTTATTAATGCTAATTTATTCTAATTCATGCTAACGTACACACCGTGACACTAGTTGATACCTCATTTGGGCTTGGGCACCGTACCCAGAAGATCGAAGTCAGAAATTTACTACGCAAGAATCTTGCATATTTTCGTCAAAGAAAGTCTGGCAACCATATTTATTTCAATTATTCGGATTACCACGCTTTTTCAAATAAAACATTTTGTTTCCTCTTTCGAATCATATTTCTTATTTACCAAGCCGCTTTTATGCCCGTCACTTACGATCACAGAACACACCGAACTTATCAGAATACGATATGTCGATTTTCCCTGTTCCGCCCAGCCTGCGTCCTCGCCAGGAGCTCGCGGCGCGGCACTTCCGCGCCAGGGTTTCGCGGCTCACTGCCCAAGTGCCAGTGAAACATATCAGATGAGCTTTAAAATTGGGAACAGACCGAGAAAACTAGAACGTTTATGAATTCTGACTTTCCATGTCAGTGATGATTTGTCTTTGTTGTTGATGGTGAAATTGCTATCGATACTGTAGTACAAACATTTCTCATATTCATATTCGGCAGTCGTCGCGTTTTGAAGAAGTACAGGGAACTTGTCCTAAAAGGAAATATATCAGATTTTTTTTAATTTTCTTTATATATGATACTGAGAATAGGCACATAAAGGATTTTATCGAAATGACATGGCAGGAATAGGAAATACTGGCCGGTTTTTGAACAATTGAACCGTGGACAACTGAATTCTTATATTTATGCTAATTTCTTCGAATTTAGCTCGATTTTTTATTCTAATTCATGTTCATTTGCATACGATGCAGAGGAATTCTGGTCTAGTCAATGTGTTTTTTAAAAACCGGCCGGTATTTCGCTTTAATACACGCCTGATACATTGTCGCCGCGATGCTACAATTGACTTTCACCGTAAATCTAATTGCATATCAAAAAGATGTTCTGTATTTCGAAACTCACCCAATTATCCCCCACATTGCCATCGAGAAGATTAAAATGAGCTGATAACTGCCACATGGATCATTTTGAAAGGAATCAGAAGAAACAATTGCGAAAATTCCAAAGCCGATCATGAGAGTTAGCACATGAGTCAAGCACATCTGAAAAAGTCGTGAGCTGAACTTGGATGATATATAAACTGTAAATAACCGGAATGGAATGTTTGGTGTGGTCCAACACCCCAGCCACACTAATGGCATTAATGGACTTTCTTGGGCATTATTCTTAATAGTCAACACTGAGATCGAGATCCCTATTGTAATACAATCAACAAAAGTCAGAAACTGAAAATACAAAAAAGACTTACATGTACAACTATCCTTATTTCGAATCGCATGGCTGTGTTCATTGTTTTCTGCAATACGACGAATATACTGATTTGAAACGCTGAACTTGCGGCGTCATATATTTTAATTTTAAATCAAGCGAAATACCGGCCGGTTTACATCGCGTACTCCTGCTTTATTGTGCATCATATGCAAATGAACATAAATTAGAATAAAAAATAGTCCCCAATTGGACCCCATTAGAATAACTGCATAAGAATGCAGATATCTGAGATGCGTTTCAAAACCCGGCTATTATTTCGCTTTAAACTCTCTATAAGAAAATGCTCACCGTTTTCAATCGAAGTCTTATTAACAATATCGTATCAAGTAATATGGCAGAGATCCAACAAAACGCCGGAATTCCAGTGACAACAACTTGATAATGAATTACTGCATAAGTTGATTGTGAAGGGATAAACGAGCATGCCGCTTCCGCAAAGCACGGCTGGGAATCGGCTAAAGGTGTGCCAATGGTTACTCTCAAAAACTCTCGGAAACTCCATGGCAGTGTGATTGTGCGCGCGAGCTAATTGTAATGCGGCGGCTATACTCTGGCGCGAGTAGGACATCGCGGCGATTTAGATGCTCCACAGACGTGCCTATTGGAATTATAAATTTTGTAACCTAATAAATCTACCTTTACTTTTGCTACTTGACTTTCCACTCCATTAGTTTCCCTTTGTTTCTGTTGAGATGAAACCAAAAAAAAAAGAACAATGAAACGGAAAAATAAACTTACGCACTACTAATAACATTATGCTGAGTGTATACGGTAGCCCGATAGTGACAAGGGCGTATTTTAGGATTTTAGGATTTGTCGCTTTGTAAAATTTTGAATTAATTCCCAAAGCAAGAAATCGATTGGTAGCGACGGTGAAGTGTATCAGACACATTGCTGACGAGGTGCCATAGTAAATACAAACCAATATTGAACCAGCGGTAAAGAACGATTCACTGGTGAAACGCCTGAAAGTGTTGTGGTGGCCGAGTGGTCTACAATGTCGACTGGGAAGAAAGTGGTGAAAGTTCAAACCCTGGCAGGTGCGCCTGTTCTATTTCAGCACAACAATGGCTTGACAAAACTTGCATTTGCGATACAAAACAGGGTACATATTCCCTTTGATGCTGCTTACAGATAGCCATAGCTAAAGGTAAACAGGGCTGTTAACATCATTTTCCGCTAACAGCAAACAACAATGGCACTACGATAGAATACTAACTCTGGTCTGAGAATTTAAAATATATATATATATATATATATTACCACATACCAGAGTATAAATATTTCCAGGAAAAGCGAGTAAGTGAGACAATTAAAAACTCGTGTCGCTTGATCGGCCATGCAGAAAAATCGCATAAACGATGAAAGTCGATGATTTTTATAAATTATCATCATCGCCCAAATATTGCTGACTAAGCAGTAAATGATCATCTAAATGTTTATAGTAGAACTGAGATGTAGAGAAAATATAACTCTTCCTATGCATCCCTGTCTACTCTCTCTCTCCCCCTCTCTCTCTTGCCTCTTTCCCTCTACATCATTCACCAACCAGTCACCAAATGGGTTTTTCGGTGGTTTGTGCAGTTATTCTGTTTTCCTGTGCCACTACATAAATAAAACAAACGTTTTCAAAACGCAAACTCGTCACTCGTCAACCCGATTTGAATAAATTTTCCTCAAACGCGTTTGGTTTACAAGAACGAACTAAAACTTACAAGGAGAACCAATATACCAGTTATCCACAGATCCATTTCTAACTTCAGCCAAGGGAAAATTTCAAATAAACATCAGAAATAGTAGGAGCTGAAACGCTGCTTTTGAAATTTCTCAGAGTCTCGCTACAAAAAAATTAAAAGGTACATACAACAAAACAAAACGAAAATGAATTGAAAATTTTTGCGATACAATGATACAAAAGCCTTCGGAGATTCCATATTGATATTAAACTATCAATTCTTAGAGAGAATGAAAAAATACACTTTCGAAATTAGTTTAGGAAGCAGCATACTACACTTTTGGTACGCGAAAACAAAACTTCGGTGTAGGAAGTATACAATTTCCGTAGCTTGTTTTGGCCAACGAGGAATTTATATCAAAATGTTTCAACCAATTGATACACTACAATTAGCCTATGTTTTATTTTAATTTTGAGCTCGATTCTACATATCTAGTGTGGGTTTGCAAGTATGCTGAAGAGTTACCGCATTTTGGAACTGCACGAGACAATTTTTTAATGTTCATATTATATACGCAGGTTTCGTGCAGAAATACGGTAGTATTGACAGGATCACACCGAATTTTTGGGATACTTGCAAACCCCATAAACGTAAACATAAAGAACATGGAACATACACATAATAACCCTCTTCTTGGGGAGGTATAAGGTATAAATTGAAATGTTACAGCGGTGCAATGAGTAAAGCCCAAGGATAGTTCGACGATGTGAGTTCACGCCCCGTAGAATCGCATAACCTGACAATCTGTATGAACTATCGGCAATTTCTACTGGTCTGTAGTGAGCCCATCATCTTAACATTCTACTTCCTAAAAATTAGTAAACGTGCAAAAAGGCGTGTAGACAGACGTCTACTAAAGTTGTGTTCTCTAATGAATAACAAGTGAAAAGAAAAGAGGAACAGGAAGTTTGGACTCGTCTATCAACTATTCACACACTGTATTCATTTTGATCTTTTCTCGTAGTTAGTGGTTCTATGCTTAATATATCTATTCTCGCCTCAATGCATTTCAATGAAAATCACTTCCAAGGCATTTTTTTGCAAGATGAGAATTCGTTGGAAATACTGTTACTAATTGCATCAGAAAAACTACAGACTACAGTTTGCACTACTTGTAAGATAACGAAAATGAACCTTCCGGCCCACATCCTTGTTCGGTACCTTCACACATCATACACGGGGCCACGGGGGCTTGAGGCCCGTCGGTAAACTTGCGATATATTTCAAATGCAGCGGTCCTGGTTTGGTGGACGTCTTTTACAGAGTAATATACAGTACGTTCTCATCAAAGGGAACCTAATCATTAGGGTCGGTGGTCCAGTGGCTAGCTAATTCGCCTCTAACGCACTCGACCCGGGTTCGAGTCTGGTCCGTGACAACTTTGAAACCACCACCCGGTGATGGAATCATGAGCCATCCCTCCTGGCTCTACCCCGTCGAGCAAAAGATTTGTAATCAGAGACGACAACGTCTAGCAAGACAGCTTCAATACAAGCGAGGATACTTGAATCACAGAAAAATGTGTAGTTAGCGATTCGTTTAGGTGAATCCAACGTTGTTATCCAGAACCTATATTCGTTTAAAAATAATCACGTGCCTCATTTTCATTTAAATTCTAGTTTGATACAAGCCATTGCAATCACCCAACCGTGCAACAAATTATTATATTTGTCATGGTTTCATTCACAGCAATAACAATTGATGACGTCACAGGTCACACTAAGAAACCGTCACACCTAGTTATCCCTAAAGTCAAGTCTTCAACCCAATTACTTTACTTATCGGTATCCAAATGGGGGGAAGATGGCTTGGTGGTTACCGCGGTGAATTGGAAATCAAAAGATGCGGGTTCGACTCCGCCTTGTTTTCCTAGTTGACTGAAACATAATAATTACGAATGACAATCTGTTATGGTTATTCCATGTTAATTTAGTTGTGATACAGCTTTTCAATTCCAACATCTGGGTTTAGCTGTTTGGCAGCAACGGCTATATGCAATTGCATATAGCCTGCGGTTTATTTGTGCAGTAATTGTTCTCTCCTGATTATTTATCGACTTTTTTCTGAAACGTAAGCAAATGGTTCAAACTCTTTTCTTGACAAAATAGCTAACAAAAATTAACATATTCTATACTCTATACAGACTGTATTTAAAGCGAAATGCTAGCCCCTTTGGAAAATTTGCATATGATAAGCAAATCCTATGTATCCTATGCTAATTTTGCGCGATTGCCGTGGACGATCGCGCAAAATTAGCATAGGATACATAGGATTTGCTTATCATATGCAAATTTTCCAAAGGGGCTAGCATTTCGCTTTAACACCACTTGAAATCACTGCCTCACAATCCGATGGATGCTCAAGTTTGAGGTAGGTTGTTGTCATCCATTTGTGTTTTGTACTTATCAAATGTGTATTTATTTATTTATTTATTTACAGAGTAAAGTAATACTTGTACACTTAATTCACCATCACGTGCATTTTCCACACAATCAATACAGAGGATCCCATCAGCTCCTTTTCGCGCCAGCTCATTAGCATAAATATTAGCATGGATATTTTACCCAAATATGCATGCGAAAGAGTCTGCTCAAATTTGATATGCTAATATGGAACCTCTTCGTTGACGTGTGTATCCGCAGCTTTTTACTCCAACTTTTCATATTTGCAATTCATTTCATGCATTCAGGCAATTATTGACTTTTCCTCTGATAAATAATCTTTTCTGTATAACAATAACTTTGTCCTTGGGCCTATACCTTGCATTTGGCTAATTCTCATGAGTTAGTTAACTTTTTTTTGCTCTTCTACTATATTTTTGATACATTATCGATAATACTTGTGTCGTAATGTTTTATTTTTATTTTTTAGGTTTGATGAGTCTGTGCCAGTCCGTGAAGACTATCCAGGACCTGGTTGAAGGTCATGAGGAGGATCAGCTCTAGCACGAGCACGACAAAGAGCACGAGTACCAGGACGTCGTGCTCAAGGACAAGATGCGGAGTTCGGGTAAATGCTTTACTTATATTGCTAGAAATATAGCTACAGTAACCAGTGTATCACTAGTTATTTTTTTCCGGCCATTTTTTTGCTGATTAATTAGCTTAGGTCTCGCGTTTTGCTAGTTCTTCCGAGTGGATGTAACTATTTCCGATTAATGAACTTAATTTACCTTTTTGGCTAGTGTTTCCGATTAATTTGATTAACTTTATTGCCAGAAAAATATTACAGTAACCAGTGTATCACTAGTTCTCCACACTTCACGCCTTCTTTTCCTTTTTCTCTAATAGTGTATTTATCTCCAGTTTCGCAGGGCCGAAACACCTCAAAAAATCATTCAGCGCGGCTTTCACTTTCCATGTATACCAAGGGATGGAAACTCCCTACCAGAGCTTGACGATCGGAGTAATCGTGTTGGGACGCGTTACGTGTAGTTTGTAATTTAAAGGTGCTCACATAAAATAAATTTACACCTTTAACACCACCAATACACCTTTAAATTACAAACTACACATAACGCGTCCCAACACGATTACTCCGATCGTCAGTGTTTCACTACAGTAATAGTGTTTCATTACGCGACTTTCCGATATTAGCAGAGCCCAGCTCCTTTTCTCTCATTCTCATTAGTAAAAATATTAGCATAGATATTTTATGCAAATTTGCAAGCGAAAAGCTAAATTTATGCTAATGTGGAATCTCATGCACGCCGACTTCGTTGGAATATGCAACATTACTCTTGATTACACTTTTTTTCATATCAATTATGGCCTGTCCATGTATGCGATTCGCACTTGCGAAAATGACAAATGCCTGTCCATGTTCGAGTCAATGTCAATGACAAGGTCCCGCAGCGATTTTGCATCTAGTATGGATCTATTTCAAAATAGTACAGATCTATTTCAAATAGTACGGATCTGATACACTTTCGTTGCGGGACTATGTGAAACGCGTCATTCGCATGGGTTACGGTAGGCATTTGTCATTCATGTAAAATGGCCTGAACATGGACAGGCATTTGTCATTTTCGCATTTGCGAATCGCAAACATGGACAGGGCATTACAATTGATTTCTTGTCTTTTTCAGTTAGTGAATCAACTAACAAAACGACCCGTTCTTTATATTTGCAGCACTGAGTTTATATCTTTTTGTATATTTGGACCGCGAACAACTATTTTTTACTGTAGATTTGATATGCTTCGCTAATACCAAGGCTTCAATATTATTAGCAGCAACCTTTGGCGTACTTGACTTGCGAAAGCCTCTTACATTTGGAAACTTAGGCTTTATCACTGTAGTGGAGATACTTGTATACTTGTATCCGATGGTTTGTTTTGCGTAGTGCGTGAGTTATGTAGTGCATGGGTTACGTAGTGCGTGAGTTACGTAGTGCGTGGGTTAGGTAGTGCGTGAGTTACGTAGTGCGTGCGTACCGTAGTGCGCGAGTACCGTAGTGCGTGAGTACCGTAGTGCGTGAGTACCGTAGTGCGCGAGTACCGTAGTGCGCGAGTACCGTAGTGCGCGAGTACCGTAGTGCGCGAGTACCGTAGTGCGCGAGTACCGCAGTGCGCGAGTACCGCAGTGCGTGAGTAACGCACTGCGCGAGTACCGCACTGCGCGAGTACCGCATTGCGCGAGTACCGCATTGCGCGAGTACCGCATTGTGCGAGTACCGCATTGCGCGAGTACCGCATTACGCGAGTACCGCATTGTGCGACTTCCGCATTGCATGAGTACCGCATTGTGTGAATACCGCAGTGCGCGGAGTTGGTGCTCTCTTGTCTCACGGCTTTGCGCGCTTTTAATTATAATAATTATAATGAACTAAGTCGTCCTAGCCAGGGTCTGTGCCAGAGTTTGGGTTGTCCTAACC
Organism: Pelodera strongyloides; assembly: GCA_036852015.1. Lineage (NCBI taxonomy): Eukaryota > Metazoa > Nematoda > Chromadorea > Rhabditida > Rhabditidae > Pelodera > Pelodera strongyloides. Next base: position 181,870 of record JAANDG010000094.1, read on the forward strand.
ACTCTGCCTTACGTATCTTATTGTATTTGATTTATCTTTTTTTATGCCGCGTCGTCCGTCGAAGAAGGACTACAACATTCGATCTTCGGACTGGATCACGTCGCAGATCGAAAGGTATGTTGTAAGGATAAAACATTAAAGCGAAATACAGGCTGGTTTTTGAAACGCATAGTTGACAACTGAATTCTTATGTAATTTGCTCGAATTTAGATCGATTTTTTATTCTAATTTATGTTCGCATCAGAATGCTAGTTACTCGATGTGTTGCAAAAAGCGGCCGGTATTTCGCCTTAACGTTTCTGAAAGTACCAATGTACGTCTGTTACTCACTTTCGGCATTCTGACGATTAAATGGTCAGGCCCACAAAAAAAGTAATCGATGATCTAATGATCTAATCTATTTGAATGAGTTCACGAACAATTGGTCGAGGTGGTCCTACTTCTTTCGCCGATGCATGCATGATGATTTAGGGCGCGTTGGGGATGTTCTTTCCGAAAGGTTCTCATGCAAATCCATCGTTCGGGATGGACATTTTGGAATGGTTCTAATGCAAGGAGAAAACAAAAAATTCCATTTGCATATGAATTGCTATGCAAATCATGCTAATTTGTACTTTTCCATGCTAATTTTGCTTTCTCCAAGCATTAGAACTTTTCCAAAATGTCCATCCCGAACGCCGAATTTGCATGAGAACTTTTCGGAAAGCGCATCCCGAGCCCGACTTTAACCCGAATGAGTGTTTTCGTTTTAGGATAGTAAACTTAATTTTAGGATACTAAACCCGATTCGTTTAGGATACTAAAATTAGAAACCACTTTCAAAATATAAGCGTAAATGTTGCTCAACATGTAGCAGAGAAGTAAAAGGCACGGTTTCCACTCATGTGTCCCCATATGAACGTCTCTCGCTTCCATTTTTACTTTGGATATAGTTAAAACTTGCGCGACAAAAGTTGCGCAAGCCTAAGCCTAAGCCTAAGCAATTAATGTAAATGTTCTTTAGAAAACATCCTCTCATCCAAATGAAAATTGCTCGCAGTTTGTGTTGCACCGAGAATTAGATGCGTCACTCTGCACTGCAGTAGTCTCGGAGGGGGAGGTAATTTTCAACTGGCCTCATGGGAAACCAAAAACCTCGATATGGCCCCGATCAAGTCCCTGAAAAAGTCCCGACCTTGATCGGGACCATATCGGGTTTTCTGGAAGAATCGGGGCCATATCGGGTCTTTTACCAAAATAATCGGGGCCATATTGGGGCTTCCACTTCCCTGTGCGTCTGTGCTACAAATCGATTGTTTTTATTTGATTTGTTTTCCTTTTTTATCGGATTTTGAAGAAATGGAAGGATAGTTAAACATAACTGAGTGAGATTGCCACTAACATAGTCCCATCTTCCAGGTCAGAGGTAAATTGACAGAATTTTCTTTAGGGGACGCATACCACCCAGTTGGATCCGCGTAATGAACCATGAAGGAAAGTATCTTCCCTCGAAGGTTACTGGGTAATTGCTGGACCGTTATTTGCTGTCGATCTACAGTATTCGAGTAACTAGCTAATGAAGGTAAGCTCAGTAAAAAATACATTTTGAAAGTTGCACTAGTAATAGATTAGCGGGTGGTTTCTGAAGAATTGGAAAAGTTAACCATAAGCCTGAGCTTACTGCCAAGCCTGAGCCTAAGCCTAAGCCTAAGCCACGGGCTTCCATAACAAACGTAACATTTTTACCTCAAATTGGTGGAAATTACAACTTACAACCCTTTTATTTCAGAGGAAGTACAACACCCAGCTGCTCCAACATAGTGCAGCGTGACACGTTATCTCCTCACGAAGCTTTCCACTTTCTGATCGTAGTTTGCGTTGCCTTAGAAGTGTCGTCCTACGGTATTCCTGTTCCCAGTTTAATCAAGGTAAGCTCGAGCAAAAACGTACATTGTACGTGTAAGTATAATAGGGATTTGGGAAGAAATGGAGCATCTAAAAATAATTAAACATTACTCTCAAAAGAATGTTAATTGGCGGTGGGTGCCGGTAGCGTAATGGTATAAACACATTGGTCCGGAATATGGGGGTTCGACCCCCGCTCGACCAACCCCAATGTTTAAGTTGCAATCTAAATTAATAATAAAACCGTTCGTGCGTTTTTCCCTGACATTTTCATTTTGTATATGGTGTTTGGAACAACTAAAACAATCTGAGCTTGCGACTAAGATTAAATATAAATCTTCAATTTGTTTTTAAATTGTAACCATTTTCTTTTAGGGCACACATGGAAATGGGCTGATGCTGAATCGCAGCGCCGTAGAAGTTGATAACTTCTTGGTCGCTTTTCGCTAGAGCTTTATTGTGAGGTCTGGCGCTGGCTGACTACCCTGTATATAAGTTGTTTCTCCTCCCGTGATTAAGGTCGTGATCAAGGCCCTGTGATCTGTGTGGGGACCTGTCTTTCTGATTATTGATTTGGTCATTTTATTGATTTTGCAATGCTATTATTGACGTCCAACTTACCCCAAAATAAAGGCTCAAAGGGGAAGTTGGCGCCGTATGCAGCTGAGGTTCTTATCGATTGAATTTCGTTGCTATTAATTGACCGTGATTGTCGGATTTTGTGTTTCTGATAGAGTGTCATTTTGTGCCTACGGTATGCCTTGATCTGGTTGCACAGTTCACGGCGAGTGTAGAGAATGCTGAAGCGAAATACCGGCCGGTTCTTGAAACGCATTGTGGACAACTGAATTCTTACGTATTTATGCTAATTTACTCGAATTTAGTCCGAATTTTTTATTGTAACTTATGCCCCTTTGCATAGGCTGCATAAGAATGCTGGTGTACCCGATGCGTGTTTCAAAAATCGGTCGGTTTTTCGCTTTAATTTTGTGTAATTGTATGCTCCATGGTACCCCTGTATTCAACGTTACCGTTCCGATATTTATGGTGTCTTACTGCACATCATTCAAGTAGTGGAGCAACAGACACGTTTGAGATGCCTTAAATAGTTTCACAAGTTACAGATTCGCATGCTACATGTTAACTCTTTTTCTATGCGTTTATAACTGGCCCACGCTACACATTGATTGGTCCAACAATAAGGTCGTGCTGGGTGCTTGATGACGAAATTAGAAGATGTCGAAATACCGTACCTAAAAATTCTGATCAGTCGCTCTTCTGATTTCTGCGAGAGCATAAGTTGCGTGTCATCTCACGGTAAAACTGTAAAACCATTGAGAACACGGTGACAAATGGAGTCGCTGAAAGTATTGTTTTCTCTACGCTCACTGCTCGCTCCACTTCATGCGCTACGCTTATTCAGTTCCGCTCACTAGTTTCGCGTAGCGGTGGTGTGTGTGTGTGCTGTGCGTTGTCTAATGTAGTCCTGCGCGTGTTTCCGTTCACTTGTCTCGTTTCGATCGTCCTTTGTAGCTCTTCCGATAGTTGACCTCCATCCCATAATGTTCGCGGTTACCTAGAAAGCGACGCTCCCGCGCGCGCTGATTCCAGGACCCTAAAGATCGGAATCTCTGTTGCTTGGAAAAATCCTTATTAACGTGTTGACGACGCGATTCCGATTACGCTGCTGTAAACTACTCGGAAAGGGTTCCGAATGTCATTCCGATCTTTCTTATTTACCATTCCCTTTCTATGGGCTCAATTTGCTACAAAAGATGATCGTAACTGCTCTAGAATGATAACCGATGTCCAACAATTCTACAGACTACTTATACCCGGCCTGCCTCTCTACATTTACATTGTAGACAGTTTCTGCCGCTTTTCTAATTTAGTAGTAATGTTGCTATTACATTACCGCTCGTAAACCCATAAATCTTCCTTAGCAGAAGAAACCCGCTGATATCCCAACTGAACACCTTAAATGATAAGTAAGATTATTTCTCTAGCTCATTCACTAATTAAGACATATTAACGAGTACTTTTTCGAATAAATATCGATAGGATATCTAATGCGGATCATGTTATCACATGGACTCGGACAAAAGCGAACTTGGGCAAAAGCGGAAAACTAGCCTTTTCGATGAATTACAATTAGGGTGATAATTAGCGCAAACAAGTCAAATTCACCATAATTGTAGATAATTGTATGGGGAATCCAACGCCGCCGACATTTTCAAATTTCGACAATTTTTCGCAGGGATATGGCCTATGGAATGAACGAATTTGTTCATTCTGAATTAGTGATATTAACAAACTTTATCATTTATAACATTGCCATTTTCCAATACAACGGAACTATTTGTGAATGGGTGATAGAGGTTTGCTCACTGATCAAAACCATATACTGATATTATCTAATTACCTAAGGATTTACCTATGGTGCTGATTAGAGACGTATATAAGCCCCCAAATCAACCGCACACCTTTATTAATTGTATACGTTTATTAATTTCTCCTTCATTTTTAATATTTTATTAGTGATTCGAGTGATTTCCGTCTCAAACCCATTAGTTCACTGATGTTAACTTATCAGCTTCACCACCTCGCCCCACCGGTGTTTAGCATAGACTAAATTAGCATAAATCAAATTTGCATGGGTTTTGTCTGAAAACCCTCGCTCCACAGGGTTTTCGAGTATAAAAGCAGACTAGGAGCTCAGTCTCGAGCAAACAGCAATACCTGAGGCCGTATTCACCACTCCGTTTACCCCTGGAGAAAACTGACTCTCGGCGAAAATTTACCTAGAAAGCGAGATTATGTCACAAAATTTGCATTCACCACTCACTCTCCTTCCCGAAAAATGCGTTTCAAAAGTTTTGTCTCTAGAGAAATGTTTACCCTTGAGTGGTGAATACGGCCTCAGGAGGACTGAAATGGAATGGGGCTGGGAAATTTTTTTATTAATGTTTATCATAATACTTTCCGGTACTTAGTGGGAAATAATTAAGCTACCAGGGCGTATTTGACAATATGCTGCCTGGTTGTGGCTTGAGTATACAATACACACTGATTAATAACTATTGTAGAAATAACTCGATAATTAGACACATATTGTCTCCAACTACACATACTTATCTATTAGGTGTCTAATTAAAAGCATGACTGTGGCTCATATCTGTATTATTAAAACTAATTAAACATATGTCGCCTGTTCTGGAGATATGATTACTCCTGATAATTAATAACAATTTTGATCATGAATCTTTATTCAGAAACCCTTTTCCACACATATTGCCCACAAGTCTTGATTGGTCGTCCGATTGTCCGATATGGCGCACGGCAATGCTTAGGCGGGTAGCACTAAACGAATACTGAAGATATTCCTAGTGACTCTACCCTTTAGGCCGCTTCACAACTCATACACGGGGTAGGTGAGGCCAGTCGGTACTATATTTCAGATGCCGCGGTCCTGGGTTGGTGTTTGTTTTTTGAAGAAATATGCTCATTCGCCTCTAACGCACTCGACCCGGGTTCGAGTCTGGTCCGTGACAACTTTGAAACCACCACCCGGTGAGGGAATCATGGATGACCGCTCCTGGCTCCCGTCGAGCAAAAGATTTGTAATCAGAAACGACAACGTCTAGCAACGACAACGTCTAAAAACAGCTTCAATACAAGCGAGGATACTTATATCACAGAAACATGTGTAGTTTTGAATCTGTTTTAGTGGAAGCAGCCAACCGTGCAACAATCATTCTTTTGCTTTGATTTGGCAAGATTTCCATTCGTAACAACAACAATGAGCGACGTCACACAAAATGATTCATCTTTATGTTTAATGCCACAAATCTCAATCAAATGACCTTTGTAGCCTTTGTTGTTATCCTGAGGCCATATTCACCACTCAATTCCCCATGGTGGAATTCCCCGTCTTTTTCTCTGCGTCTCTCACATTAGCCTGTTATTTTCTGTCCCCAGGGACTATTTCCCCGAGGGAATAGGAGTGGTGAATATGGCCTCGGATTTAGTGACAGTGGTGGAATGGTTAGAGCCGTCGATCGACAATAAAAGGAACGATTCCGGCTCGTTTTGTTGAAAATGACGGTCTAATGATTATGAATGGCGATCTGTTCTGGTTACTCCACGTTCATTTAGTTGTGAGATAGCTGACTTCGTTGTTATCATTCTCGGATTAACGTGCTGTTGTCGTGGTTTGAAGAAGAAAATTGAGCTTGCCCTAAATATAAAAAAAACTGATATTACTTTGGTGGTTGCTTGTCAAAGCGACATAGGAAATGGAGACGGTTCCCTGGTTATCTCGTGCGCCAACCCATTTGGTGACCACTTGGTGACTTTGTCGTGACCAAGTTTTATGGAAAAAGGTCATCAACGATCAGCTGTTCACCAACTGTTCATTATCAGTGAATAATCAGTCGCCAAATGTTTTTTTTTCCGTCGCAAACCATTGGTGACGGTTTTTCTATGGTTTCGCTTCGGCAATTATTCCGTTTTCCTGTGCAATTTGTGATTTTCGGCGCAGAATGGAACTCGCTACATGTCCAGTGCTCGTTTCACAAACCCCGTACTATACCGCTTTAAGTTTGGCATAGCGCTCACCCTATAATTCCCCACATGGTCACCGATATGATTACAATCAACTGATAAGCTCGACATGGATCGATTTGAAAAAATGGATAGGATATAATTAGGAGAACGACTCCGCCCAATGCAACACCAGTGATAAGGGTGATAATATGCGTGAAGAGCATCTGTAATCAGTCAATCAATCAACCCAACAAACGATCTTTCGAGGCGCGGCACTGCGCCACAGGTGCGCCATCTGAAGTACGCGTACCACGTGTGCGCGCCCGATGTTCACTCTAGAGAGGATGCGCCGTGCATCTGTGGTGGACCCATCTTTTGCGTCACTCATCAGATAACCTACCTTCGTTTTCAGCCGTACTATTTGAAACATAATAGCCCGTATTCTCGGGTCGACGGAAATGTTCCGTTGGGGAACTCATTCGTATGCAAATTTTTCCTCCAGGTAGTCTAGATAGTCGAGAAATTTGCATACAAATGAGTTCCCCAACGGAACATTTCCGTCGTCCCGAGAATACGGGCTAATAACTCTCTCTCTCACTCAGAAACTTGCGCTTTCACGGCATAACTCACGTGAACGACAATCCGCGCTTCGAATTTCATTGAGGAATTTGGAGTTTTCTGAAAATTTACAAGTAATGTTTCATAAGAAGATTCCCCTGTTATATGTGTAAAGCAGCATCTACAACAATTAGTTAAAATCCATGAAACTTACCGCTTGTCGTCGTATTTTACACAGCACAACCAAGTCCAAGGCAATCGAAATTAGCCAGCATATGACTTGAACTATGCCAAGGACAATAATCTGATATAGTACAGAGTACGTGGAGCTACCAGCCGCGAACTCGCAAGCGCTGCGGTCGAAGTAAGGCTGCGAATCGGCTGTAAATGATGAATTTTAAAGCGGAATATTAAGTGGTTTGAAAGATCAACTTATTTGAATTCGTATTCTAAAGGAAGACATGATAATACATGAGAATGTAGTTTGCCAGTGTAACTTTCGCAGGCCAGATACTATAACACAGTTGTAAAGAGGCTCTGCAGTTGCCCTTTTTAACTGAAAGTTGACGAGATTTCACACATCAAATGGCTGTGGATATTTCTCGCAATCCCTCTCACACTGTCTGAAACTCACGGACGACAAGTAGCAGTAGACTCAATATGTAAGGTAGGCCAATAGTCGCAATTGCATATTTTAGAATATCTGGGCTAGCGGCCGCTCTATAAAACCTTCCCGTAAAGGCCAGAGCGAAAAATCGATTAATCGATATCGTAACATGAATGAGACACATTGCTGTTTCATTAGCATACTCAATACAAGCCATTAGAGAACTCAAAAACGATGTCGAATTGAATAGGTCCCTAAATAATGGTATCGGTTACTTTGAAGCAGTATAGAGTATAGAATCGGATTTTTGATATGTACTGCCGCGTTCCCATGTTGCACACACACACACACACACACATACACACACACACCCACACACACACACACACACATATATATATATATTTGAAGTAATTATACATTGGCCATTCCCAATTGGGACAATTGAGAGTGAGCACCAATTAGGACCGCGCGCATGGATAATTAACCCACGCTCACCAAACAATAACTGGTTCCATATAAAGCGCATATTGTAGGCTAGAAATAACCCTCGTTGCCTGATCAACAATACAGAAAAAGCGCATAAAAGTCGATAAGCGGTCATTCTTATAAATCACGAACATGGCCACCAGATTGCAAATAAAGCAAAATATGCAAACCTAAACACTGAAGTTTTAAAGAAAAATACGTCATCATCTACGTTTGACGGTGCCGCCAAGGTTTGACGATAAACGCACAATTAGGTTTTATTTCAGTAGGGAATCAATAATCGGCCAAACGGTTTTAGGACAAAACAGTACGCGATCTCTTTAACTTCATATTGGTACCATATTTTCCTTCACACATTCTTATATTTAATGAAAATCGAATACAATTTACGAATTTATCGTGACTGCGTTCCTTTAAGCCAAAATCGATGGCGTATTTCGTTACAGCACTCGGAATAAAGTTATGGAAACATATAATACTGAGCACTCATATTGATTACTAATTGCAGACAAAATAAAATAAGGAAACTCACAATAAATGCAATCGTAGTTGTTGTCCAAACAAATATAGGATCAGTATCCATTTCCAACAGCAAAATAATTTTCTAATTATATTATTTCTGAATTCTGTGGTTCTAACACAGACTCAGACAAGAAAAGTTCATGCTCACAGTTTCATGATTCATGCTATCATTCCCGAAAACGGAAAGAAAACATAAATGAATAATGTGGAAATATGCAGGTTTTGATCTTTTTTATATAAAAAATGCATTGAAATCACAAGTTTCCAAATTCTTAGAAAAATTAGCAGATTCTGAACGCTTCAAAGCAGATCATTATTTGAGTGTATGACTGTTTGACTTCCCGTCCTGGCAATTGACGTTTGATTACAAAATCTTGTTAATAATTGCATAAGCGCGGCAGAAAAAAGTTTTTGATTGTTGATTATCTAAATTGCAAATATAAGGCCATAAGGGTGCAAATATAACCGCAAAAAACACGACTAGCTTTCATCAAGTTCAAGACATTGCGTCTGGAATAAAGTACATGGAGCGCAATGCTTTAGGCGAACATGACCGTTCACTGGGGAAACTTGGCAACATCGCCGCGCCAAAAAGGAGAGTCCGCCACAGCAGGGTGGCGCACTTCGCCTAGAGAGCGCGGTAGGTGCGCGAAAGGACATTCAACTCCAGTTGGGCGAACCTGCGGCGAACTATTTGTGGTGTCCACGGCAGGTGCGCCATATGTGCGCTCCAGGTGCGCCCTGAGGCCCTGAGACCGCCGTAGGCCCGTGTATCAATAAACTATTATATTTACCATTCGCGCACTCCGGCGCACCCGCCGCGCACCATAGGCGAAGAGAGGCTAATTTTTGGCGCGGCGATTTCGCCAAGTTTCACGTTGTAGTTCATAGGTGGTGCATTTGGAATTATCCCGTTCGCTCCGGGCTTCCTACGCGTTTCAACATTAGTAAAAGTTTTTCGCATACTGCTCATAAATGTGGCCAAGTTCAATTTCCGAACGTTATACCATGTGTTCGCATTTTGTTACGCAATTCTCTCATTCAGGCACGTGAATGATGAATTTTAGCCTAACCTAACATCAAGATGTGTGACGTCACAACAAATAGTCATACATATTTATTCATAACTGTACAGGACAATTCTTCAATTCTTCGACTTCTTTATCGTTAAACCAATCGGGTGAAGCTGGCGTCGTGAACAGCGCAGTCGACCGGTAATCGGAATGTGCTGGTTCGATTCCGCCTGGGTCACGAATGTTGATCTAATCTAGTTATTCCATGTTCGTTTAATTGTGATCTTGCTGCCTTGGCATTGGAAATCTTTCTTTGATTATTGTGCTGCTTTCGTGGTTTGAAGAAGTAAATTGAGCTTGCCCTAAACAAAGAAGTAATAAGTTTCAAATACATTTTTGACTGGTTTCCGAAGTGTGACACAATTTGCGGTTACCGGCACAGAATGGAACATCAACTATATGCACATAAAATTTCGTAAGCCCGTTGTCAAACTGCTCTAAAACCAACCCAATAACTCCCCACATGGTCACCGATATGATGATAATCAACTGATAGGCTCGACATGGATTGGCTTGAAAAAATGGATAAGCTAGTATTAGAAGTACGGCGCCGCCCAATGCAACAGAGGTGATAAAAGTGATCATATGGGTGAAGAGCATCTGTGAAGGCACTCAGTCAATTAATCGTTTAATATAAAAGAGAAAGGTTTATTTGTCACGAGGGCATAAATGTAGAGTTAGACCCAGATGCCCTATTCACCAACACACAGGGAACCCCCCCTTGGCTCACGGCCGTTCTGAATCTCTTCTGCTCGCACACTCTCTACGCACACTTAACCTCCCTGAGGAGGCCAGGGAGGTCTCCATGCGTGTTGGTGAATACGCCACCAGTTCAATAAACAAAGAGCTCCGTCACTATCCTTTCTACGTTTCCGGCTTTTGGTAAAAGTAGAGCAACTTTTCAAAATAAGACAGTCGAGCCTTATCACATAACATAGGGAAGATACGCTTCAGATTTTTCATATTAGTATGCTTTTTTTCGTAGGCGACTCAGGCGGTAATAGCCATTCAGTAAATCAATAAATCAAAACAATCCGTAAATAAATAGAGTATCAGCAAATCAATCAATAAACATTAAAATCAATCACTCAATTGCAAACATACCCATCTTTCATCAACAAGTTTCATCTGTACTTTCGCGGAGTAAAACAACTCTAATTATGCATAACTCACATGAACGACTATCCGTGCTTCGAACTTCATTGAAGAATTTGGAGATTTCTGAAAAATTAACACTTATTTTCACTAGAACACACTTCGAAAATGGGAAACAGTTCACTGAAGCGGCAAAACGACGTTTTCATGAAAAAAAAATGCTAAAACATTACCGCTTGACGTCGGATTTTACACAGTACCACCAAGTCCAATACTATCGAAATTAGCCAGCAGACAACTTGAACAATGCCGAGTAGAATCGTTTGAAATAGTATAGAATAGGTGGTGTTTCCAGGAACGAACTCACAAGTGGTCGGGTCGAAGAAAGGCTGCGAATCCGCTGGAAACGAGTTGTTTTGGTTAGGGTGGTCTAAAGGCTAGCGCTTTCGTCTCCAACGCTCTCGACGCGGGTTCGAGTCTCTGACCCCCGGCTGACCCGTGACAATTTTGAAACCAATTCGTGGCGAGGCAATCCTTTGGCCCTAGCCCGGACTCGTCAAGCAATTTATCATCTGGGGCTCGTCGGCTACTGCTCAGAACCTCTGCGGAAGAAGTCATAGGCTTGAAACAGTGTATTGAACAGCCCTTGAAATCAAGCTCTTGTAGAGTAAAAGCGTTCCCTATTATTTAAAGTAGCAGAAAAAAGACTCACGACCAACAAGCAACATCAGACTCAGTGTGCAGGGTATACCAACAGCTACGATGACGTATTTTAGAATAGCTGGGCTGGCGGCCGCCCGATAAAACCTTCCCGTAAACGTAAGCGCAAAAAATCGATTGATTGATATCAAGACTTGTATGAAACACATTGTTGTTTCATTACCGTACTCAATACAAGCCATTAGGGAACTGAGAAAGGATTTTTCAGCGAATATGCCCCTGAATTATAAAACTGGTTACTTTTGAAGTGTATGCTGGACGCTGTATTCCTACTCATACAATCAATGCAATCAACAATGAATTATATCACCCGCATACTAGATATGGGAATGCAGTTGCACAGCGTACGTTTCAGCATCCGGTTGTTATCTCGTTGCACAGGGGCGCAGTAACCGTGAGGGGAAATAATTTCGCGCGTTCGGCCAAAGGGTTCGCACAGAAGTTGGCTCACTATTGGCGCACTTCTGGCGCACTTACCACGCTCGCGAATGATCCTTTGTAACGTTGTTTTTGTGTCCTAATGGTCTTCTTTTTACTCAAAGTAAATAAACTAATAAACATTCAATTTTTTTCTACAAATCATATACATACATTCCCGACGTTTCAGTTGAACAACAACTGACTTTCAACTGACTCTCAATGCAAAAATAAATTAAAGATTTTCACCAAATTATAAGTGGTTCTACATAAAATGCATTCTGCAGGCTGGCAATAACCCTCGTCGCTTGATCGGCAATACAGAAAAATCGCATAAAAGTCGACAATCGATCATTCTTATAAATTACAAACATGGCCATCAAATTGGAGATAAAGCAGAATATACACGCCTAAATAAAGTAAGGCTTCAAGAAGAACCGGATTTTGAAATGTCCGTATGTCAACCGTGCCTGTATGTTGTTCGCAAATCAATATCAAAAATCAAAAATCGCGCAGTAAAGCACATGGTAATACAGCATCCAGCATAAGTTTGAAAAGACGACTCGGAAATTTTGTGTTTTAATTTTGCTCGGTCAAAAGCCTATCTGTTATACGGAAACGACCCGAGAGTCATAATAATTGATATGTTCACTCTCAATTATTAATTGCGGGCAAAACCAGAATATAACATTCAACCAACAGTATATGTTGTCCCGGTAGTTGTCCAGACAAATACGGGATCGGCATCCATTTCAATGGGCAAATTGTTAGTTATATATTTTCTTCTAGAAATAATTTAGTAATTAGCCATAAATAAATTTATTTATTGATAAATAATAATGACATCAAATGGAGAAACCAACTTAAAATGAACTGTGGTACAGTTTATTTTTGCACCTAAATTGACCTCAAGCATGAAAGGAAAGCACAAATAAAATAAAACGATACAGATCCAAAAATACATCACAAGACTCTACCATGTTCACATAAAATGATGGTAAACAGATAATTCGAAAGAGGCTTCTAACTGAGGGCCGGAAACAGAGGCAATATTCACCACTCAATTCCCTATGGGGAATTCCCCGTCTTTTTCTATGTGTGTCCTACATTAGAATGCTATTTTCTGTCCCCAGGGAATAGTTCCCCGAGGGATTCGGTGTGGTGATTACGGCCTCTGGACCTGAACTCTCCATGTTTGTCGCCTTGCCAGCAATTGGTGTTTGATTAGAAAATCGGAGATGTAATTGAATATTCGCTAAGAAAGTTTATGTTCCTTGATCAGCCAACTTATCACGAGCTCACCCACATATACACACAAACGTACGGTAAATGTAAATGCTCCAGACATTCAAACTAGATATATTGGAAAGACGTACATAGCCATTAAAGGGACAGGCCCACGAGAAAAACGTTTTCTTCATTTTACTTGAACTGAATGTCCGAAATTTCAGAAATACTACTGTGAACCCGCATTTCTTTGATCCTCAAACTGGCAGAGTTATTCCACGGCAATCAGTTCAGCCAGGCACCGTAGTCTAGGCGTTTTAGGTATATTGGCATTCTTTCTTTAAATAATAATTGTTAAAAAGTTTGAGAACATTTCTACTACTGTAACAAAGCGTTTCCAATACTGTAATCACTAAAATAACAAAAATTCTTACTACGGCACCTGTCCAAACTGTTTGCCGTGGAACAACTCTGCCACTTTCAGGTTCAAATAAATGCGGTTTTCACGGACATTCTGTTCAAGTTAATTGATCACAAATAAACATATAAACGCAAACAGATGACCGATAAGATTAGCGATGATATTTGTCATTCTTCATTTGGTATATTGTTGAAAGGGGAATAGAGAAACAGACGTTTTTGCTTGGATATTCCTTATTGAATTTCATATTCATGCACTGATTTTTAGTTTTCTGGAAATCTTTTGGATAGCGGGTCGAACACGACACCATTTTCCCGGCCAATTGTCCTTGGAACGAAGGAAAACGATAGAGTTTATCCTGAAAAAATAAGCTTAACTTTAAATTTAAAGCGGAATAACAGCCGGTTTTTCAAGCGTACATTGCATTGGACAACTGAATTCCTATGCATTCATGCTAACCATCCCATTACTGATTACTGAAGCACTGAAAGTGCCCGAAAGGCACATAATGGAACCCACAATGCTTCACGTGTCATATCGCTTTAACCCTCACCCAATCAGTCCCTCCATGAACAGTTGAAATGCCGTTGTCAGCAAATATGTTGAACATTCGACTTGCTCCACTCCGAATATCAATGTTGAGGCAAACACAACAATGAAGCCAAAAAAGACGTTGCCAATCTCAACGAGATGCGTGAAGAGCACCTGGACAATATACATTTAAAACGTTGAGAAGTTTGTGTTTGTATGTTTGTATTATGTCCGTAACGCCCTATAATTGAGATTTTTCACATAGAGCAGTGGTGCGCAACCAGCGGTAAAAGGAGGAGAATTCACGAAGGAAGATGGGAATTATTTTTACTTTCTGGGAACCGGACACCGACGGAAAGAAAAGAAACGGACATATAAAAACTATTAGATAAATTAACTACCTGAATAGCCAAGCGCTTTTCAAATTTCACCGAAGAATTGCGTTGACGCTGAAATTGGAAGAACGTATCAAATAATTGAATTTCTTTGCGACATATTTCGCTCGTCACACTGAACTGAACCATGATCGATGTTCAAAATTATGAAGACATTCGATATACAAAGATAATTAATTTGTATAGTTTTGTACATTGCGTTGACGCCGAGCAAAAAGAACACGTTTTTCAAACGCATCTCAAATAGCTGCATTCTTATGCAGTTATGCTAAGTGGGGTAGAATTGGGGTCTATTTTTTATTCATTTTTGCTCATTTGTAATGGTGCATAAGAAAGCAGGGGTACGCGATGCGTTTCAAAAACCGGCCGATACTTCGCTTTAAACTTAGAACTTACACTTCTTCTGCGAATATTTAATAGCACTTTGATGTCGAGAACCACCGAAATTGTTCCGAAGGCAAACAGTAGAAAGTCTTGCAAAGTTGCGTTCACTGTGCTTATTTTATCATTATTAACAACTCGGAAGTCGCATTCTTGATCGTCAAAGAAGGCGTACGAACCAGCTGAAAAAAAGGGTTTGGGTATATATGCATTGTCATGGCATTTTAGCACACGCTTGCACGCACGCAAGCACGCACGCATGCACACACATACACACATACACACACATTCACACACGCACACACACACACACACTTACACACGTACGCACGCACACTCACGCACACATACGCACAGACAAATAACTCATGCGCTCTTGCACATCATGGATGCATATGTAGTCATGCTTCACGCAACAAATTTAACTTACGAATGGCTAAAATTGTGAAGGTTAAAATATACGGTATGGCAATGTTCACGCCAGTGTACTTGAGGATACCCGGCTTTGCTCGTTTATAGTATTTTCCATCATAAGCAATTGCGAAATATCGATTTATTGATATACATCCGTGTGTTATTGTAGTAACCGCCTGATTCGAGAGATATAAACTTGCAATTAGTTTGCTTGGAAGCGCGTACACGTCGAATGCATGACTGGAAACAATTGTAATTGTTTCACGATTTAGCGGCAGGTTTTTGAAACGTATGGTGGACAACTGCATTTCCATATCTCTTGTGCACAGACAAGCAGTTACTTGCATTCGACCATGGGAACACGCAGCCAACATCAGAACCCGACTGTTATACCACTTTAAATCTGATTATCAAAACTTACAATAATACAATTGGCATACAGAACATCGCATAAATTAGTGAATCGAGTACCCGTGTACCCTGATCACACATTGAGAAATAACGGACGAGTTTCGACAATCTCGGGTTGAAAAATATAACACACATGGCCACAGAATTGGTAAGTGTGGAAAATACGCAGCTCTGGAGATAAAGAGATTTTTTGAATTTCTGGCAGTTCATTGATTTTTTTTTATATTTGGTGACCATCTGGTTTTCGAGAAAACCTGGTCACGACAAGGTCATCAAGTGGTATTCAAATGGGCTGGCCTACGAAAAAACCTGGGAACCGGCGCCAAATGGGCTCATCTGTTTTCTATGAATATAAGTAAATGTGCAGAGGAACTAATTAAAGCTCACAAATATTAATGATGTGGATCCGAAAAGTGATAAATAGTAAGTAATACCAGTATCCATTGGCTTTCCTGAAATATCTGACCATGACAATCGCAGTTAAAAGCGAAGCAACCTAAAAGTAAAAAAAAAGAAGAACTAAACACGTACTCAGCATAAGAGGAAAAAGGACTTTTCATGTCGTGTTTGCTTAAAGTTTAAAGGAATTTTTTGTTGCGTCGTTGAGTGAAATAGATTTTGCAGTCATTTGGTTCTCGTGCTACATACATTATTTGTTACGGATTATTAAAATGGCTTCAAAGCAAACAAGATTTTGGGTTACGAGCAACGCCTAACAAAGTTTCATTACATAATTAGATCTATTCACGCCAAAGGACCATATGTTCATATGTCTAGAAGTGCGCAACACCATTATTAAATAAGGAAACTGGTAATTAAACTAATTGAAGTCACGAATTACTCGCGCGATGTCTGAGTTACGTGCGTAAACTAGCGCATGGTGGGAAAGCGATAGCATGAAACAGAAATATTGCGCGGCGCCGAAAAACTACATCTCGCTGCTCACTTCGCCCAGTGCCAGACTCTCGCCAGATTCTCGCGAGCGGCAAATCCGCCGCTCACCTTGTCACCTAGACGTGCGTTTTTTGGCAGTTTCGCTAACAGTTCACCATCAGTTTCATCAGTGCAATGGCAACAAACAAGTAATGTATCAACCCGATCCATGACAACCCGACGCGATAATAATTAATATCCATTTTAATTGAATAGCAAAATAAACTGTGTTATTTATTGGAAATAGCAAAATTAGATTTGTCGCCTACTCACAACATCGGACCCCGCAGACCAAGGGTTGAACCTTGCGTTCCAATATGGCTTCGGACTTGACCAAGGAACGCACCTTTCTTGAGGGCGTACGTAAGTAGGGAATACGCTCCCGGTCAAAATACAAAATTACGCACCCAAATTCTCGTAAATTATATTACTTTTAAAGAACTTGATTTTTAATTTCTTAAAAAGTTAAATTTTTGTAATTAGGTTACGTCGACGGGTAACTTACATACATCTAACAGTTCTTCAACTTTCTTTGCGTTTTGCAGATGCCGGTTATCCTATTCTGACTGTAAATATTTTTCTTGCATTCGACTAGGATAGGATTAACCTTAATACTTTAAAAGGTTTAGAATATACCTTTCTATTATAGTTTGTTTATTATTAATAATAACCATAAGTAGCTGAACAAGGATGACAAAGTTGACTTCAATGAATTATAGCCGAAAAAATGTCAACAAAATTTCAAGTTTATGTCACTGATACTAATTTATTAAGTGTTTTTGTATCACAAACAACAACTGGCAACATAAAACATGGCCGAGTAATACGCTACGGTAGGAGCGGGGCAGTCTAGAAAGCTGAAAACTCGGAATCGGAGTCTTAAAAACAAAAATTAAAAATTCTAAGCCGTTGTTGTGCTGAATACACTACCAATAACATAGAAAAAAACATATAACATCTAAGTTTCCAACGTTTTAGTTAATTTGGGTACTAAGATAATTAGTATCACAGAAGAACAACAGAGACACAACATGGTACCTTGTATCTAACATAAGTAAGGAGTAAGGCACTAATAACGCAAAATGCTAACAACACTAAACATTTTACTAAAGCTGCGAGCGTTAGCAAATAAATGAAGAGCTTACGTCAAGTGCTAAGAAAGAATTGACCAACGAGATTATTATTATCATAAAGAAACAAAATGCGAATCAAACACTAAACAAAGGACACAAAGTAAGAAACTGGACAAATATTGAGTATTGATTGAACTGATCTATAATTAATTCGTTACAATTTCGCATTTCCAATCACGTCGACGAGGTTTCCGCTCGCGAACACGTTATTCGGATCGAGATGGTGCTAAATTAGAATATTGATTATGTTTTTAAATTATATCTTGGGGTCGCGGCTCCCCGCCACGTCCACCATACGTACGCCCACTTAGAATATTGGGTACCAACAGACAACAGTGGAAAGCAAAATTACGGTACAATTTCTCGATTCTAATCTCGTGCAGTCTGCGAATGCCGTGTGTTACGGAAATAGTTAAAGATCTGATGATCGAACTCTAAAGTTCATGAGTCCAGATTCTAGAAATAGATTTATATTCTAGAAAGTGAGAAACAGAAATAAAGAGAGAAAGAGGAAGAAAGAGAGAGACAGAGAGACAGAGGCAGAAAGAGAGGGGTGCAGAGAGAGAGAGAGAGAGAGAGAGAGAGAGAGAGAGAGAGAGAGGGGGGAGAGAGAGAGAGAGAGAGAGAGAGAGAGAAGAGAGAGAGAGAGAGAGAGAGAGAGAGAGAGATTCCACAACAGCAACCGTAACAGAAACCCAAAAAGTCTCACCTTGATCGCCCTGAGCACGCTAAGTCCCACAGTTCCTACAGTACCCTGCATCCATGGTTTTCGCAACTTCCCAACACCGTGATGATGCGAGATCGACCCGCCGCAAGCAATAATCTCGTCACGAGCCGCAGTCTGGAAAAGAAAAGTGAAAATGCCAAGGTGGAACGCGATTTTTTTTGGCGAGTGAGCGGGCTCATACAAAGAATCTAATAGAAAATTTACTTACCTCAATCTTATCATATATTTCCAATCCGTTGTCGCATCCGCGTGAGTTGAAACCAAAGTAAAAATAGACACAGGCACCAGCGTCGTAAATTTGCGTGACTCTAAAGAATTTTTAGTAAAAAGTTGTTAGAATGCAGGTCGTAAGAGGACTACGGAATAAATCATTCAATACAACAAGTTAATCCAACTAACTACAAGCGTACAAACTACAGTTGGCCACTCGGTGCTCGGTATCATAGTAATTAAGCGCGGAAGTTTTTTGTGAACGTAATTATGTTCTGCGATCACTTTTGTGTGCCGCTCTAAATTGGCACAAACTTTCAGTGTCGTAATGTAATTGAATATATTTACCTGCAACTAGCCAAAACGGGGTACTTCACTCCGGCCTTCTTCGCCTCTCTTTTGATTAGCTGTTTCACATTGCGACATAGATTCAGCACCTGAAATCATGAGAGGGGGTTATGCCATCTTGAATTATTCTATCACCAGTCGGCTAACCCAGCATGAGGCGACTTTCCATGATTTCAACATAAGTTTCAAAGTATGGGAGTGGAGATGTTCAACACGGGTTTTACTACGTAGGAGTGGAGATGTTCAATCTACGTTGCAAAATACGGGACTGTAGATGTGCAACATACGTTTCAATATATGGGAATGTAGAGTGTACTGCTCATAAGACACGATTCGGTTGAAACTACTGCGGACAAAAGTAAAGTCTTCATACTAAAATTCACACAGAACCCATGTCGTGAACATAGCGACTCT
Source organism: Pelodera strongyloides (assembly GCA_036852015.1). Lineage (NCBI taxonomy): Eukaryota > Metazoa > Nematoda > Chromadorea > Rhabditida > Rhabditidae > Pelodera > Pelodera strongyloides. The sequence continues at coordinate 201,325 of JAANDG010000094.1, forward strand.
AGAACGCAAGCTGTCGCAGCTTGCGTTCTAGAGTCACAGGTATTTATTTATTTATTTATTAAATAACACCACATGGTGTGCATCACAAGAGGGTTGGGCTTAAAAGCGAGAGTTTGAGGATTCTAATCCCAATGTGCATGTAAAACTAGAGCTGGAATTTTTGCTTAAATGATAAATTAGTTAAACACAAACTACAAATACAGACTACTACAAAAGGCAAATTACCTTATCCCAGGGAACTGATGTTTCGAATGATTCTCCAAGTATACCGTACTCCATGCCCAGATCCTGAAATATTTCAGGTTTGCAATTTATTATGTTTGATTCGGAAATTCGAGAGAGAGAGAGAGAGAGAGAGAGAGAGAGAGAGAGAGAGAGAGAGCGAGAGAGACAGAGAGCTGAAAACGATACACCATGAAAAAAGAAGAACAAGCAAGTCATAGAGAAGCAACGATCGAACACGTATGGACACCATAAATCTCTAAACGGTCGACGCATAAACTACTAATTAATACAAGGGCTGATTATACCAAAGAGGTTTACAAGTTGCCTTGCTTACGAAAATTACAACAAACCCTCAAGTATGCAATAGCAAAGGTGAGTCTGTATCCGTATTTGCCGTTCTCCTCGCCGCCAACCACTCCGTTGAACTAAAAATAAAGAAAGAAATTATTTGTAAGATATTTTTAATAGGTAAAAAAAAACCTTATGAATGTTTAATATTCAGCAGAGTATCGGTCCTGTGTGAAAAATAAAACACCTATGAAGTGACTCATTATGTAATCTAGATAACACTTTATGGTCGACAAACACAACCGTTACAATGTAATAATAATATTATAATAATCTATTACGCACACATACAATTCGTGAGAAAAATTACGCACACATACAATTCATGAGAATTCATGAGAAAAATATATGCAACGTACAGTTTTGTCGAGTAAAGCAACAGTAGCACAAATATGAAGAATGTGTATCATTGTTAATTCCAAAACAAACAAAAAATCACCTGTTCAGCAAGAGCGTTCAGCCGTTTTTCATGTTGATCCACTTCGTCTTTGGTACCTTCGAACACACACGTTGCGGCCACCATTTCGTCAATCTAATTATTATTCATTATTCAAATTTTACACTTTATTTAAAAAAAAAATTATCAAGCTGCCCGTGCGTGGTTTATTAAGGTTTCCTAACAATAAGGAATATAGTACGAACAAGTTTGCTGTGATGTGGATAGATAGGTTACACTTAATCATATCATTTTTGTTGCACACCCTGTGGCTGTGCTGTGGTGCTAATATATAAATAAATAGTATGTACCTCAGAACTTATCATGCTCTCTGGGGCACAACGCAAGGCGTGGCACAAAACGACGATGATCTTACGAAGAATCCACTCTATATTTAACTACTTCACCTGGAAACCCTTCCACTTCGTGATGTACAGCTTGGATAGGTTGGCCTTCCAGCCGGCCCAGTAGCTTTTTTGCTCCATTTTCAGGGCCTGACCCATGATGAACTGTTCGTTGTCAACCAAACGAAGTGAGGCGGGTTGAATGCGCTAAATGGAAAAATCCCATATTTATCCGTCTGGTTCTCTCGAGTCGCGATCTCTTGCTGTGTCTCCTTTTCTCTCTCTCTCCCTCTCTCTCTCTCACTCTCAAACCTGCCTGAATGCCTTACCTGTCTAGCAACCTCTCTAAAGAACGCGACTCCTTGGTCGAAATCGGGGAACACGTACGAGCCATAGCGCTTCACTTCGGGTAGAGGGAATACCTTGATTGTCACCTGAAACTTTTTTTGGAAAAAAAAACAAAGATCTTTTCACTTGAATTTTACATGATGGTATAGCAATTTACCTCATCACTCTCTCTCTCTCTCTCTCACCATTCTACATATCTCTCTCTATCTCTCTATCTCTCGTTATTCCCTCCCTTAGGGAAGAAGCCCCACCTCAGTGATGACACCAAGTGTTCCCTCGGATCCGAGAATTATTTGATGAACATCGGGGCCGGACGAGATCCGCGGAACCTATTTTAGAGAGGAATAAGATAGATGTTAACGTTAAACTTGATCAAAGTAAGTTCTCGTGATAGTAACTTATGTTCTTTTTTTTTTCTCGTTCTCGTGATTACTCTCTCTCCCTCTCTCATTCTCCCTCTTCTCTCTTGGTCTCTCTAAAGGCTTTTAGGTGGTCACCTGACACTGTTTATGGATGATTCCCTTCGAAGTGACCAGGTTTACGTGGATAACCAGGTCTTCAATGTTACCGTACCTAAAAGACAAAAGAGTGTTAAACTAACCTCGCGAATGGGTCTTCTTCCAAATTCCGTGCTACAACTATTTACAGCTCGCAACTACGACCATATCGTAGGATCACGGTATTTTTCACACCAAACAAGAGTGCATTTCTTGCCGCTCTAGTGTATTTTAATGCAAATTTGTGCCGTCATCACCGTCCGAGATTTGTCAAATTTCTAAAGCTTTCCAGAACATGAAAACTGAAGCAATATTTTTTCCTACCTGTTCTTTTTCATGCCCGATGCTCGTGTTGAGACCCAACCGCCCAAAGAAGAAAACTCAATGGAGTCCGGTTCGTGCCCGCATGTGTATCTAGATATAAATTGATTAAAGCGAAATAACGGCCGGTTTTTGAAACACATCGAGTACGCCAGCATTCTCGTGCAGCTTACGCAAATGAGGATAAATTAGAATTAAAAAAAATCGAGTTAAATTCGAGCAACTTAGCGTAAATATGTAAGAATACAGTTGCCCGCCCACGATGTGTTTCAATAGCCGGACGGTATTTGGTTTTAAATGAATATTATAAACGGTCAGAGGAAGGATGATTGTAATGATCTATTCTCTGACTCAGTCCCGGCACCGACGCCGGCGCTGACTTCGACACGGACGCCCTCGCTGACGCCTATGTTGACTTCGACGCTGGTGGCAACACAGCGTTGGGCATAATACATGAATACCTACCCCTTCGCGTTCAGCTGTCGCTCCAATGACTGTCCGATAATGCCAGCCTAAAGTAGTTCATTGTTTCACGAGGTAAACTGCATGCCACGCGCAAAAATGATGTGGGCAGTGCCACGTTCGTAGTAAATTCTCGTCTCTAAACAACATATAACATCCACAGAACATATCTAATAAATTAATAGCTACAGTACCTCCGCCCTACAAGTCAGGTTCTGATTATCGATCCACAGGATTTTGTCCATTTGGGACATGTCCAATGAGATTATCGATCGTTGTTCTTCTTTCTCACTCGGACAGTCGAGAGCATTGGAAACGGAAGTTCCTGGAAAAAGAAAGAGTTGAAAATACTATTTATAGAAAAAGGCTATGCTCTATATAAACAGCACGATGTGTGCCATAAGAGAGCCAATTGTAAGCAAACCATGTTATCAACAAAGTCATATTTTTGAATACTTCTCGCACAAATGCGCCACCCTATTGTGTAAATTCTTATTGCATTGAGCAATTGGGCGTGTCACACGAGAGCAGGTTTCCTTAATTTTTTTTTGCCGAAGAAACGCACCTCCTCCAATTGGAATAATGCAAACGTTGAAGTTGTTTGCGCCCTCGACCACCTAAAAAAACACCGTTTTGTTTACTTCAGAACCTCCAGTATATCACTGATAAAACAAGGACGTGCGCCGCGGTAACTTGGCGCGAAAATTCACTCATAAGCGGAAATAATGTCCAGAATATAGAAATTGATGCACGGGGATTTTTGAGATCTTGAAATCAAAAAATAAGGCTGATATGAACAAAGGACAAATTTATCGCGAGTTTAGCCTTGCTTGGTTGGTTGCTAGGTATCTTGTTGATAATTAAAAGATGCTAACCTTTGTAACTTGTTTCTCGTCCTTTGGCCAAACAACCAAATCGGGACACCGCGGTACTTGACTGTGGCGAAGATGTAGCATATCATGCACCTTAAATATCTACACTTTCGAAACCCATTGAAACGGGGCACGTTACAAGCAGAATTCAAACTTAGATTATGTCACACTACAGCTCTGACGGCTGAGACCGTTCTGACACATTCTGTCTGGCCGGCAACTTGACATCTGTAACTTGGTGTTTGCAAAGGCATGCACATTGAACAAACGAGAGCCTACCGTATGCCCGTGGGAGCGCATCAGGCGATGATGCGGCGCGTTCGAATACGAAATATCGTTGACGCGGAGGTAATCAATAAATTCTTGATTGTTGTTGGGCGGGTTGATTTTGATCTGTTCCAGTGGCTAAACAGGCTACCATATAATATCTAGGGTTCAACTGAAACGCATGCTGTACAATTTGTCATGTAGTGTATGCAAATTTCTTGAGAATCCAGCCGGTCGGCATACGTTGTACAGCTAGTAGCTAGATAGAACATATGCTAATTTTCCCGCGACCCACGAACAAAAACATGTTTCAGTACATACATAAAGGAGTTGAGCAGTCAGCTCTGTACTTTGATAGCTCTAACGTACTCATGTAACAGACTACAGACAGACCAAAATAACTATAACAGAAAAATGTTTTCAATTCTGACGTGAGTAAAATCAGCACTCTACAGTAGACCTTAGCCGAAAGTACAGTATACACCTAACAACCTTACAGCAATCAGTCCTAAACTACAGTAATAAAAAATAATAATATTACCTGACTTGGTGTCTTGTAGTCGAGTTCGATACCGAGGTTCTGCTCAAACCACGGTCTCAGTAGCGGAAGATTCTGGCCCGACATGTCGTATCTACATATCGATTGATTATTGATTTTTATCGATCGTTTTTTTATCATTATTGATTATTTTGAGAGTGATTATAGATCATTTTATGTTTTGGAATGTTGCCAACAATGCCGACGGCTACTCTAAGAAGGATAGTATGAGAGCATGAGCAAATGATTATAATATAATATGATTATAATATGGGAACATTCTGGATAATGATCAAGCGAGCTGACAAAGATGAAATACCTAGTCTCATCGTTAGCTTTTGCAACGTTTTCACTTTGGAACCGTTGTTTATTTATTTATTTTGTATTCGTTTTTTAATGTACAGTCCGCGCGATCTTGCTAACGCAGCAGCTGTACAAGGAAAAAATAATAATAATAATAAATAAAAAGAACAAACTTGTCTCCCGTGAACATCACATTTCCCTCTTGATTAATCGTAAAATATGAGTCCTTGTAGCCCCAACCGTTCCATTTGAGAATTGAGTCTCTGGAAGAAAAAACTTAATAAAATAAAAATAAAAATTAAGAATAAATATAAAAGTGGAACCAATCCTCGAAAAAGGGCGTGAATATTACTATGATAGTAATTAATCACACCCATAAATAAAAATATGTAGAGTAAATTTATCGTAAAGGTAAACTCAATACCAACTCAAAGAAAATTAAGAGAAAAATAATGTATACCTGTACGATTGTGGCACGTTGAACTGTTGTACCTCGGCCATACCTGAATAAACAGCAATTACTAAGTGCATAGGTGTAGTGCATAGTGGGTAATCAGGAAAAGTGTGCAACATGATTAGACAAAATGTTCAAATATATGTAAAGTGTAAAACAGCATAACGATGTGAAAGTTGGCCTCGCAAGTAAAATGGCTTATTGGATAAAAACTAACAGGATCATTACTATCCTTTGCTTGGGCCTACCCTGGGCAACTGCCACTGGACAACATAGTGGACAACCGTGGGCAACTGCGAACAACCGTGGCCATAAGCCATAACAGTAACTGTGGCCGTGTGTTTTACCCAATAAGCCAAATAAAATTGCGTGAACCATATTCCGCCTGCATTTTACGTAACGTTTTCACCATGTCACATTTCTTTAAAAATTATTTAGAACTTCCAATTGTTTTATACAAAAATTATCATAGATCTACTCAACTAGTCCGAAAGTCCAATTGAAAGGAAGCTCAGAAAAACGGTAAAAATTAAAACCAAATAAACTCCGGCCACTCAAAAATCTCAATCAAAATCCAAATTATTTGATTGACACCTTTTTCATTGATCGGGAAAACTATTAAATAAGAAATGATAACAAAATTCAAAAGTAAGGACACTTTCCCACTTTCTTAGAGGCTTAGTGCATGCACTGTGAGGTAAATGCCATGATTTTGCACTGATAACTGATAACGAGGAAATAATATGTTTCTGGGGCCGGCGTGGCCTGATTTGTAAGAGAAAAGTACAAAGTTAACAGCGATATATCCACCAGCGTACCGCGCATGTAGCAAGATAAAACTGACAGCTTTCCCATCAATACAATTGTTTTAAATTTCTTTCTGCACCAAAAGCTACAAGATATATAACTTATTTTACATAAAATCATTAAAGGATCGCAGTCACTACAAAATCGTCGTTTTTCTTCGAGTTTACTTGTATTTAGTAAAGAATAGAGACACATACTTTACCAAAACCGAATAATTTGAATTCCAACTCAGGGAGTGAACAAGTAGAAAAGCAGTTCTACTTAACTACCGCAGGATCACGAAACGTGTTTACACAGCTGCTTTCCGATCGGGAGTATGCAAATTATTTCGGCAAATATCTGCATATTATATCTTTACATATACTGCAAGGGTCTGCAGGCATATCACTACACGTTTCATAATCCCGCGGTAGTTAAGTAGAACTACTTTTCTGCTTGTTCACCCCCTGAGTTGGAATTCAAATTATTCGGTTCGAGTAAACTCGAAGCAAAATGATGATTTTGGAGTGACTGCGATCCTTTAAAAAAATTTCAAATAATTTATTACATATGGAAAAATCAGTACAAAATCTAAACTCTATAACAGACTTTAAAAAATCGAAAATATATAAAACATCCTAATCTGGAATAGATTAAATGAAGGCAAGACCTCTCAAGGCTGGTCAGGCCAAAGTTTAGTTTGATTGCATGAACGAAAAATTGGGGTATTGGACGAGTGGGGGTCGAACCCACGACCTCTGGATTACCGGTCCAGTATGCTAACCACTACACTACCGCCACCCACACCCAAATTTCGTTCTTGCTAGCGACTTATACGGCTCGCCTGCAACACACAGTGGGCGCATAGCACCACAACTGCCTGGGGGGTTATAAACCACAATACCAGCTAGGTGTGCATAACCGGAAAGAATTGATTAAATTGATCAATAAACCAATTAATCAATTCTTTCCGGTTATGCACACCTAGCTGGTATTGTGGTTTATAACCCCCCAGGCAGTTGTGGTGCTATGCGCCCACTGTGTGTTGCAGGCGAGCCGTATAAGTCGCTAGCAAGAACGAAATTTGGGTGTGGGTGGCGGTAGTGTAGTGGTTAGCATACTGGACCGGTAATCCAGAGGTCGTGGGTTCGACCCCCACTCGTCCAATACCCCAATTTTTCGTTCATGCAATCAAACTAATCTGGAATAGTTAGTTTTGGCAATACTTTGCGACCCACACAAACTTTGCGTGTGTTTCCTGTATAAACGAACTGATAACAGTGTGATAAGGTACAAACTACAAAAAGTCTGCTACCAAAGATCCCTACTATTTGCTAATGGGGTTTGCAAGTATGCCCGATTTTCCTTGCAAGTATCGAAAAATTTACCGTATCTTGGCACTACACGAGAATATCTACAGGCAGTTTTTATTTATTCAACAAAAAATGCCTTTGATGGCGGATTTTCTCTAGTGCGGATGTGTCAAAATTAAGCAAAGTTACGGTGGAGTGGCACACTATTTTGCAATTGATACTTGCAAGGAAAGCTCGCGGTTTTGGCATACTTGCAAACCCCATAAACTCCTTTTCCCAAACAGGCAATTAGAATACGGTAAGAATATGTAAATCGTAATTCTCGTATTGTAACCAGGGAAAACATTGGCAAACGGCGGCAATTAGAATACGAAATCTTTACGTCATCAGACAATTAAAGCAGTAAACTAAGTTACGGTAAAATTCCCACCTTTAAAAATAAGAATAAGACCAACCACGGTAAACCTAAGCGTTGTGTTCCGTAAACATTCGACTCTAAACCGCCCTTCCAACAATTATCGTAGATTTTTATGACATTATGTACGTACAGCTTACGCCGAATGCCTAGTATCGGATTTTTTTAGACTCAGTGTCACATACTTCTTGAAACATGACGAAAACCACAAATGTATTTTTTCTTAAAAAAAGCAACACATTCCATGTCGATTGACAATTCTACACTTTTTACGACTTTTTTGAGTAATATAATTTAACAACCATAAATTTCATCAGAAAAAGAGCGTACACTTGCGTATGAGAGTATTAGAATAAAACACAAAAAAAGGTCGAACAAGTGCCCTTTGTAAAGCTGTGCACGGCTATGACCATGATAGAGTATTTATGTTAAGTTTTCGCGCACTTTCGCATGCGAAAGTATCATCCATGTTATTGCATTGCACATTTTTGTATTCTTCTATTCTAAACATTACTAATTTAAATAGTAATTATTTCTTCTACTACAAACTAATATTATATTCAAATACTAAATACTTAACCACCGGGGCATCATACTGATGATGACCCCACCCCGGTGGAAAATCCTCGTATATGACAATGGGGTCGAAACGAGGTGTTACTAATTATACACTTCGTTTTTATTTATTATTTTTCTCCACTCTCTTCCCTTTATTTCCCTTCTTTTTATAGTTCCCATCGTACAGCTTTCCTTCTTTTTGTTATATCATTTTCTAGTTTTGGTGTTATTTCTATTTAATTCTACACACTTACCTTTTCAACTATTATTTCTATAGTGGGAAACTACTCGAATTTTACATACAGTAAGAAATTTACATACACCTGCGGCGTGTTTTGCATACACCTAATGTAAAACTGCGCGAAAATGGAAAAGTCAACTTGGATGATACTTTCGCGGCGAATTCGCGCGAAAGTGTAACATAAATACTCTATGAATGATATGACCATGCATTTATGAGTTACTGTAATTTTCTGGAATTTTGCAGCCAATGGTAAAAGTATCGTGTTTCTCGGCAACTCGTTTCAACTTGAGGCGCCCGACGTTCCTTTTCGTACTCTTCCCGGCGAGACCAATCGGAGGCCGAAAATTGATCTGAAATTCGGGAAATTGATCTGAAATTCTGAAAATTAATCTGAAATTCGGAAAATTGATCTGAAACCGCGGAAAATTGATCTGAAATTGGAGTTGAGATTCGGCACCACTTTCAGGGATCCGGGGAGAGCTGAGCGTTCACCACCATAATGAGAACCCTTGGGTAGAGACAACCCTAAGAAGATGCAAACTTGGCGTGGAAATGTGGGACTGTGGAAGAGGAACAAGTTTCATTTATTTCCTCTAAGCAGGTACAGTAGGTTAGAAGGGCCAAGAAATCTGCGGTTTCCAGGGTATGTCCCGGATTCTTATCAAAGTAAAATGTAACAAAGCTTACAATGTCCATTTCTATCTATGGTGAATCCCATAGTTGTGCAATCCTTGCTACAGAACTCCTTCAGTCGATACGCGGCTCCTTTCTGCAGTGTTTCCTCGCATTCTACATCGGTACAACACACTTCACCGGGCACACTGCACGATAAGGAGCAGGAGGGACGAGGCTAAAATGAACTGTAATGCTATGGTTTTTCTACGTAAGATGATATGGAAGTTCTTAGACTTTAGTTAATTTTCAAGTATTCAGCATATAATTATGTCAACCGGTGCAGTTCTTCTTTAATTGGACGGCACTTGCCAAAGCCTGGTTAAAATACCTGTAAAAATATCATTAACCAATTTGAATAGAATTAAAGCTATATAGAACTAAAACAACAATCGCCCAACCTCAACTACGGCGGCTCGTTTCTGGACCAAATTTCCAATACTTTGTTGTAATTCCAAGTTGTCCTCCGTATCATTTTGGTAAATCTAAATAAAAGTAAACTCATTGCATTGGCGCACTTCAAGTCGGAGACTCCGGTTTTGTTTAGAGAGGCATTGCACGTGGGTTTTTTAATAGCTGAGGGTTGTTCCCGATCTCAGAGGACACACAAAACGTTCTACAGTAATTCATAAAAGTTCAAGTGGGCATCGTGATTATATTAGAAAATAAAGAAAGAAGAAAACGATCAATGTGCTCTAATTCTGATGCCTGAATTCACACGTAACATACCGTAAGATTCGCAATGCCACCAATAAGTTGAGCGGTTCTGGAACATTGATCTTGGGCCTTTACTGAATCCCAATTATGCTTCAGCAAACGTGCTGAAAAAATAAAACGTGGCACACATGCGGCGCACTCTTTGGAAGCGAGCATGTGCGCCATAAGTACGCCACAGGTACGCCAACTTCAGTCTCCTCCTAGCTCCTAGCGCACCCTTCGAACCCCAAAGACAAAGGATCCTTCTTTTGTGCGGTAACGCAAATTTTCGTTCCTGCAATCCTTACTAACAACAATAAACAATAAAATCTAACAAGAATGCCTAAGCAACAGCACTACACAATTCCCTTAAGGAACGAATTCAAATACTCACCAGCGAATCGTAAAGTACCATTGAATGCAACTTGCGTGCAAGAATGCTCCGGTGCGCAGCCACTAGAGACCGAGTAATATGATGATTCTACAAAAAAAGTTAATGTATAGAAATGTGTTACGTAGCCATGTAAAACGATATTACCGACGACAGTCAATACACTGATGAAACTCCGCGTCGGTGCCGCGCACAAACAGGGCGCGCAACTATTACGTGAGCTGGCACTCGCGCACCTCTGGCGCCGGGTAAGCCGCACAGTGGCGGACACCATTTATTGGAAAAAGTCTAACAATAAGTAAGGGTGCCTTACCTTTACCACAGGCTACCGTAGTACAACAAACGAAATGGTACGGTGGGTAGACATGATTGAGTCTTTTTGAACATTCCTGGAGAAGCAATAATTACTACATTGAATAAATGAAAGATGAATATACACATGCATGGACAAGTTGTGAGGTCTCTTGTGGAGCGTAAATAATACTGCATACATGGGAAACCAAGAACCCCGATTTCGCCCCGATCAAGTCCCTCAAAAAATCGGGCCGTGATCGGGGCGAAATCGGGGTTTTTTGAAAGAATCGGGGCGAAATCGGGGTTTTCACTTTCCTATGACAGTTAGATCAGCATTTATTTTAAAACATTACTGCCTTTCTTACTATAGTTTCATAAAATAGCAAACCTCCGACGTTTCACAAGTGTGATTTGGATCCGTGGGCATAAAATTCACCGCGGCTGGGATAATTGCCATTAAAATATCAAAAAGAATAAAAAGCACAAAGACTTGTCGAAACATTCTGATGTATTGACCTGAACAATATAAAATCGTCAGCTTAATCTTCATACATGTCGCCGAACGATAGCAAAAACAACGATTTTACCGCAGTGATTACTGAGAACTTTAGGAACGGTTTTTGAACCTTACAGTCGACAACTGCGAAGACGTGTATTATATGCAAATTGTGTACGGGAAATGCCCAAACAACCAGAGAACTTTGTATATAATTACAATACATGAAAATCCAGTTGTCCAACAAACAAATGCTTTTGAAGACCGAGGACCATGCCGCTTTAAAACACCAACAAGCTCAAATGAAAACCTCCTGCACAATACTGGACAATGCACTTTTTTCCAATTTGATATGTTTTCTATGAAATCCCAAATCCAGTTCGTGTTCTCAAAATACATCACTATTTGTTTTACAGCCAGTTTCTGGGGCAGTTTACTCGAAAACGGGAATGTTTCATTTGGCAAACAAATGCTCATATGAACTACGAACCGTTCAATAAGTCGTTTTTTAGACATTGTACCACCACAAATAACATCGCACTAGCATGTACATAACAGTAAAATTATAGCAGTATAACATAACAGTATAAAGTATAAACCAATGCCCCTACCTTATTCTCACTTTTAGCTTCATTCCTGCCTATTTTAACTTCGAACCTTTACTGTTCCTCGAATACACTTTCAACTCAACTAATGCTACAAAATATATTTATTTTCCTGAAAACAACATTCGTCTACTTTTCCGTCAAACAAAAACAAAAAATAAATAAAAATTGAAAGTTTCAAAAACCATTCTCTGCATAACATGAACAACTGGTAGTAACCGTAACTCCTATTCATAACCGATTAAAATTTCAAAACTACATAACTAACATTATCGTAGTAAAACTCAACATTTACATATATTTAAAAAATAAAATAAAAAATGAGACCAATACATTCTACAGATACTTTTGCCGCCATATAAGGCAGACCAAAATTTTTGAAACAATATAATGGCCAAGATCAAGGCTCACCGAAGAAAAAAACGCGTAATATCATAAACAAAAAAAGTGCATCAACTAAATGTAATCAAAGAATTCAAACCTATAGCCAACAAAGTGATAGCCTAATCAGAAGCCGGGACAAACTACAAATAGCCATATAGAGCGGAATAAGCAAAGTCTACGCAAAATCAGTCAAAGTAATAAAACTCACAATCTCACAAAACACTCAGCTATGCACAATCGAAATTTTAAATAATAAACAAATTAGAATCCGCCGAACCTGTCTCCACAAACTGATTACTCTCACTCTCGTTCTCTCTCTCTCTCTCTCTCCCTCTCTCACAATTATTCTTCATGAGCACTAGCTTAAATTCTTACAGTATTCTATCTAAGGAAATCCAAACTGGGTAGTGTGGTAAGAACCTTCGAGAGCGAGAGGTCGAAAACTATAAACTATAGTATCCTGCGAGAGAGAGGTACCTCTACAAGAGACGCAGACATAAGGCAGAGGCAGAAATACGGTACTTTATATTAATAACCTTATTTAACCTCCTTTTCAATCAATGCGAGTAATTCATCTGCATCCTTCTTTCCTGGCACCCGAATCACATAAGTACTGATCGTCGTGGCACTCTTTGGTACGGTAATCTAAATGTCAAATACGAAATCAAAAAGTGTAAAAATAATAAGAATGATTATACAACACAACTCAGCGAGAAGTGTTAAGGTTCAAGTTAAGCACCTATGAAATACAAACTAGCTGCAGCCGATGCCGAGTAATTAAATTGAGATTCACTTTGGAAACTTAGAGTGATTCGGTAGTATTATTACAGTATATTAAGCATACATAAGCTAATATGGCTCTACGTCACATAACACGTAAGCAAAGATGGCTCTACGCACACATACGCTAACGCTAATATGGCTCTACGTAGCATGCAAAGTTACAAATATGCAATACTGGAATCAATACGTTAAACGAATAAAAACAACAACTCACTCTCAACTTGTCGTCCTTAACTCTTGCAATTGTGACCGACTTATTGAGGAGGCTGTTTATCCACAGAGTGCCTGAAACAACCCACGGTATGAACCAAGTCTAATGCCCGTAGAGCCCCATGGAGACCAATTAACATTACATTATTGTGTGTATGTACCCTTCTATCATATGACACTGACAAATGCTGAGTGCCTCCGTTTCTCGTGTCAAAATGCATTAACTTAACCGTTACCAAACCAAATATAACACCGCTTCATACTTGCAAGTATCTCACTTCAACAGAGGTTCAATGCGAAAAACATTTCTAATCGTCAATTCATTCACCTAACAACTGACTATTTTAAATAGAAACTATAAAACAAAACAAAAAAATCAAAAACCTAGTCTCGTGCCTACCTACCTACCCTCCCCTCCCCACACGTACAATGGTACAATTCACTAATGATCAAAACTCAAAACCTACCCAGTGTTGTGCACGCTCGCACCAGAAGAGTCTTTTTGCCGTCCGCCTCCTTAATGTGCACCATTCCAACACCCATCTTTGTGTACACTTTATCTTCGTACTTGAATAGGGAACACCTAAAACCATACACATTTCAACTTCGTTAGACCTCCTTCCTATTTGCAACAATAAAAATTTAAAAAGCAAACGAAGGAAAGATAAATTCAACCAACGCGAAATACAAGCCGGTTTTTGAAAAACGTCAAGTACACCACCATTCTTATGCAGCTTATGCAAATAAACATAAATTATAATTAAAAAAATCGAGCTAAATTCCAGTAACTTAGCATAAATGAGTAAGAATTCAGTTGTCCACGATGAATTCAGTTGTCCACGATGCGTTTCAAAAAAACGGCCGGTATTTCGCTTTAAGTGTGACACAGAGAAAATACATATACAACATATATTACTCATATATATAGGAATTCAAGAATGGTAACTCGTAACTCACTTGATAGAATAGATAGCTCCAGGCTCCGCGTTTTCCACAATATCCGCCTTCGGTGGTACATACTCGCCTTCGTCTAAATGAATAACACAGTATATTAATTTATGTGTTGAATACATCTCTCTATGTATTGAATATACATCTGTTTTTTTTTAAACTCTAACCGAAACACTGAAAAAAAGTCTTCTTTTCACAAAATGTTTCAGTAAAAACATAGAGTTCATCACTTATTAAACGTTGTGTACACCCACATTAAAATCCATAGTAACGAAATTTACGAACAAATCCACACAGTAAATATATTACTACCAGCCGTTCGAAGAGCCCTACGGGCTCTTCTCCGACTGGAGGAATCGGCCTTCGGCCGATTGTTTCCCTATTTAAAAAAAGGATTCTACGATTCAAAAAGTTAACTCTCGTCTCTTTCTCCTCCCACACAATCACACGTCTCTGATTGTGGAAACGTATAATAATCAGTTTGGATCACCACTCGACTAATGCCACCATGCAAATTTGCTATTGAAGGTGCTGTATGTAGGGCAGAGGATTATCCTCGTCATAAGCTAGCATAGCTCAGCAGGTAGAGCGTTGGACTGTGAAGCGAGAGATTGGGTGCTGCTGTGGGTTCAAATACCGCCAGCGGCAAAGATTTTGTATGTTCCCATTCGATTGCGAATAGAAAATTTTCTTTATGAAAGGATTTCGTTGCGTGCATACAAACAAAAGACCAAGTAAACTCTAAAAGATTTCGCTCATATTTAAAATAGGTTTGATTACTTTTGAAAAGTTCCAAGAACAGGCCCTAACTATCTTCAAATTGTTAAATGAGCAATAAAAATAAACATAAATAACAAAACCAACCGTCATTCGCATCTTGAGAATTTCCCGTGGAAGTTGCCAACGTTGGAGCAGACGCGGAATTCAAATTACCAAAGGTAAAGCCCTAGAAATTAGAACGACTTTAAAAATTTTTAAATTGTTTTACGCTTCAAGAGCGTGCACCTTTATTCAAGGGTGAAAGTACAGATTCAATGTTTGCTTATGACATGTTCCGCAGAGGTCCTGAGCAGTAGGCGACGAGTTCCAGATGACAAATTGCTCGACGTCTTCGGGCTAGGGCCAGGAGGCATCAGTAAAGAAACAGAAAAGAGCAGAACAAAGGCCCAGGTGGAAGATCCAAAAAGAAAACAGAAACACAGACACATACATAGTCCCACTTACTATTCTAACGTCACAATATTATTGTACACATGGATGTGTTGATGTTTAGAGAACCTCACTAACGATAAAAAGATATTTGTTTGCCGATACCGCCAACTGGAAAACCTATAGCACGTCCCATTCGCTTTAACCGTTTATTAAATTAAATGAAAGAAGAACAACGAGTATACGCTAAATACATGAGAAGTTAGGGAAGAAAAAACGTTGATCATGATCTAACAAATCTAACTATCTAACACGCTTCAACGGAACAAAACAAAACCAACCGTTAGGCTCCCTGGGGCGGTCGACCCACCAAAGGTAAGTTTCGGGGCGGCTCCAGTTCCCGCATCAGTAGACGATCCACCAAATACGGTAGACGGTTTATCTGCACCCGTGCCAGACGACTGAGAACCTGAATATAATATAGTTACGGTTACGGTATACTGACCTTACCATTATAGAATCCTGTTAGAGATCTATCAGCATTCAGCAGTGCTTGGAAGAAAATACACCATACACCTTTAAAAAGACCTCGAGGTACGAACATGAGTTGTCCAACATCGGGCTCACAAAAAACACACAAGAATGAAGGTATTTTTATTAACACTACCATTCCTTCTTGTGTGTTTTTGACTTGTAAATTTGAAATACTGAAAGTCAAAACAAACTAACTGATATTCAAACAAGTATCTGCAAAAAAAAGAGAACATAAAAGTCAAACTCACTACTCTTTCCAAATTCAAATGTGGGCACGGCTGAACCCTTGAAAGTGCTCAGTGAGGGGAACAACGGAGCAGCTCTGAAAATGATCATGATAACAATGAGCAGGCAAGGCACAGGCAGATCAGGACAAAAAAGGATTAACAATATTTCGCCCTTGAAATTGACATGTTTCAGTTCGTCCATTTAAGCAAGTGCAAAGGCTACACACCGCTTGGTGAATTGCATATGCTAGCAAACAGTGTCCGCGGTATACTTTCGGTAACGGCGCACATCCTAGATGTAAGATGTAACCCTACCTCATATGTTACGGGATAAAGATAAAGGGTTTCAATCACAAATCAAAACGTTTACATTAGTTTTGGGCTGCTAGCAAAACATACCACCTCCATTTACGGAGGGCATTCAAAGATCAAAGAACATCCACTACTTACTTGGGTTTGCTGGGTGATCCCTCCGTTTCTTTCGTGCCTGCGTCTCCCTTTTCCTTATCCTCTCTCGTCTCCTTTTCTTTCTCGTCGTCCTTTTTCTGTGTGCTCCAGAAGCCTTCGGTTGGTTTGGGCAGTTGTGGAAGACCAGATAGACCACTCGACACTGACGACACTAAACATATTCAAATAACTATGCGGGCACAACGCAGGTAAAAACACCCTCAGGTAATTCATACACCAACTTCACAACTCCAAACTCCGAACGCATTAACGCAATCGCTAACAAACATGGACCTTGTATATTTTCAGTAAAACTTAACACAACTCCTCATCATAATACGCTACGACCATATAACCACATCGCATACATGTAACACCTACATATAACGTCATCAGCTCACTTTAATCTTAAAATTTAAACCCCTTGAATACAGGTGCACGCTGTTGTGGCGTAAAAGATATATTTATTTCATTTTAAAACTCTAATTAATTATGCACGAATGCACGACCACGCAATGGCAGCCGTGTCACATTCAACACGTTACACACAAGCAATATGCTACATCCTCGACAAATATGTAAACAAATATTCAGAAACACATTAATATGTGTGCATCAAACCCCATTATTACTGTAATTTGAATATACTGACCTATCGCCTTATCCGTTCCTCTGAATACCACCGATTCCGTGTCACCAAGGGGGCCACCGCCTCTGATAGCACGCTTTCGGGAAGCGCCTGAATATATAAATAAATAAAATAATTTTAAAAAATGTCATAAAGTACCAGAGTAATTAAAAATCGAAACTGGAAAGGAATAACATTATAGCAATGCACAATACATAAAGTGATGCGCAGAAGATATACATAAATGTTACACTACCACTAAGAATGTAAGGTGTTTTACTATAAACGTTTACATGGTGACACAAATGACTACAAGATACAGGTGCAAGCGTTCAAGCTAATCGAGTAAAAATAGAACTGTCAAAAATAAGAATAAAACACACCAGAAGGCGCAGGGGCAGGTGCCGGCGTGTCCAGTTTGAGTTTGCCGTTACCATTTTCACCAAGAGGCGCTATGGAAGACACATCACTGAAATATATTAATACAATAATGATACAAAGGTAATAGTACTCTGCCCGCCCATAAAACCTTCCGCACTTGTTCCATGCACTAGATTGATGTAGTATCTGATTGAGAGTGAATAAAGTAGTGATATTAAACGCCATGTAAAGTGATAAACTATTCAAGAACTAATTAACGGTTGCACACAAAAATTTCAGGAAGGAGAACTCCGACAAAATGTGTGAAATGATAAAAATTCTCACACATTAGGCGAACTACTAAACCTAATATTTTCTATCCTAAACTACCACCACCACCCAGAATAATGCAAAAGGTCATTTTCACTTTGCTCGAAACAACTACATGAAAACTACAGTTTTGCAAAAAGTCTACAAACTACAAAAAGTCAAATTATAAAAGAAACGCACGATAGTCGGAATTTCGGAGCGAAGAGCGCTGGGGTCGACGATACCACAACGGGAGAAGCAGATACAGCAGAAGGTGTTTTCGATGCAGAACCTGTTGTTCTGCGCTTTGCCTAAAGATTAAAAATTATTATTGTTATATTATTCACACATAAATTCGACGGATATTTTATATCACACAGTTCAAACAGAAGAACGGAATGCTACTCGGTGTTTGTAGTGCTTGAACCAACCTGACCAAATATCTTCAATATACGAGCACGCATACAGAAACATGCGCTTGACGCTCAAAACTAACAAGTAAAAATAACAAACACACTCACCTTTAGGACTTTCCTATGTGAATGGGGAGCCGGTGTATTAGCTGATTCTCCAGAACGAACCGGTGAATCCTGTGCTCTGTCCGTGTATGCTTCATCCAAACGCTTCACATGTTCAATGTATGATTTGACTGTTGGTGTCTGTAAGAAAAAGGTGAGGGTCCATATTGTTAAGGAGACAAACAACCAAACACTTCCTAACTTATTCCCTGACAGAAGCGCAGAAGTATAAAAGTCCAAAATCCCTAATGTTCCAATTAACGTAATGTCGTGATAGTATTTAAATCAAAAACTGGTATTATGAAACCTTTCGTACACAAAAAAAAACAAAGAAAATTGGGTGATACTTGAAAAGACTTGCGGCGTAAAATATAAATAAGATCAAAACACATACCAGGTCATAATGAGGGCAATTGTCCGTCCATTTTTGCAACGACTTGATAAATTCGCGATTCAGGAGGGCAAGTTTGTCTTGGTACTGAACACGCCGTTGAATTTGCACAGACGTCGCCGCTTCTTCAGGCATATCTGCAAAGAAGTAAAATGAAGACTCTAGTCACCACCATCAATCAACCAAAGCAAATTTAACGAAATACAGTGAAACTGAAACGTAACTGTAACTGGAAAGATCAAGATGAGATGATACATGATAGACTTTAAATGTTCAAGTGCACAAAATGGCACTCGAACCAAAAATTTAAGTAATACGAGCAGGGCATAAATAGGGTCCGCATCTCAAAAGTTTGGGGAGATGGTACAATCCTTCGCCGGGAGGTGATTTAGACTAATTTGCATATAATGCATAAGGATTGGACGTTGACGATTTTTTCGGGAGATGGCTCATCCTATCAGAAGGGTGATAGCTAAGAGACCGGGAGATGGTCGTCCGCATTTGGCGGGGTGCTTTATGCTATGAATACGAGAAGTTCGCGCACATAAGACTGAATGAGAAATATTTTCTTATTTCCGAAATAATTTACCAGATGATGTGCTGGCACGATCGTCCCACTCTGGTACCCTGTCTTCTTCGACTGTACGCTCAGTTCGCTGACGCGCAATTGCCGCTTTGTACTGAACAATCCGTTCCGCTGTATCAGCGTCCACAGGCGTTTGCCGGCGCATCATCCTATATCCAACCTGTCCGTTATGAAAGGTGAGTTGCATGATCATGCTCGGTTTCTGAGGATCGTTCTTCCTTGCGTCGCGTTTTCCCTTTGCGAGACTAGTATCAAGGAACATCGGACAAGTCTTTTCCGTAGAATGGCCGTTTATTTCTTCCCTATCCGTTTTCTGGCAATTTTGTCGACAGGTGCCTGGGGATTGGGAAAGGCATTCGGAACTTCTACCGCACTGGGTATCGTGTTCCATTTCTGTCTTTACAGCACTTTGTATGTTTTGATCCGTGGCACCCGTTTTTTGGGATGCAGGTGTGACCATTTCTTGCTCAGGCTCAGGATCTTCCGTTTTCAACAAGTACTTCTTCCTCAAGTGCCTTATAGACCTTATATTCAGTCTGTGCATTCTGCTAGATTCCGGCCAAGTTTCCTTAATCCGGAGAAGTACCTCACTCGTGGTCAGTCCACTCTAAACGATGAGCTTTAAGCATTACGATTACGAATGTTCAGCAAGCCGCTCCATGACTAGTTGCTTTTGCTTACGTTGCATCTTGTAAATATATGTATCTAACACGTACCTTTAACATATCTACGACACATTTTGTCTGAGAGTTGGTGAGTTTGAAGTATGAAGGGTCCATATCATGGCCGAAGTGGCCGGTTGTTACCACCACACTAACCGAGCCATCCGCTTCGAACGTCATCTATACAAGAAAATGTACTTCACTGATATATATATCTGGAGTGGGGATGAACTGATTCTATTATCATAGCGACTTAGCAACTACTGGAGGACGGCACTGGATCGCTTCTCCACGAGTTAGATGATGTATCATTCCAAGAAGGACTCACTTCGCCCCGTGCGGTGCACTTATCCACGCATTTCTTCGACTTGACATCATTTTGATCGATATCCGTATGATCGGCAAGATCGTCATGTGGTGTAGAGTTTATACCTTTCTCAGAAGAGCGCGAACAGATGAGGTATTTTTTACATATACGATCCGTTTTATATGAATGGACACATAGTTCTGTGCATCGAGACTCCGTTAGATCTTGTAGAAACTCCTGAACGGAAAAAAGATACGTAGTTTAGTTAAGTGAAGGTAAGATCTTAATTAGAATTGCCAGCACAAACTAATGATAAATTATTGAACACAATGATATCTTGATTCCTACACTGCGTTTAGATGAGCACGACCTTAGTTTCCACATACATGCCTAGACACCATGCGCACTGACCTTCGCTTCCAATTCAGTGCGAAATTTTCTCTCCATTACTGCCGGTACGCCCTTCAGTAGGTTTGAGTGCGCAGATTGTGCATGTATCGACATGAGAAGGTAGGTGTGAAATTTGCCTTCGCATGACGTTACAACACAAGGAATTTGACCCCCTGTGTCAACCCCATGCACTTTTTTCATGTGTGATCTAAGTCCTGCATCGGTGCAGAATTTCGCCTCACATTCAGTGCATGGCACTTCTTCACCGCCAGTCTTGGCCAATATTTTACGTATTCTAGATTCGGCACGACACTTTTTTATTTCATCTTTGTGTAAGCCGTGTGTGAAGAATAGGTGATCGGTAATGCTGCTGGCAGCCATCTCTGTATCGCAAAGATGGCACTTTTCCCTGTTCTTATTCTTATCCATAGTACAAGGCCTAAAATTAAACTCATTGCGAAATTCGTAGCAAGTGTTTCATTGATTCGGAGATATGTATTTTACAGCAGCAGATGTACTACACCACGAGAGAATGTTTATTATCTCCCATCATATTTCTCTGTTTGAATTTTCTGTAGATGTTTTACTGGTTATTTTGGTTAAGACAAGCTTCAGTGGCTTATAAATAGAAAACACAGCTCAATTACTACGCGCAAAACACAAAGCAATCAATTTTATAACATTGGACGCAAAAAAGTCACAGCACGAGTCGCAAGTAATAATACTGACTGAGGATACTGGAAAATGATGAATATATTGCTTGAAAAGATGGAAAAGTAAGTATATAAATGTAAAACAATTTGCTAAACCACAATACATAAATGTAAAAAATAAACAAAAGCAAGCGAAAAATCGCGGAAGGCTTGTTGGACGCTTACCGTAATTTGTAATGCGTGCTCAGGGTAAAACGCGCGAACTACTAAAATTTAAAAACTGGCGCTACCATATGCACTCCACGAAACAAATACAGTAACTATGCGGCGTCGTGAATTACTGTTTTGAAAATCCGTGTCGTGAATTCTCTTCTTAATAAATTTATATATTATTTATAAAATACACCAAAAGGTGTACATCAGAGGATGAAAGTTAAAAGTAATCATTATGTAACACACTATACTATTTAATACAGACCTTTTTCTGCGATTTTGCTCAAATATTATCCCAATAAAGTTTATACCGAAGTTTTCATGAGCAAGTAGTTCTGAAAGACGGGGAAGATGTGTATAAGCCAAAAAAGCTCCCCAGCCATGACGTATTGCAAAAATGCGTTTCTGCCACATTCTGCTACAGATTTTGCATCGGAAACGTAAGTTGAACTAACTCTGTAGAAACGCAATCTAACAGCTGTTCGAGCAAGTGGTATGCTAATTTCTTCTGTACCTGATTAAATGGTAAACAAGGCGACGTAAATAGACATAACCGGTCTTCAACTGACTAATCATCTACTGACTGAACTACTTGTTCTACTCGCCGCAGAAACTACTAACACAAATATGGGACAACGCCTTGGAAGTGAGTCTTATTACTTATTATGGTCACTCTTGGCGCACCTGCGGGAGACATTGGGAGGCTTTACCCGACTTCGTTCGCCGACTTCCCCGGCGCACCTATGGTATAATCCCAAATTTTCTCAATCAATTTGTTTCAGCCAATGGTCGCCCTCGCGAGAAGCCTCAGCACGCTCCAATGAAGGTAGCGATGAAGATGCGCGTCAAGGGCTTGGAGCACGTCAACAAAATGCCAACGAGTTGGTGATTTGAATCTTAATCTCTACCACCTTTATCTCCAACCCTCCCTCCATGTCTCCTTCGCTCCCCTGTCCCTCTCTATCGCCTGTCACTCTCCTCCCTTCTTCGCTCTCTCTCTCCTTCACCATCCGCATCGGTCATCCCTCCCACCTCTCCATTTCTCTCACTCTCTCTCTACCCCTCTCTCTCTCTCTCTCTCTCTCTAACTTTCCCTCCCTCAAATCTCTTTCTCTATAAATGCCCACCTCTCTCGGTCACCTCTTTCAGAAAACAGGGCTTCTGATCTATTACTTTATCTTTCCAGTCGTACCCCGCCGTCAGTGTCTGCTCCGACGCTACAAACAGAACCGTGTGCATGACTATTTGCTCCTCGAAAAGGAGCTCATCCAAAGGAAGAACCGCAAGCGTCCGTTCGACGTCCAGCGAAGAAAGGAGCGAAAGGACATCTTGGCACTCCGCGGTTCGCCGATGACGCTCGCACGCATCCACGAATTGTTCAGTGATGAGCAGGTGGGCTCTAGATTGTAGTTTGCGCTTCATTTCTTATAGTTTGCACTGTAATTTGTAGTCTGGCTTTATAGTTTGCCTTTGCTGTTCCGTGTATCCACACAACTTCATTTAGTACGGTTGTATCATACTCGTGCGTTGCATCATAGCCAGGCGCCGCAGTAAAACAGTTCGTTACAAAACATCAAGCGCTAATAGTCGCTACCACATTCTAAGCTAGAGGCCTAAACTCCAATCGTAACCCTGGAGTAATGCTCACTTGGTACCTGATCGATAATTACTCCATTTCAGCACGCAGTTGTCGTCGTTGAGGGCAGCAAGCGAGAGTGGTACGTGCCGATCCTGTCGATTGTGGACAAGGTAAGGATTTCAACTCTATCCTGTTCAACTTATACTTGTGACTCTGGGCGAACTGGAACAGAATACATACATACACGATCCACTAGGATATCCCTTAGCCTACAGCCACACTATAATATCCATTCACTACACGACTACACAAGCATGAGGGGATTTATACGACGCGCGGGCATACGCCCGTGTATAACGGAGGTATATTTGTAAAACAATAATATTATTGACCTGTTACCGTAATTGCTTCATTCCAGGACCTGGTCCGTCTCAACGCCCTTGTGCTCGTCAAGGCCGGCGGTATCTACAAGAACGTGCCGACCGCTGTCGTGGGCGTTGTCAGCGACCATCTCGACACGAACATCATGGGACACAAGATTGAAAAGGCGCCGAAAGAGAGCTTTGAGGTGCGTTGTCTCTATCTTCAACTGTGTAGTTCTACCTTGCTCGAGTTATAACTGATGTGATGTGCAGCTGATGTGCGATTAAAGCGAAATACCGGCCGGTTTTTGAAAAGCATTGCGTACACCTGCTTTCTTATGCAGCATATGCAAATGAGCAAAAATTAGAATAAAAACTATATCCCCACCTTGCATAAATGCATAGGAATGCAATTATTGTCTCTAGGCCAAGCATTGTGCCTTGAAGTTTTCAGTCAGTCACAATAAAACACTCTTGAACAACTACACATTTAAACGAAAGAACATCATGCGTTAAAAAACCTGCCGGTATTTCGCTTTAAAAGGATCCCTATCTATTTAGGACATTGGTGGTCTCGATCTGCAAATCCAAGAGATCAAAGAGGCTGTCGAACTCCCGCTCACCCACCCCGAATACTATGAAGAGATGGGCATCCAGGCACCCAAGGGCGTCATTCTTTATGGAGAACCGGGAACTGGTAATGTCTTTTTTCCTTAGTTTGGGGGTTTATATCCATTCCTACATTCATCAATAAATCAATAATTAATGTTGACGATCGATCCAGTACCACTATATTTCTGCACAACTGGAACTGTTCACCAACAAATAGTACAACGTAACACATTGTTTATTAATATATTAGTATGTTATTGCTAATATAATATGCATATGTAGGTAAGACCTTGCTCGCCAAGGCCGTTGCGCATTCTACGATGGCGCGATTCATTCGCGCAACGGGTTCTGATCTCGTGCAAAAGCAGTCCGGCGAAGGAGCAAGACTTGTTAGGTGCGTTTTTACTTTCTATCAGATCTGTCTTATCATATGTAGGTAGTAACAAGTGGCACCATTGGTACCCTCGACAATGATATGTAATTACTTACACTTGCTTCCTTTGCTACATATCCCTGGTTATTGCAATTGGTAGTCTTGGTATTTGTTAGCCATGCCATTTGTATCATTGGCATCATTGATACCCTTTGGTGGTATGGCACAGTACACCATCGGCAGGCTTGGGAATGGTACCATTGGCAGTGGTACCCTCAACCTCAACCTCTAGGTTTACCCCTGAAACGATACCTTTGCTACTTTAGGGACCTCTTCAAAGTGGCCAAGGAATGTGCGCCTAGCATCATCTTCCTAGACGAAATTGACGCTGTCGGAACGAAAAGGTTACTTTTACGGACAATATCAGCTCTAGTTACCGTAGTCTACTTATCTACCGTATTTTTCCCATCGAATTACCGTATGTAGACTCTTACCTCTTACGGTACTGTAAGGCACATATATTAGATTTTACTGTACTGTAGATACTGTAGATCTTACTGTACTATACTGTGGTTCTTGCTATAGATTCGATACATCGTCTCGTGGAGAGCAGGAAGTTCAACGTACTTTGCTGGAATTGCTCAACCAACTCGACGGATTTGATAATAGAGGAGATGTTAAGGTTAGTATTTTAAGGTCTTTAAAGGGATGGGTTCACTACAAAATCACCTTGTTTTTAAGCTTTACTTTGATTGTACAAAGGAAAACTTAAACAAAGAGCATAAAAAATATTCCTTGAATTATTCCCTAGGGAAGATATTAGGTAAAAAAAGGTGAGTATTGATCTTTTTCCGATAAAGTTGTACTGCAAGATAAACTAAGGAAGCTAAGAGATATGGCTGAAACACACTGTTTTAGCAAAATAAACTGTAGTCTCATCGTTTATTTCACATAAACAATGAAAAACAGTTTTTTCAGCCATATATCTTAGATCCTTAGTTACTTGCAGTAAACTTTACGTAAAAAACAATACTCACCTTTTTTACCTAATATCTGCCCTAGGGAATAATTCAAGGAATATTTTTTATGCTCTTTGTTTAAGATTTCCTTTGTACAATCAAAGTAAAGCTTAAAAACAAGGTGATTTTGTAGTGAACCCATCCCTTTAAGATAAGATAAGATACGAATGAAGAATAATTTACATTTCAAATGAACTTATGAAATATATTTTCAAAAAGAATGATCACACAAAGGTGTGTTTGACACACCGTTTGAATTATCATGTCTAATCAAATCACAGTAATTTCGCTAAATCGACCTATCGTCAAGTTTTCCCACGATTGAATAAATCAATCGATCAATAAATCAAGGAAGCCATTCAAGCAATTACAGGTTGCAGTATAATTACATCAGTATAATTGCAGGTCATTATGGCGACTAATCGAATCGATTCTCTCGATCCAGCCCTTATCCGACCAGGGCGTATTGATCGGTAAGAGGCGGAATAAATAAATTAGCGTACTTTAATTTATCATCATATCAAGACATTTTGAAACATCTTGACTCCCGGTCCCATCTCACGCCGAAAATATCCAGCTTGCCTAAATATTCAAATCTACAAGAAGGAAATTTGGAAGCCTTTTTTTATCAACCATGCTTAATCGATAAAAGAGCCCGAATAGGCCCTGAATCGATAATTCCTTAATCACCGATCAATAAATCGATAAATCAAATAAATCAATCGATATTTGTTTCAGAAAGATTGAATTCCCAAAGCCCGATGAGAAGTGCCGTCTGAAGATTTTCTCGATCCACGCCGCCGCGATGACTCTTCATAAGGACGTGAAGTTGGAGGAGATACTTGGACAGAATAGAGACCTCAGTGGAGCTGATATTAAGGTACGGTAGCTTTTGGGCATACCGTAGTTATAGACCTAGGAGAACTACCGAGTCAGCCAAACCCTATTATCGAAACATGTTGTGATTATTTTGCTGACCACGTTCATTTACGCATTTAAAGCGTTGTGCAGTAAATTTATAAGGCTTACTTTGGTCGCTGTGTTCTACGCAGAGTACCGCACAAACTGATTTTCATGCGACGTTCAACATTCATTCAAAACTGCTTCAAACAACATTCAAAACTGCGAAAAAGATCCAACGCACGTTTCACAATTCGGCTGTCATACGGTATTAATGGTGCAAACACAATACTCCCGTTTTTCAGGCAATTTGCACCGAAGCTGGTATGCTCGCCCTCCGCAACCAACGTAAAATGGTGTGCAAGGACGACTTTGAAAGGGCGGTCAAAAGTGTACTGCTCAAAAGCCACACCGGAGCACCCGAGGAATTTTATGCATAGATTCTACAGTTTACGCGCCAATAAAAATTTTAATATTCAGTTTTGTAATTGAATAATTATGCAATTGCCTAATTTTAAATGTAAATATTGTCATTTTTCTTCTGACGATAGCTGTGCTGAAGAATTAGAATTACGTACAAAGTTGGACATACGCTTGGACATATTGTGTTCATTTTGAAATATGAAAATGTTTTGCTTGCATGGACAGCAGACTGTAAAATTATGGCACATTATGATTTACAATTTATTAACATTATATAATTATCACATAATTTACAATTTTGATTTCTTCACTTGCGCAATACACTCGATTTCAACGTCTGCGCCAGCGGGGAGAGCGGATGCCTGAAACAAATAGGTCATACATGCTAATTAGAACGCTAATTGGGACGTGCTAATTAAAGCATGCTAATTATGAAATGTTAATTATGATACTTATGTATGCTTATTTTGATAGTTAACATAATAATAATTTATTACATCAGAGAGATGCGCACAAAAGCCAACACAGAGTAAAATGTTTGAAAACAAATGAGATCTATTGAAAGGAGATAAGGACACAAAAGTAGGATTTTTTTTTGGGACTTCGTCGGAAATGTCGTGTAGGCGTTCTTAATCTTATGACATGTCAATTGTGATATGATAATTTTTGCTAATTACTGAATAATACGGAAGAATAGGAATAAAACGAGAATAAAAATAACAAAGTGTCCAAAAACCTGAACCCTAATAAAGAAAGAAAACCAAAGGCTGAAGGAATTCACCTGATAGCAGGTTCTCGCGGGTGGTTCAATTTTGAAATACTGCGTGTACATTTCACCCATTTTGGCGAAATCCTTGATGTCGGCCAGTAGTACGGTACACTTCACGACTAAATGAGAATAATATACTGTATATGGAATTTGCAATAATCAAGATGTTGTTTAGAAATTCCAAAGCTATAGTAAGAAATCATAACTCATAACTCCTTATCTTAACCTAAGTAACCTTATATAACCAAAAATATCATATCTAAGTAACCTAAAAATCCTCGGAATATGTTGTTAGCTAATTTTAACTTTTGGGTATTATTTGGCAAGGAGTATGATAAAGTCAAAGTAATAAACGTTACGTATCCGAATGAGGGAGCGCGCTAATGAAGCAAGAAATCAAGCATAATCACCATCAGGAAAATCAGCTCCAGCTGCTTTGAGAATAGTTCCGATATTCTCCAGACTCTGCCATGTCTGTTCAACAACGCCCTTTTTCAATTCCTAAATCAACAAATTAAATTTTTATAATACACGATCCGACAGAATTACCCGCACACCTATTAACATCGGTACGGCATCAAAAAATGCATTTAAACACAGGCAATATAATAATTCGCAGTATTAGCTTGACAATGGGAATAGAATAAAGACTAAGCATAAGCCTGAGCATAAGCCTAAGCCTAAGCCTAGGCCTAAGCCTTCTCAGGATAAGTCTAAAATTAACATACTATTATTATAGTTTACGTACCCCAGTCTTTGGATCTCTTCCTAACGAACCGGATAGGAATAATAGGTCGCCAACGCGGACAGCTTGACTGAAATGTTAAAGCGAAATACCGGAAGGTTTTTGAAACGCATCGTGGACAACTGACTGCTTACGAGCTTACGTATTTATGCTAATTTCTCGAATTTAGCTCGATTTTTTATACTAATTTGCGTTCATCTGTGCTGATGTACTCGATGCGTTTAAAAAACCAGCTTGTATTTCACTTTAATAAAATCGATCACATACGTAAGTTATGAAGGGTAAATTACCGTGCAATTGCACTACCGTAACCAAAATTACGGCACATCGCACAAGTAGAACTTTAAAAAAGTAAACATGTTTTTATTTTATTTGATAAAATACATTCCTAAACAATACCTGTAAGACAAAATTAAATTACCTTTAAAAAAATAATGCTAATGACAAACAATTGCTTACCTGTAAAGGTTTGACTGTGGCGCTGCGTCAGTTTTGATTATTTCTTTCTTTCCCATAGCTAGTGAGAATAATGAGAAAAGGCAAATAAAAACTTGGAAATTGCCGAAAATCGATCCAGACATCTTATCACACCTTATCAGAGAAACAGAGATAAAAAGATAGCATAAAACATAAAACAGCACAATAAAATCGGAAACTTGGATTATCGATAGAACTAGACTAATTTAAAGCGGTATGTCAACTGTTTCGTGTAAATGTCGTTGCATGTAAGTATTTGGAAAACAGCACAAACATGTTCTATATGCAAATGACGAAAGAAAATCGCTTACAATTTGCATATAATACATGGGAGTGCAGTTGCCCAAGCTTCATTTCAAAGACCGACTGTTAGTGCCCGAATGTGAAAGCAACAATGCACTGTGTGTGCCCAGTAATTAGCCTTTTATATCAAGAGCGCGCCGCCGGCTCAGCTATAAGCCTGCAGGCCTCCGAGAAAGAGAAACCCCTAAATTCGAACCAAACCTTGTAGGAAAATAGGCCTCCGAAGATCAGTATACTACGTACAACTACTCCTGAATATATACTACGTACAACTACTCCGCATAAGCGTTATATTACGATATCACCCCTTTTTTACTTTCATATACACCTACGGTTATTTTTTAATGGCTTTAGTGGCTTTAGTACTTTCTCTTTTCTTTGATTTTCCATTTACAGTATTATCACCCTTTATCAACTGAAAGAATCGATGCAACTGGAAATAAATTATTACATTATTAGTTGTTTCGTTCAACACTTTTTCTTTTCTGTGCAATATATGTCAAAAAATAATTCACTAAAATGCGAAGGAAACAATAACAAAGTGTATGTTATTAGACATTCATAGAACTAATAAGAATCCATTATATTGACACATATCACAAGCGTAGACGTAACACAATGTGCTAAAGTATTAATTCACAATATTAAAAGTTTTAAGTGAAACATGTTTGTTTTTGTTGGGAAACTAATGCCTTGTAAACATTTATCAAGCAGTGGCTCTCAAGAAAAGTCGTGTCGTACGACCTAGTTACTCATAACTTGTGAAAATAAGTTATGATAAAACCAGACGGCTAAAGCCGCTTGATGCGACTTCCCATTAACGAAATAAGGTTGCAAAGGTTCCGAAACGTATGATCCCAGTTTTACGCAATAATAGACGAAAGCACATATGTGGAAAATACTAAACGCACATTTAATAAACAAATTTAGTCAACCTCAAACTCAACCCTATAATCGTATATAGTATGATACTGTGCACTGACGATACTCTGCTGGTGCGCGGCCAAAAAATGCGCAAAAATACACGCTGGCGAGAGCTTGGATACATATTTATACGTAAGCGAAGTGTGGTTCAAGCTTCAAGCCCTTTTACGCTGCGCACTTTTCGTCTGTTTAGCGCACAGGCTAAGCGGACTATGCGTGCCGATCTAACGGTAACTTCGGGACTCGAATTTCATCTCGCGCTAATTCGGGACTATCAAAGATTAGATTCCCGGCACAATAATAATTATATTTAAAATTGATTCCGCAACCGCTTCCATTGCGGCGCACACACCGGGGTTGCCGGTCGTTCTCGGTAGGCTGAATGTTTCAATAGGCACACAAGACACCAACCACAAAAGCACTCACAAGTCGAATTGAGGCTGTATCTATGGAATGTGTTTGGTATATATAGTTATATGGAAACATCCGTATCCGAATACGCGTGAGAATTCATTCCGGTTCGGTGGCCGCCGGAGTTGTCCGTATCACCGTGCCCATATACTGTCTTCTCGCGGGTACGGTAAAATTTACGGATCTGCGGTTTTACATGAGCTGTTTGTAGGGTACTTGTAACCAAATGCAGACTAGAAACTACATTTTCTGATCTAAAAATTCAAATACATTTTGCAAATTTCCTTGTGAATATGGCACCGGTGAATTTTTGGTATA
The DNA here is from genome assembly GCA_036852015.1 of Pelodera strongyloides. Lineage (NCBI taxonomy): Eukaryota > Metazoa > Nematoda > Chromadorea > Rhabditida > Rhabditidae > Pelodera > Pelodera strongyloides. The sequence goes on from JAANDG010000094.1 coordinate 232,127, forward strand.
TCTTATAAGAAATAGACTCTGGCGCACTGAACAGTCTGATTGTGAGCAATTTTTGAACAGTCTGATTGTGAGCAACATGCTAATACTTTGTTTTGGTTACACGGTTGGCTTAACGACGAGGAGGGAATTGTAGCAAAGCGCAATCAAAATTATGCTCCTCGCACTATATTTGTTCACACTACATAATCCAAACAGATGTTGAAAGCAGTACCGCCCGATTTCCAGAATACACCTTTCTTATGCGCGCTTTGCAACCGTTGAAATGCGTTATTCATGGCTTGCGTGCGCAAGAACCTAGAAGGCCAAACAATGCATCGCATCGATGTGCGCAGATTTTTTTCGCTGCGCGCAGGATTTTGTAAGGAATGCACAAGATATTGTTATGCGTACATTCAAATGTTAGCTTCCATCGCTGTGGGCAATAATTTATGCAGCGCGCTGAGTCAAAGATTCATCACTCAGTTCCATTTGCTGCTCGCTAAATTAAAAAAATGCGCCGCGACAACCAATGTGGGCAAGATACAATGCTTCGCGCATGGTCAAAAACGCACAAACCACAAAGTTCACTGCGCCAAAATCGCTGAATTATAGGGTGCAACTCGGTGAGCAAGATGCAACGCTGGGCGCAAGTTCGAACATTTTTGCGGGCACCACCATAGTTTCGCTGTACAGCCATAAACATCTCTGGGAAAGGTACTCAGAAGCGCATAAAAAAGCAAAATCGCGGCGGTTCACTGTATATGTGTTTTATTATGCAGCACACAACGTAAAAAGTCGCATTGGATCGCTGGGCGAGACAACAATTCAATCGCAATGCCGTGCTTACCTGTACAAGTAATAAATAAAAAACAACAAAACATCACAACAAACCTAATAAATTTATTCAAGCGAGTAAGATAATAACGAGATATAACCAGTGTGTAAAACAAGTAAATAATCAGTGTGTAAACGAGTGGATATTAAGTGGAAAGCCGAGTGTAAAGCGAATTAACCAGTGAGTGCTGCCAGGTGAGTGTGAACTGTAAACCAGAGAGAGAAGGTTCACTTATATTGTGTGACATGAGAGAGAGTCCCACGCAGAGAGAGAGAGAGTACCACAAAGAGAGAGAGAGAGAGAGAGAAATCCAAGTAGAGACTATTCAGCTAGAACCCTATCATTTCCCCTTCTATGCTATGTCTAAAAACCCCAATTACCTACATCTACCACAAGCGGACAGAAAACTTGTGATAGCTTCCCCTCCAAGAAGCTAATTACCTAATTACCCATCAATTGGCCACTAATGACCCAATAAACTGACCGTCCTTCGCCGCCGCGTGGGTTCTCGCTTCCCGGATTCTCCCGACGTAGCCACACTGTCCTGCCGCTTTTCACCTACGCCCCGGTCGCCAGCGAGTCCGTTGTTGTGCTACCGACCCTCGCCAAGATCGGGCCGGCACCGAGCACGCCTCCGGGCAAGAACCCGGCCCACTTACCCGGTCCTTCAAGCCAGGCGCCTTTCAGGAGGTTCGCCTGACCCAGGCCACCTCCCGTCGGGGATATGCTCATTTTGTTTTGGCGGTCATCGTTGCCTGGGACTAACCTGGGAAACTTACTAGTCCTTAGTTTGTGTCCTTGTGGGTAGTTGAAACCGGTGACAGAAGTGTTGTTGTACAAGTAAAGACATCCTCAGCGGGTGTTACGTGAATTCTGGAAAAGAAATCATGGAGAAAGAAATCCATAACTCACAATATCTGATAATTATTTTCAGAAATAATTAGCCAAAATCCAACAACAACAAACGGCGCACGCATTTAAACTACTTTGGAAATTGTATGACTGCACAGGAAAAATAGTACTGCGCGGCGAAAAACAGGCGCGATAAATTTGCGCGTCAAATGTAGGAAAATGTGAAAATTGACTTTGAAAAGTTTAATTGTTGCAGAAACACAGAAGGGGTGCGCGGCGAATTAACCCTAACTACGCCAGGTGTTCGCTAAAGGTTGCTCAGTGTACTCGCGAGAGTCTGGCAAAGACTGTGTGTTGTGCGCCGCGAGACATAGGCGCAGCTCATGTTTTCCTTGCGCAATTACGAATTGTGTGTTCCTACAGACTTCAATAAAACCCGTCACGAAACATCGCTCATGGGAACGCCGAAGGTGAAAGTGTCACGGTGTTTTATATTTCGTGGTTAAACAATGGTTGCGATCAATATAATAACCAACCTTATGTTTGAAGAAAGTCTTCTTTGTCGATCGTCCATACCTCACACTTCGGAAGAACACCTGTAATAAAAAAATAGATTAGAGTTGGTTTCTTTTTTTGCTACTGCCATAGCGATATTACATAAATATTGTTTGCGCTGGTTTGAGACAAACGGTGTGCAATTCAGACAGCACACTTGTGGCATACCTTTGGCACTTTTCGGTGCGGCAAGTGCGCCAGTGCAATTACATCTTCTGGAACCGCAGAGTAGCATTTAGGGAATGACTGTGCGAGGTCGCTAGTTCAAGGTAAAGTTCAATAGTGGCATAATTTCTTGAACTCTTGGTCCTCAAGCGCGCAGCGCGGGCATGCAATCCCGCGCTCGCGGGAAAAGATTGCAAATTTTGAAAAACTCGAGACAGAGAGAAACAACCTCAGCCGTCTTTTCTGCGTCTCCGCCTTTCCCATGTCAAAAAGCCATCGCTTTCCCGCAGACGCGGAATCGCATGAACGAGCTGCGAGCCTCAGAACGTAGAATTGATAAACTAACCATGTAGTAGAACATCGTTGTTCACGTAAAATTGAAGTCCCTTTTTCCATCAGCCGAAGTCCTCGCAGCACGGAAGAACGTCTGTAAAAGAAATACTATTAGAAATGAATTATTTTTAATTCTGTGGCACGACGAGCAGTTGGGATAAAAGCAATACATAGCTCCAAACCAAGTAGAATTCGTGGATAAATCGATAAATCGATGAATGATACATAAACACTGAAAGAGATTTACCTGAAGAGACGTGTTGTTAACCTAGTCAGACTTGAAGTGACGATGCAAATAAATTTGCATAATTTTATTTATCGCACAACTAAATTTACATTACCCGTCATATGCAAATTTCCAGGAGCGGTCCGTCTTGTGAACAACTATACGAGGATACGTTTTGTCGATAATACATGATAATTTTTTTCATAGTTACATATAACTCCGTGATAGAATGACAAATCATAACAAGTCAATAATTTTTAAATGTTATTTCTAGAAAACTTAACAGAATGAGTATTTTGTTTTAGGCATATGTCTAATTAAACAAACTTAGCTAAATGCAAGCATATCCCTCCGAAGGTCGAAGGTAAACTATCCATACAAATAAGCATAAGCCCAAATAAGCTCTACTAAGTTGTCTACAGTAATATATTTCCTTTACGTAACTAGTCTTTCTAATACATACGCATTCTCACTGGTGTAAGCGACATTATTGCTGCAGCTTTTGCTTTTGGCAAGACGGGTTGTAATAATACGAGGGCGCCCATCCCTCATATTATTATTAGTTGAATATAATGTGTTTGAATATAAATATAGAACACATATCTAAGCCACATTCTTTATCCATAGCACACACAAGAATGAAAACACAACACAAAGTTAGTGACATTTGTTCCTCGTGTGTTGATGCAAACATTGAGGACAACGAGCCAATATGTGAAATGAACTGATTTGTGAAATAAAGAAAATAAGATCATAATAACTATTTCACATATTGTCTCGCAGGCATTGCAGGGTACATTTTTCTTCGGCATAATCATGATACAATCCACTTTATACCGATGTCAACAAACAAGTTATAACGATTATTATTTTATTCGACAGGCAACACTTTGCCTATATAACCGTTACAAACATTAGAAAATCCAAAGTGTTTCCAGGGTTTAGCAATGGGTCGCCATATAGATATCTTCTTACATTATTTGTGATATTTTATTTGCTTGTAAGGTTATTTTATGTGCATTACGGATTGGTTCAGTAATATCATTAGTCACAAGAGACGAGAAACCTTCCTATGTAATATCAAAGGGTACTTAGGGACTTTTTAGTTTACGAGCTGACAACAACTACCCCAATAACTTTCTTCTTTGTTCCTTGTGACTCGTTGATCCAATAAATATTTATTATTAATTACATAAAGTCAAAAGGTCTGCATACTTTTTACTTTTCTGTGAAGTTGAAATAAAAGGCGAAGATACCAATCACATGTATTGCAGTCTAAAGTCCAAAGAGCTACTGAATTTCATAAAGAATTATCAATGGACATACCTGGTAAAGAAAGGAATGTCTGATATTTTCGAAGAGCAGTTTGGATCTCTGTCTACTCTGGTCCTCAGGCGCGCAGCTCGGACGTACGAATCCGCGTCCGCGGGAGCCCTCTTTTCTGCGTCTCCGACTTTTCCACGTCAAAAAGCCATATCTTTCCCACCGACGCGGAGCTGCATGTCCGCGCTGCGCGCCTGAGAACGTAGTAGTTCTAGGATTACAACAATCAGGTTTGCCGTAGTCGGAGCTATATCACGGATTTACACAGTCAACCTATTGCCCTAGTTTCTGAACCCCCACATGCATAATTGAACACAATTACTTGAACAATTGGTCACTGACGAGTACAAGGGATACATCAGTTTGAGTGGAAAAACATGATTCTAGTTTTAGATGAGCTTGTACGTTCTATAACATAACCAATACTATGAAACCTCAGCAACAAAGCAGCCACTAGCAAAATTTGTTTTCATGATGCGCATAGTTCATCTCAATTGTATAGAATTCATACAGCAGTAAATCAAAATACACAGTTATGCCCGTACGCACGTTAGTATAGCAGTAACTTTCGAAAATTTAAAAAGCTTACTAAAGGCGGATGAACAGATAAAAACCAACCGAGGTTAGTCATTTGAAGTTTAGACATGGGATATATCGGGAGCAAATTGCAGTGGTAATAAGCAAACTGCAACGGTAACAAGGATAGTAGCTGTTGCCCTCAACTAATGTTGTACTTCTAATTCTAGTAACTCTAGACTGATCGAAGAGGAGTAGGAAATGTAAGCTAACGACACCGAATATGCTTCCGATTATCTATCCATTACCATAAATAATAATTTATTGGTAATATTATTGTTGAATAAATACATTTCTCTTTCTCTGCTCGGACGCCGTGGTGTGGTGCCGGGTGCCGTGTGCCGTGGTGTGTTGCCGGGTGCCGTGGTGTGGTGCTCGGGTGCCGTGTGCCGTGGTGTGGTGCCGGGTGCCGTGTGCCGTGGTGTGGTGCTCGGGCTACACTGGCCGCCTGAATGAATGGGTAAATGGTTCGAGGGGTACGGAAAACGTGGACGGCTAGCGCGACTGATATGGTCCAGGTGTAGTCCAGATCTCCTCAGGCTAGCTCAGGCTCACCCTACGCATTTGCGCGGTCTACATCAAGATCGTAACCGACCGCCCACCCACTTTTGTAGGCAGCGCATCGGACAAAATTTCGATTTGCTGCGAATAAAGCAGCTAACAGTAAGTGAAGAACCAGTGAGACTACAAAATCTATTTTTCCAATCGTCTGCCTGTTCCTGGGAATGCATATGCTGTTGAATACAGTTTGTTGTATGTCAAGTCAAGAAAAAAAGTCTCCACATCAGAAAACCTTTTAGCTTGTACACAGCTTGGTCTCAGACTATGTTGCATGTAAAGTATTGATGATTGGATTTGTATAAGCTTGTTGGGTTTTTCCCCAATAGCATGGGACCGGAAGGTGATCATTTGCACTTGCTGTTCGCTGCGTTTGTCCCGTGCAAGTGCGAACTTGGCAATGAAGCAGCCAGAATTGATAACTATCATTCGCAAATCAAACCGTATGTTGTACCTATCTCGTATATCCCCAACCCAATAACGACATAATCAATAAATTAACACGCCTCTAATAATCCACTACCACCCTGGATTTGAGACCACAACATATGCAACACGGTTAGTGTGCTTCCAAAAAAAGAGGGCTCGACCAGGTTTTGTAGCGCGCTACGTCCAGTCTTCGTCAATCAGTTCCGGGCGAGTCCACTGAGTTCCCTTCCGTGAAGAAGTCCGGCGGAGATTGAGCGAACGCGCCACAGTCCTTTTTATTTGTTTCTGCATAGATTTTTCACATTTTTGACTGGTCGTTACGCCGCCCTTCGTCGGGCGTACTTGGCGAGAGTCGGGCGAAGTCGCGAAGCGCGGGGGCGAAACCTTGGCCCTATTTTTTCGCCGCGCACCATCAAAGTTTGGGGAAAGCCCCACACTGGACGTGGTTTTGTTTCGCGTCTGTTTTCGATAATTTTCTGCTCGAATAAAGTGCTTGTTACTCATAAAAACGATGCTACTAATAGAATAAAATTAGCAAATTAACCTAACAATGTTCTTTTTTTATTGGTGAAAATACACATCACAGTAGTGCGGAATAGTGTAAAAAAATCATATTCTTTTAATGTGTTTGTTTTTTATATGCAACGGGTTTTTATATGAAACGGATGTGTCCTTTTTGTTTTTTTTTTGCAATAGGCAATGGTTGTATGAAAATGGTACGCCTATGGCTAGGTCAATCAGGCTACAACTACACAGACATCTTTAGCCATCATACATATAGAAAGGATGTGTCTTTCAAATCTACCCAACTTTCCATTTACACCAACTTAAAGTATTCGCTTTGCAACGTATAATGCAAGTAAAAAATAAGTGTATGCAAATTTGAGATTTAAATATATCTAAAAAGACGTGTGTATGGTATGCAAATTCACTTTTCGTCAAATAATTTTGAGGAAAGTACAAAGTAAGTCAATTTTGTTTTGTTTTGTATAATTGCACTGTGATCGATTTGAGAAATTGTGGGACGGCGTGTAGTATTCCTAATATTATATACTGAATAAACATTGATGTTTATCTTCTTGTTTCACAATTTTGTTCCTTGAATTTCTTTAAAGCGTTGCATAACATGAGAATATGTTTTAATAGTCAAAGAGCACATTTTTTTTATTGCCATCCATACTCAGATCCTGAAATCAAACTATTGATTTTTACTGATAAAAGTTAAAACTAAGGTAGCGTGCCCCATATATCTTCTTATAGGTATTTCTCTTGCAAATACGAAACAAAGATTCTCTGTTCTCTGTAAATTGGAATTTGCAATATTTGTTACCTTAAAGCGAAATGCCGGCCGGTTTTTGAAACACATCGAGTAGCAAATTAGCATATATACGTAAAAATTCAGTTATCCACGACGCTCTTCAAACACGGGCCGCTATTTCGCTTTAACCCTCAACTACTCATGCACTAAAATCCTAATACTCACTTCCAGATAAAAATGTGATATTTTACAATCAGTTGATTCAGGTGAACTAACTTGTTCAAGCTGTCAAGATGGTTCGTCGTTCCCCACGCCTAGCCGCCGCCAACGTTCCTGCGCATGCCGTGCCGGTGGCCGCACTCGCCCCTGCACCTGCTCCTGCCGTGCCGGTGGCCGCAATCGCCCCTGCGCCTGCCGTGCCGGTGGTCGTCAATCCGCCAGGTCCGACGGTGGATGAACTTCTGGACGCTGACATTAGCCATGTTCCGATCGGGCAGCTCGAGGATGTGCTAAATAAGGTAAATACTTGACGGTTTAAATAAAACTTGGTCACCAAATGGTCACCAAATGGACTGACCCACGAAAAAAGTGAACGATCACGAAATGGTTCACCCATTCCTATCTATGTGCGATTAGTGCCGAAAGTTTGTCATGTGAAAAGAGGACAATATTTTATCATTTCAAAATTTCAACACGTCTAAGCGTACGCAATCTAACTAGCAAATAAAAAAGGTAAATATTTATGCATCTTGGATAAGTTAAGAAGTAAATATGTTAAGAAGTAAGTCCTATATTCTATCATTGTTTTCGCGTTCTTATGAAAGCAAATTACAGTTTGACATCGGAGCCAATCCATCTGCCACGATTGGAAAGTTTGTCTGCCCCTACGAGAACATTGTACAAGTTCTCAAGGGGACTTGCGATCTGCTCGTGCGCCAGATCTTTATGGATAGCGACCCGGTCAGTTTGGTTAACAACTTAATTGTTGTGTTTATTCTGTAATACCTTATGTAAAACTGGAGTGCATGTTTGATTACATATTTCCTTTTATGAAAAATGAAAAATTGAGGTTTCGGTCGGGCGGGAAACCTCAATTTTTCATTTCGCAGTTCAAATTCATAAAACCGGCTAAGGGCCGCCTTAATGCTCAATGCTCAATTTGCACAAACATTTGAATCATATTTCCTTTTGTCCGGCATTATTTCATTTCTACCTTTCAGGGTGCCACGGCAAAAGCTCTCAGGACCGTGCTCGAGTTCGCCAAGGCGAGCGGAATCATCATGGGTGCATTTAGCACAAAAAGCCTCTACTTCATGGGGTCGATCACAAAGGCGCTGGGAGCGGTACGTTTGTGTTTAGCTCGTTGACTAGATGATACTATGTATGTAAAGCGCTCGGATTTGTTTTCTCTCACTCTGTATCTCTCTCTCTCTCCCTATCACTTTCTCCATCTCCCCTTCCCTCTCTCCACTTTATCGCTCTCTCCATCTCCCCTTCCCTCTCTCCACTTTATCGCGCGCGCGCTCTCCCTCGCTCTCTCTCTCTCTCTCACACACACTCTCTGTTTCCCAGTCTGGTTCTCTCTCGCTTGCCCTCTCTATCCACGTCCCGTTCTGTGTTCTCCCTCTCGATTCTCTTCTCTCTCACCCCTATCTCCTTCTCTTTCTCTCCGCTCTATCGTTCGCTCTCTCTCCTATCCTATTCTCTTCATCTTTTCCGGTCTTGTTCTCTTTATTTCTCTCACTCGGCCTGGCCTCACGCTCTCTCTCATCAAATGTTGTTCTATCCTCTCTCTCTTTCTCTCTCTCTCTCTCTCTCTCTCTCTCTCCCTTTCTGTTTTCCAGTCTCGTGCTCTCTCGCTTGCCCTCTCTGTCCAGATCTCGTTCTCGCTCGCCCTCTCTCCAAATGTCGTTCTGTCTCCTCTCTCTCTCGCTCTCTTCCGATCTCTCGCAGAATTTCTCTTACAATTTCGTGCTCTCTCTCCACGCTTTCCCAGTCTCGCTCTCTCGCTACCTCCATTCTCTCTCTCGCTTGCCATCTCTAGCCACGTCTCGTTATGTGTTCTCTCTCTTCTCAGTATCTCTCTCTCGTTCTTTCGTTGTCTCTCCTCTCTTTGATCTTTCTCATTGGCACCGTTTATGGGGTCGATCACAAAGGCGCTGGGAGTGGTACGTTTGTTTCTCCTCTCCTCTCCTCTCTCCTCTCTCCTCTCTCCCTCTCTCTCTCTCTCTCTCTCTCTCTCTCTCTCTCTCTCTGTCCCAGTCTGGCTCTCTTTCTGTTTCCCAGTCTGGCTCTCTGTTTCCCATTCTGGTGCTCTCTCTGTTTTCCAGTCTGGCTCTCTGTTTTCCAGTCTGGCTCTCTGTTTCCCAGTCTGGTCTCTCTCTTTTCCAGTCTGATCTCTCTCTCTTTTCCCAGTCTGGCTCTCTTTCTGTTTCCCAGTCTGGCTCTCTGTTTCCCATTTGGTGCTCTCTCTGTTTTCCAGTCTTGCTCTCTGTTTCCCAGTGTCTCTCTCTCTCTGTTTTCCCAGTCTGTCTCTTCTCTCTGTTTCCGGTCGTCTCTCTCTCTCTGTTTCCCAGTCTGGCTCTCTTTCTGTTTCCAGTCTGGCTCTCTGTTTCCATTTGTGCTCTCTCTGTTTTCCTCTCTGGCTCTCTGTTTCCCAGTCTGGCTCTCTGTTTCCCAGTCTGTCTCTCTCTCTCTCTGTTTCCCAGTCTGGCTCTCTCTCTCTGTTTCCCGGTCTGTCTCTCTCTCCCTCTCTCTCTCTCTCTCTCTCTCTCTCTGTTTCCCAGTCTGGCTCTATTTCTGTTTCCCAGTCTGGCTCTCTGTTTCCCAGTCTGGCTCTCTCTCTGTTTCCCGGTCTGGCTCTCTCTTTGTTTCCCAGTCTGGCTCTCTCTCTCTAGGATGTTGTTCTGCGAATTCGCACCGGAAAAAAACCAAAAAGAATTCTCTTGGAATTCTTTTTGGATTTCTTGCTCTGCGAATTCGCAGTATTTCCGGTGCGCATTCGCAGTGCAAAATCCTAGGCGAGAGAGCAGGCACTGCGGAGAGGGTGAAGAGGGTGAAAAGTTTTTTTTGCGTTTTTCGGTGCGAATTCGCAGATCACATGAGAGTCTGCGAATTCTATTTCTGTTTCCCAGTCTGGCTCTCTCTCTGTTTCCCAGTCTGGCTCTCTTTCTGTTTCTCAGTCTGGCTCTCTGTTTCCCATTCTGGTGCTCTCTCTGTTTTCCTGTCTGGCTCTCTGTTTCCCAGTCTGGCTCTCTGTTTTCCAGTCTGGCTCTCTGTTTCCCAGTCTGTCTCTCTCTCTCTGTTTCCCAGTCTGGCTCTCTCTCTCTGTTTCCCGGTCGGCTCTCTCTCTCTCTCTCTGTTTCCCAGTCTGGCTCTCTTTCTGTTTCTCAGTCTGGCTCTCTGTTTCCCATTCTGGTGCTCTCTCTGTTTTCCAGTCTGGCTCTCTGTTTCCCAGTCTGGCTCTCTGTTTTCCAGTCTGGCTCTCTGTTTCCCAGTCTGTCTCTCTCTCTCTCTCTCTCTCTCTCTCTCTCTCTCTCTCTCTGTTTCCCAGTCTGGCTCTATTTCTGTTTCTCTCTCTGTTTCCCGGTCTGGCTCTCTCTTTGTTTCCCAGTCTGGCTCTCTCTCTCTCTAGGATGTTGTTCTGCGAATTCGCACCGGAAAAAAACAAAAAGAATTCTCTTGGAATTCTTTTTGGATTTCTTGCTCTGCGAATTCGCAGTATTTCCGGTGCGAATTCGCAGTGCAAAATCCTAGGCGAGAGAGCAGGCACTGCGGAGAGGGTGAAGAGGGTGAAAAGTTTTTTTTGCGTTTTTCGGTGCGAATTCGCAGATCACATGAGAGTCTGCGAATTCGCACCGGGTATTTTGCCGGTGCGAATTTGGAAAGTTTGCTGTGCGAATTCGCACAGCCCACTTTTCCGGTGCGAATTCGCAATCCATTAACAGAGGCTCTCTCTCTGTTTCCCGGTCTGGCTCTCTCTCTGTTTCCCAGTATGGCGCTCTCTCTGTTTCCCAGTCTGGCTCTCTGTTTCCCAGTCTGGCTCTCTCTCTCTGTTTCCCAGTCTGGCTCTCTCTCTCTCTCTCTGTTTCCAAGTCTGGCTCTCTCTCTGTTTCCCGGTCTGGCTCTCTCTCTCTGTTTCCCAGTCTGGCTCTCTCTCTGTTTCCCAGTCTGGCTCTCTCTCTCTCTGTTTCCCATCTGGCTCTCTGTTTCCCAGTCTGGCTCTCTGTTTTCCACTCTGGCTCTCTGTTTCCCAGTCTGTCTCTCTCTCTCTGTTTCCCAGTCTGGCTCTCTCTCTGTTTCCCAGTCTGGCTCTCTCTCTGTTTTCTTCTTCTCTCTCTCTCTTTTGTTTCCCAGCTCTCTCTCTGTTTCCCAGTCTGGCTCTCTCTCTCTGTTTCCCAGCCTGGCTCTCTCTCTCTGTTTCCCAGTCTGGCTCTCTCTCTGTTTCCCAGTCTGGCTCTCTCTCTCTCTCTCTGTTTCCCAGTCTGGCTCTCTCTCACTGTTTCCCGGTCTGGCTCTCTCTCTCTGTTTCCCAGTCTGGCTCTCTCTCTCTGTTTCCCATCTGGCTCTCTGTTTCCCAGTCTGGCTCTCTGTTTCCCAGTCTGGCTCTCTGTTTTCCAGTCTGGCTCTCTGTTTCCCAGTCTGGCTCTCTCTCTGTTTCCCAGTCTGGCTCTCTCTCTCTGTTTCCCAGTCTGGCTCTCTCTCTCTGTTTCCCAGTCTGGCTCTCTCTCTCTCTCTCTGTTTCCCAGTCTGGCTCTCTTTCTGTTTCCCAGTCTGGCTCTCTCTCTCTGTTTCCCAGTCTGGCTCTCTCTTTCGCTTGCCCTCTCTATCCACGTATCATTCCGTGTTCTCCCTCTCTATTCTCTTTATTCTCTCTCTCTCTCTGTCTCTGTCCCTCTCTCTCTCTTTTTCTCTCTCTCTCTTTCTCTCCGAGCTTTCCCAGTCTCTCTCTCTCTCTCTCTCGCTTGCCCTCTCTATCCAGGTCTATTTCTGTGTTCTCTGTCTCCGCCCTTCTCTGTCTACTCTATCTCTCGCTCTCGCTCTCTCCTATCCTATTCTCTTCATATTTTCCAGTCTCGTTCTCTTTCTTTCTCTCGCCCTCACGCTCTCACTCTCTCCAAATGTCGTTCTGTCTCCTCTCTCTGTCTCCATTTCTCTTTCAATTTCATTCTCTCTCCACGCTTTCTCAATCTCGCTCCCTCGCTGCATCCCTTCTCTCTCTCTCTCTCTCTCTCTCTCTCTCTCTCCCTCTCTCGCTTGCCCTCTCTATCGAGGTCCCGTTATGTGTTCTCTCTCTTCTCTCTCTCTCTCTCTCGTTCTCTCGTTGTCTATACACTCTTTGATCGTTCTCATGGGAACTCTGCCCCCTGGAATAACGAAGAGAGTTGTGCATAGTTTACCTGATAAAAGAACGACCGATTATCCCTTCTGGATAATTTGTAGTAAATAAAGCAAAAGACAAGGCAGGGCAGCCAACTCTTATGCAACTCAATGGGGCAATATGCAAAGTGTTAGATGGTTCATGGTTGTTCGGACTCATGCACAATCAAACACTTTGTTTTAGATGTCTCTGGATCCGAACGGCTCTACCGGATACAGTGCTGAGAAGTCGCTGTTGATGGCTCAGTTAGATGAAGAGTTTTGGAGGCCCATACAGGACGCGGCCATTGAGAGAGACCAGGAGAATCGGGCTCTGGTGCGTTCCAAGGATAATGCTTCTTTCTAAATCAGAAATTGTTGTCATCGGATTAAAGCGAAATACGGGCTAGTTTTTGAAACACATCGCGTAGACCAGAATTCTTATGCAGATAATGCAACTGAACATAAATTGGGATAAACAATCGAGCAATTTCGAGCAAATTAGCATAAATACGAAAGAATTCAGTTGTCCACTATGCGTTTCAAAAACCAGCCGGTATTTCGCTTTAAAGCGCAAGGATGGATATGTCTACAAGCTATATAAGTTGGAGTACTATGTGTTATCTCCTCTATCAGATTACGATAAAAACTGTCTAACTATGTATGTGATTCAAATATTAGTGCAAATGGCCTCATCATCCTAAGTTAGTGGGTGCCGGCCGGACAGCCGAAGGTGCGGGTTCGACTCCCGCTCGACCAAAACACCAGTTTTTCGTTTGCAATGAAAATTCATCATTAGTATGTATGGTTGGTCATTCGTTTGCAATTCCAAGTTCCAACTCAAATCGTTTCATTCAGATTCCCTCGTGCGTAGCTGATGTGACCGGGAACGGGCTCGATCTCAACATCCGGGATAAACCAGCGACAAACCAGAGACGAAATGGTAGGTATTTACTGGTTATGCGCACCGATTGCTCTCTTCATGGATTATTTAACCGCTGTTTCGGAAAATCATTGCGCGCGGCTTTCTTTAACAAAGGGGGAAACTACGGTACGATAAAAAAAACGTAAAACGATCGTGTTTACATGTACACTGAACGTCTCTGCTGGGAACTTAAAGCTTGGCCTGTTTCCCAGTTTCGCGTTTCCGGAAGATCAGTTAAATATTGTATAATTAACACATTATGATATTTGGTAGACTATTATTTTGTTTGTAAGATATGACGTCATGTGTCTAGTATTCTCTTTTGTTCTCCCATATTGCACTTGACGCATGCGTATGTAAAACGTTGAGCATATGCAGTAGGCATGCAGGTTTTCACGTGCGTGCCGTACTCTAAAATTTTACAAATGTGGAATTCTGAGGAGTCGCGCGGGAGTAGCAGACAAAATGGTTTTTGCCCACCTGGCCTTCTATTCTAATAGCTTTACATTTAGTCCCTGCTCGTCGCCGCAGGACCGCCGGGCGAGTCTCCAAAAAGAAGGCTGCCACCGCGACTCGCACTCAGGTCGCAGCACAGAACCGTGTCGTCCAGGCTCTCCATCGTCCCGCAGCCTCGCGTCCTCAGGTGCCCGCAGTCAATGTCGTCGTGCCACCTCTCCAACCGGCCTCCCAACCATCGAACCCGCCATCGTCCGCCGCACCGAGTCAGATAGCCGCTATTCTGCCGTCAATTGTTCAGCCGGTTGTGAGCAATCCGCGTGCCGCGCAGAGCCAGTCCGTCGCACCTAGCCAGCCAGCCTCTCTTCCGTCGTCTATCTCGCAGCCAGTGGTGAGCAATCCGCGTGCCGCCCTGATCCAGTCCGCCGCACCTAGTCAGCCAGCCTCTCTTCCGTCGTCTATCTCACAGCCAGTGGTGAGCAATCCACGTGCCGCTCAGCTCCAGTCGGTCGCACCTATCCACCCTCTTCAGTCCGCACAGGTCAATGTTGTCGCACAGAGCCGTAACCCGCCACATCAGTCAGCCGTGGTTCCGTCAGCACCACTTCCGCCAGTGTCCTCCTCGGCCGCTCTGCCTCGTCAGAATGCTGTATCATCGATTCCAAGCACTCAGGGATCGACAGCACAGCAAAGACAAGGTAAGAGTGTTTACTTCTTTCTTCGAATTCACTGTGCAGTTTAGTTGATTTTTTACTAGTTTTAACTCGCAACGTACGTCGGGTGCGCTAGATGCGCCTCGTGCGCGCCAAATTGTATCATTTTTGCTTCTCGCACATGGTCCGCTGTGCGCGGTGCTCACTGATGCACAACATTTTGGTGGCTGCCTTTATCATGCTGCACACTCAACGCACAACACGGTACACGCTTGTCTTCACAGTTCGACCTGCGCGACACTTATTTGTGCGAGCGCGATGTACTTTACTGGCATGTTTTCAGTCTCTCACGCTGGAAATGTCACAGTGAATGCACGCCCATCCGTCTCCGCACCGGTCAGATCTATTCCGAGTGTTCCGCCGCACCTCACAGGTAAACCAAATAACTAATAATTATTAAAGATTGATGCTTCTACAGAAAAGTCTAATAATATTCTATTTCTATCTTGTTTTGCTAATATTTCCATTTTGAATCAATTAGCCTATTTTCGCCACAAGTGCGCCAAACAAATGCCACGTGTGCGCCGCAAGTGCGCACCCCATATCCGCACGAGTGTACGGGTGGCCCTGCATTGCCAATGCGCAATTGAGCTTGTGTTACTTGCTCATGGTGGAGCGTTTGCCCCGTGCACAAATATGGGCCATCGTGGCCAACCGCACCGGTGTTTTGTTCGGCGCTTGCCTTTGGCCAGAACACTTTTTTCACTAACAATTATTTTTCAGGCTCGGGAAGTATCGCCGCTCTTAGTTCAATCCAACCCGTGGCACCGGTAAACAACAATCAGAATGCGACACCTGCACAATCACATGCTGGTAGTTCATTTACATTTACAACTAATGATTACTAAAAACACCTTGCGAATATGCATACTTTATTACATTGCGGTTTGCATGGCCAACATGAAACTACTGTACTTAATATGGAAAAATAGCGCAAATAAACAAACTAGTTAGTTATTCTCTTGCAGTTGCTGGTCTGTAGTGCAAATCTAAAGGCTGGTAAGCACTAGAGTATACAAGCCTGCTGTGCGTCACGTGCGCGACGTTAATGCGTCACAGGACTGCGGCAGCTGTGCCACATCTGCGCCAAATGGTCGTTGTTTCAGTGGCGCTCTCTCCTAGCACAATATTAAGCGCGGAATCTGCATGTATTTTATTCTTACGTAGTTTCAGCTGCTGGAGCTGTAAGTGCCTCGGTCCGTCCTCCCGTCTCCGTTCCGGTAAATGCTATGCCGAATATTGCGCCTTCTCATCAAGGTAAGCCATTGATATATAGTTAAGGACCAGTTAAAACATCTAACTGATGCATTGTCTTTCATATTTTCTGCGAGAAGTGAATCAATCCTTCATAGTACATTATGTGATGTATGACTTTCCAAAAATCAATGAAATTTCTTATTTACAGCACAGAATCCCGCACGGCCTCAATCTCATAGCACTCCCGCTCGCGCTAGTGCCCCTGATGTGCAAAGTTCTGCGTCGTCCACTCCAAGTCTTCTGGAATCCAGCCGAGGATCAACAACGAGCCGACTTTGTAAGTTATAAGTTTCTTACTTATAACATTCTTAAGTTATAACATTCTTATTCTCACCTTCGACAGGGATTTTTGTGGTGGATTTTGTACCATTCCTGTGCAGACGTGTGAAAAGGGAATTTTAAAAATGTTGCTTGAATGCTCCGTTACTTCAAATTATTTCTTCACCATTTTGTTCGCTTTTCCCAAGCAGGCCTACGACTCACTCAGCCTTTGTACGCGCGCAACGCAAAGAACGCTCACCATGTTACGTGCGCCGCAGTAAGGACTAAGGACCCTATAAAAAAGAATTGCATTCGGACGAAGCAGGATGTGTGCAGAAATTGTAATTGTGACCCTACTAGTAAATGAATAAAAAAAGCATCGTAGACACCTTCTTTTAAACTAGATTTGCAAAAAATAGCCGTTTCAGGTACTAGAAAAAAAATCGTTTTGCGATGTCGTATGCGTATCTATCCTTTTGTTTTGGAGTAGAAAGTCTCTAGCAAGAGGTGTCAGAAAAGTTACCACAGAGTTCCCTGGTTAGAGAATATAGATCTCCCAGCATCAGAAGTCTTGTGTGTGTACTCTCTTCTTTTACAGCCGATGTTTCGTCTTTGGGTTCTCCACGTGTTCCCCAGGGAGGTATTCAGCTTACCGGACCTGTTCTCGTTACGCCTCCGAGTAAGTCAAACTAGTATCATAGTTACAATAATTATGGTAAAACAAAATTGGGGTGCGCAACGGTGGGTCTGTATTGTGACGGAACCGCGCCCAGATTTGTAAATTTGATATGTGGCGCTCATGAGGCGCACTTGTGGCGCGTATGTGGCACACTGAGCTATCATGCATCAATATCCTGAACACGCTTACAAGATTAAAAGCTTCGACGTTCACATGCATAAAACTACTTTATGGCACTTACGTGAACATAGAAGGAACTATTTTTGAAAAATGTTTAACCCTTACATTGCAGTGCCCGGTGCAGGACGACTGGCTAGCAGTGCCAATAGACAATCAGCGAATGACACATCCACGAGTTCAGGTCCATTCTTTGTTATTTATCAAATGTTAGCAATAAGCCGAGTATTTTTCTTCATATCTTAGTATATTTAATGAAAAGCGTAAAAACGACGAATGCGTAGTGACTGCGACTTAACAAAGTTACTGTTCGTCGGGCTTAATCACAAGAACAGTTCACCTGCAAAGATACCAAAACAACGTTTTCATTCCTTATTAACAATATTATTTCATTCAGATCTGGCGTCAACCTTGGACGTCACAGGCAGTGACAGGTCGGTAATGTCAGCTCCCGCACACACGCCGCAAATGCCTCCCAGAGTCCGCACTCCAGCGTCGAATCAGATGCGAAGTCCTGTGTCACAGCTCTCGTCCTCCTCAAGTAAGCATACGTCGTTTTGGATCTTGTCCCTTATTTAGACAAAGGTGTTTGTCTGGAAGTGCGGGTCCTATGGCCTAGTGGGTAGCGCACCCGACTCTCCATCCAGAGGGTCAGGGGTTGGATACCGGCTAGGTGCACAAGGTGGCTTTTTTGCTTACTGGGTGCAAAGAAACTACCCGCTTCGCGCGGGATGCGGGCATGTTAATTGGAAGTTTTTTTATTTGTTTGGAAGTAAAACTATAAGTTGCGTGGAGTTGCCCCGTGAAGGCGAAACGGCGGCCGGTATGTCGGAATGTGGTGAAAGTTTCCGTCTCTCTCAAATGTGTACAGTACGCAGAACTCAATCGGGACGCACCAATCTCCAAAACAAAAATTGGCACCAAGCACCTTAGGAGACGATGCCGTTTCCCCTGTTGTCGATCCTTTTTTCGCGCACCGAATCAATACAATTCTCTAAAAATTTCTTTGATAAAGCTCGCATTCAGGTCTGCGGTCCAGCGTTTTGCTGACAGATTCCAGTTCGGGTTCGGGTCGGACTACCTCTCTCCGTGGTACTTCCGGTATGTTGAGTTTGCACAATGTTGACGTAGGAAATGGGTAGACTTTTTTGAGGGCCGGTTCATTTGGATACCTCTTTGTGACCAACTGGTGACCAATTTCATTGAAAACCGTCATCAGCGCGTTACCAAATGGTGATGAAACCATCCACCAGATGGTTTCTCGTTTTGGTGAAAAGCACTTGAGGTCGGGTCAACTATTTCGTTTTCTTGTGCATTTCCTCAATAAAATATCGTTGGAGTTTATATGAGTAGAGACTTCGTTGCTCACCGTTTAATTAATTCTTACAGCTCAAGTCTCTCCACTGGTTACATCATCGCTGTCCGCTTCATCTGGTTGGTTTTATAGTTCTTTTCGTGGAAAGTCGAGCACATAAGAATACACGTAACTAAAAATAATTAATCATATTGATATGATTATTTGTGATCGTTTGTATTGACAAATAGTATGACAGACAGTTGGCGCGCGTGCGGCACATTCTTAGGTAGATGCAGCACCGCGTCCACTTTTTTATCTTGTGCATCTTCTGTTGATACCTAGCGCACCTCTTGCGCACATTTGGCGCACATGTGATGTATAACCCCCAAATATTCAGGAACCCCGTCACAGCTCTTGTTGACTGACAGCTCCTCGGGATCGTCCTCGTCATTCCGGAGTCTGCCACGGATGCAAAGCCTGACCGGTAACATATTTAGCAATCAAATATGTCTACTCCGTGAATGAAAGCTTTTTCGGAGAAACTTTGCACTTTCTTGCTTTTTCCGCCCTTTTCCCGAGTAATTTCCGACAAGATTCTGGGCTCGGAAACAGTGAGCTCGGAAAACAGGCGGGCAGAGCTCGGGAGCAGTCTGTTTGTCCGCTTCCGAGATTTTTCCATGGATTTCCCAAGTCTTTTCTGACAAATTTTCGTATTTCGAGCCTGGCCTACAACCCACGCAGGAAACTAGTAAAAAAAACCAGCTGGGTTTTCCGCGGGCCGATCTCGGAAACGAAAAGTTCATAGTAGTTGAGAATCATGTACAGTTTATTGAGAAATTCGCATGCATTTTAGTGAGATGTATATCAGGATGTTTAGCAAGTAAAAACGTTTCATTGATAAACAAGGCACTAACAAGGGTCCTTTTAAAAATAGACGAATAATATTATATTGTAATTTTGTTGGACTTGTTTTCATTTACGAATAATCAAAATCCACAAGTTTAGCATCTCCCGTGGTCTCGAGCCCTGCCGGTGTTCCTCCAGGTTCCAATGTCGCACTTCACGGTCAAGCTCCTCCGACCAGTTCTGGTTAGTTAGTTTTCTGAGCTTATAAGCATTTTCTCACTTCCGATGTTTCTTAAATTCTTAAAGCGAAGTACCGGCCGGTTTTTGAAACGCATCGAGTGCACCAGAATTTTTATGCAGCATATGCAAATTGACATAAATAAGAAAAAAACGAGTTAAATTCGAGCAATTTTGCATAAATAGGTTCAGTTGTCCACGATGCGCTTCAAAAACCGGCCGCTGTTTTGCTTTAATATTAATCAATATTTGCAGCTGAGAGTGTCACTCGATCCATGGCGCTTGATCAACAGAGACCGGCGTCATTGGGCGGTGCCGTGCCAAGCTCGGACAACGCAGCGCCGCCGACAAGTAAGTTACATTTCTTGGACTTGTAATCAAATTAGATAGATTTCAAAGTCAAAGGGCCATTATACATTATTTGCAAGTACAAATACAAGTTAATGATGCTAAGAGCCATTCGTTGAAGAAAATTTAAAGCGTTGTGAATGCTTTTACGATGCATGATATTTCGCCATAATTCCATAGGTCTCTTTGCGTTCCTGCACATAAGAACACGTGAATACCCTATCACACTGAATAAAGATGAAGAGTTAATGTCACACGTAGATTTTGAGTTTCGCAATCTTTGTTTCTTTTGTAGATCGCCCAGCTACAATGGCGGGAACAGGGTTGGGCCCGCAAGGGCACCAACAATTTCCATACTTCCGAAACCATGGCCGGTACTTCCAAATCGACGTGCCCTCACACTATCCTTTGGGTATTTTTCCTTTTTTTTCTACTCTATGATGACAGCTTTTGTTCCCAATTCAAATATTTTGCACAGTAAATTGCTGCTTAGAATATATTTCTGATCTGCTTATACAAAGGCAACAACAACGCGAAAATATGAAAGCCTTCGAAAAATGGCTGGATTTTTATGGGAATTTTCTACTTTGTTAATTGTCCCGATGCTGTCAGAGTAAATCATCAAAAGAATCATCGCCGCGTGCCTTTTAGATGTTTGCTCATCTTTGGGTTTTATTTGTTTACATGTAGATGATGTTTTACCATAAACATATCATTTCTCTTCAGGCAGCGACCGCTCGTTTGGTCCCGGAAGCCCAAATGCTCAAGGTAATCATTCCGAATCTTGAACAAGAAAGAATCAAGCAAATAACTTGAAAAGCCGGTCGTTTAAAGCTAATTACCGGCCGGATTTTGAAACCCTTCGGAACTTCGGACAACTGAATTCTTTCTTTTTATGCTAATTCGGCCGGTATTTCGCTTTAAGACTATATGTTTTAAAATAATGTAAGTAAGTAGTTTGGGCCCAAGTTGCAAACTTATACTTTTCCAGATATGGTGAGCCCTATGCGCCGGTACGCGCAACAGAGAGCTGCAATGCTGGCTGCGCAGCCACCAGCTGACGGTATATTTCGTTAATGTAGAGACTTGAAGTTGACGTGCTTGGCAGAACTGCTGTTAATTCCCGACATTACCCCCGCCCAAATTATGGCTTTCGACCCCACTGCCGGCACTAAATATGACTGAAATTTGCAGTGCCGACCCTTAGCAGTACAAATAGTGTAGCATTACCGTAAGTCTAAATGACCCAAGTCTGACACGCGTCTGACCCAACTGACCGCAATGCAGGCGAATTGTGCTCAATAATTACGACGTCCTAATGTGCGTACGAAACGAAGTAAGCATAAACATATGTTTTCAGAGTCAGCTCAAGGATCAGCCCCAATTGCGTCCGACTCTATGTTCGCCGGTAAGCAAGCACTCTGATGAGGAAGATTACTCTAGTGACAATATTTGAACATTGCGTGTTTCCCTCACTTAGGCTTAGGCTTAGGCTTAGGCTTAGGCTTAGGCTTAGGCCTGGGCCCTGTATCATGTGTGCCCAAATGTCAATAAACAAATAAATAGTATATAAAGTTTGTTTCCTTTTTCAGCGAACAATGATATGACTGGATCACCAAATCCACCAGTTGCGAGAGCTCAAGCACAAGGACAAGGGACGCCCACGGTTGCACCGGCGTCGAGGAAGCGTACGTTTCTAGATTCGCCATATTTTACGGCTTATTCAAATTCAAAGCTTCGTTCAAGACATAGTACCAAATTAGAATGTTTAGAGTTAATGTGATGTAGCCACTCCTCCTGAATACGATGCATAGTCATAGTCCGTGTAGTAAACAAACGGTCGTTAGTTCGAGTTTCGCCGTCGTAAGTCACATCAATTTTACGTATTATTTGAATTTGGTGATGTTGTTAGAGCTTACTATTTTGAGGAACTTTTCAATTTAGGCAGTTCATCGACTGAGAGAGATGGAAATGGCCAACCCGAGGCCAAGAGGCCCAATCAGCAATAAATATATTGCAATTATATGACCCAAGACCCAAGAAGGTGCGCTTTTTAAGAAACTTTGTAATTTGTTGCACTTATGCGAACAGATAATATATTTATAATATTTATTGCGCACACAAAAGTGTACACGCACAGTTTGTCGATAGCATAATGGGGTTTCCAAGTATGGTGGAAATTTACAGTATTTTGGAACGACACTAGAACATTTTATTTTTATTTTTTCATATTATATATGCAAGCTTCGTGCAAAAATACGCTAGTATTGACAGGATCACACCGAATTTTTGGGATACTTGGAAGTTGGAAGCCTGATAACAATTTGTAACCTAATAACGATTTCTTGCCTAAAAGTGTGCGTAACAACTAAAACAGTGCTACATTTACTGCAACAAAAATTTGCTGATCATCCCAAAACGAAGCAGATTTTACAAATTGCTCAGAAAAATCGATAAATCACTGTAAATCATTCATTATATTCAGGTCTCAAGAATTCAATTCTCTCAATGTTCTTCACTACATTTATTATTATGTATGTATATTTACCGTCGGGGTCGGTGGCAACCAAAAAAATTTACAATCATAAAAAACGCCATTTGTACGGTAGAATCCCCAGGTGAGCACAATTGAATGTTGATTACTGTAGATACCTTAAAATCCTGTAGGCCTTTTTTGGTTAATACGCTGTTTGAATTATGATATTTCTACTGTAGTCCACGTCCCGCTGACATTGCGGTACAGTACCACGGACTTAAATTTAGCTATAAGGTGAATACCGGCCGGTTTTTAAAACGCATCGTGGACAACTGAATTCTTATGCAGCCTATGCAAATGAGTATAAAAAAATCGAGCTAAATTCGAGCGACTTTGCAGAAAAACGTAAGAATTCAGCTGTCCACGGTGCGTTTCAAAAACCGGCCGGTATTTCGCTTTAAAACGTGGGATTTGATTACTGCCGAACTACGGGGGGATACAATGAACGTTTTTTTAATAGAAATGTTTTCAGAATTCACTCCAATGGAGTGGTGTGTACATATGGGATTTATGGTTTTTTTACCATTTCGTGCGTATCTTTGGGGTGAGTTCATGGTTTGAAGCAATATTTCGATCTCCTTTTACCTGTCTTTCTATCTCTCTCCTCTGTCTGTCTCTCTCTCTCCTCTGTCTCTCCCTCTGTCTCTCTCTCCCTCTCTCTCTCTCTCTCTCTCTGTAGTATTTATTCCCAACTATCAACGATGTTACAGTATTCAAAATTTCAGATTTAACGGGTTTCTCATTTTGTTTTGGCAATGTCGTCTCTTCTTTTTCTGACTGCAGCGGATTCTGATGTACGACAGCCAACTTTCTTCATTTTTATGTATATTTTGATGTTTGGTGAGTAATTTTTAATCTAATCTGGTGCTCATTTTAAACTAAACTCTAGAATATACCGCACCTTATAATAATAATTTATTAACCAGAAAGATGCGCACAAACATACATAATTAAAAGTTAAAAGAAATACAGTTAGACAGCAAAACGGTAATAAGGGACGTAGGGGACATAGGAAAATGTGTAAAGGTAAGCAGAAATGCTGGGGCATCGAACAAAGGTAATTAGCCTTTATGTCTCACACAATCTTTTTACTTTATTCTGGGTTTTTTTCAGCTGTTGCTGTGCTGTGATGAGTGATAATTGATATGTATTTTGGAGCTCCTTCAGTGCTTTCGTCTTATTTGTTATCGACAAGTGTAGGTGTTTTTGTTGATTTTATGGTTTCTAGACACATTTTCTTAGCTTTTAGGTTACATCCGTTTCGTAAACATTTATTTTTCATGCTCCTCTATTTCAGGTACCGTATATTTTATGCCGATACTCCACTGTGTGGTTTATTATCTGTGTTGGCTAACCCTATGTGTCCATAAGTAAGGGATTAGCCATCATTGGTATGTTTTCTGCAATATTCATTATTATTACCGTTACTGTAGGTTATTTTATTGATATACTGTAGGGTATTTTGTTGATTTTATGGTTTCTAGACTATTTATTGTAGCTTTCAGGTTGCATACGGTTCGTAAGCATCTATCTTTCATGCAATTCATGCTCCAGTGTTTCAGAGATACCTTAAATTTTGTGCTGAAACACGCTATTATGTGGTGTATGATGTTTCTGCAGTTGTGCCGTGTTGGGTATCCCTATGTGCCAAATAAGTAAGGGATTCGCTGGCATTGGTATGTTTTGTGCAATATTCATCCTTATTACCGTTACTGTAAGTTATTATTTTATTGATATACTGTATGTGCGTTTGTTGATTTATGTGCTTTTGCTTTACATATACTTTCTTATTTTCTGCGTATATTTAGTAAGCATTTATTTTTCATGCTCCTCTATTTCAGGTACCGTATTTTTTGTGCTGAAACACGCTATTATGTGGTGTATGATGTTTCTGCAGTTGTGCCGTGTGCCGTGTTGGGTATCCCTATGTGCCAAATAAGTAAGGGATTCGCTGGCATTGGTATGTTTTGTGCAATATTCATCCTTATTACCGTTACTGTAGGTTATTTTATTGATATACTGTAGGGTATTTTGTTGATTTTATGGTTTCTAGACTATTTATTGTAGCTTTTAGGTTGCATCCGCTTCGTAAGCATATATCTTTCATGCTCCTTTATTTCAGATACCGTATATATATATATCCGTGTTGGCTCCATGTTGGCTATCCCTATGTGCCAAATAAGTAAGGGATTTGCTATCATTGGTATGTTTTGTGCAATATTCTGTTACTATTACACCTTCTGCGCATTCATATCTTGACCGCGCGCACCTCTATACACAAACTTTGGTTCCGCCGCACTAGCATTTGTGTGCGGCGCAGCGCTGTTTTGGGTTGCAGTTCACCCTTTGCTTGGTTTATTTGGACTATGTTGATGTTAATTTTATCTATTTCTAGATGCTTGAACCTCCGAATCAAGTTGCAAGAATCGACTTGTGGTCATGTATTTGTACGAACAAATGGATTGTGTTTCGATTATGCGCTTCGTCTTACGTGCTTTATATATGAGGTAATTAATGTTTTTGTATCGACATTGTTTTGGATCAATATGGGCACAGCAGCTGTGAGTGTTATGCTAATTTGCATTTCAACATGCAAATTTTAATGTCACGTCTGGTATGCTAATTTGCAGGAAATGAAATGCATTTTCATTTACGTTTTGACAAATCCGACAAAACGTATTTATTACTTTTTATTTTATCATATTTATACTTGTTTCATGCTTATGGGGTTTCCATGTATGCGATTCGCACCTGCGAAAACGTCAAACCGCTGTCCATGTTCAAGTCATTTTACATGCATGTCAACTGCCTACCGTAACCCATGCGAATCGCACGTTTGACATGGTCCTGCAGCGAAAGTGTATCAGATCCATACTATTTGAAACAAATTCGTACTATTTTGAGATAGATCCATACTAGATCCAAAGTCGCTGCGGGACCATGTCATTTACATCGACTCGAACATGGACAGCGGTTTGACATTTTCGCAGGTGCGAATCGCAAACATGGAAACCCCATTACCGCGTCTCAGGAGAACTAGTGCATTATATACGACTTGATTTCTTGTTTTCTGTTGCTGAATACGTTGTAAAAACATATATGATTGCTATAGTACATTGTTTCCATATGATTTTTCTTGCTTGTTACTTTCGTAATATATTATTGTCTTATTTTGTTTTGGATTCGATACTCCTGGAGACTTGCATTGATAAGAGTCGGATTGATCGGTGATTCGAGACAGAGCATCTCCCCTATCCACCGAATTCGGGCAGAAATCCAAGGAAAGTGAGCGAATTGTGCCATTTTCGGTTCGTTTTTATATATGCATGTATCACCTGAAATATGGTTAGTTCCTTCAACTGTTTGTAAAATACAAGACTATCAAATAGGAAAGTTTTCTAAAACATCAAATGATGGTGAGTTGATTAAATAGACTCATTTTATTTTGCGGAGTAGGCGGGGGGCGCTCTCGTCCATTAAGAGAACGTTCTTTGAGCAGAGGCACAGTCATTTCGATTTTCCGTCATGAGTAATTACTGAGAGATTAATTACTGAGAGATAAAGGCTTGGAAGTTTGCTTTATAATAATCCCACTGTTGTTTTAGCTGACCAAATATGATACCGTTGAAGTGCGGATGTATGCCGATCATAAGTGCCACGAGATTTGGTGTATGGAGCGGTGTAAAGGAACCGAAGAAACCAATTCCACAATTATTTGCTGTTTATAATTACCGTGATTCCCGCATCTGTAACGAGGTAATTCTTAATGTTTCATTAATTTTACTTGCCTCGCAGCTCATCAGCTAGTGTCTTTTAATTGTGTTTCCTTAAATTAAGGCAAAATTTTGAGCACTAACGGTCCTTTGAAGTATTGCAAGTTTTCAACTTCTAAAAATAACAAAAGGCAGATACAGTTAGGGTTTAGCCATTATCCTAAATGGACTGATTTCTTTGTGCGGCGTACGAGGCGGGTGCGAGTGCCACTTTGTGAACGTTCTTTCGGCACATCGAGCAACAAACACCTAATTCATAGCACGGAGTAGATTTTTACCATGAGTAGTAAGTGTAAGTCCCTATTTACAATGTTTATCTCATAATAATCTCAATTGTTTATAGCCGACTGATGATCGTCAAATATGAGAAATTGCGATATGAATTGCTGTATGAAGCAGATTAAAGGAGTCGAAGAGAAACAATATTGTTGTGACCACTATGGTCCAAGAATATCACCGAGATGCCGGTCTCTGTAATGAGGTAAGGCTAAGTTTCACTAATCTTACTCGTCTAGTATATCTCATCAGCTAGTGTTTTTAGTTGGGTTTCCTTACATTTCGCCGCACGCTGCATTTTGTCCAGTAACTGATTCTTCTTTCTATGAAATGTATACTAACAAAGCCTTGCGTTGGTCCAACTCTTTAACGACTCTGGTCCTCAGGCCCTCAGGCGCGCAGCGCGGTAATGTATAGCCGCTTCCCGCTTCCGCATCAAACGCTTGCAGGTTTGCATTAGAAAAGTCGCGATAGAGAGAAAGAAGTCCCACACCCTTTTTTGCCGCTCCGCCTTTCCCGTGCCAAAAAGTTGTACTTTCCCCGCGGACGCGTTACGCATGTCCACACTGCGCGCCCTAGAACGCAGTAGCCGTTTCTCAATAGGTTAATACCTTTTACCTTTCCCTTACCTTTTCTTTACCTTTCCCTTACCTGTCCTTACCTCAATACCTTTTCCTTATTACTTATTGTCAGCAACTGACATGTGATTATCTGTTTAATTTAGAGCCGTTAACGAAAACCATGTTACATGAGTTGTCGTTTCGCTGCCGAACTCCAATTTTGAGGGAGCATGTTTATCCGCTCAAGAATATCGACTGATTGTTTGGACTATGTCAAATGGTTCGTTTTCCAAATACGTTTGTTAAATTCATAGCAAAAACTCCTAGTGTGCGCGCACGGACGCGGGGTTGAGCGAAACGAGGCGCACCTATGGTGCAATTGTGGCACACTTGTCAATTTTTTAAAAATTGTGCCGCACTTACGCCAAATGGAACTTCACAACTATGCAGTCTCAGCTTTGCAAACATGCGCGGTAACCGCGTTGCCTTTTATAGTAATGCTTTTCCCACAATGCGTTTCCCCAACCAAAGACCCAACCGTATTTAGTATACCCGTATACTGTAATTATGATTTTTAGTTCGTCCTTCTATTGAAAAATGACTCATCCATGTTCGACATTCAGAAAAGGATTTGGGCGAAATTGATTATGGTAAACTCTTTTATTCTTCTTGTTTAGACTGAGAGACCCTTTTCATGTTTGTTACCATTTTTACAGTAGTGAAATAATGGGAGGCTACAATGGCAACGGTTTCAGAATTTGTAGCTTCTTATTATATAAAGTTTTATTGAGAAAAAGGACAAGCATTATAACTACAAGGTACACTGAGAGCCGATGTGTTGTGCGCCGCACCATTCCGGGACACAAAATGCGCGCCGCAACGAAATGGGACATAAAATGCGCGCCGAATAGAAATGGGCGCAAAATGCCCACCGGTCCGCTGCGGGAAACACTTTTCGTGGTTCGGCGCACAAGTTACGCCCGGCACCATCTGTCCGAGAATTCAATGGCAAAATGAAGACTTATTTGTATTTTCATAGAAAACAAGTACCTTATAAAGTTTCATTTAGATTCGAATCATGACCGCAAATTGCGAAGAATGCGTGACGTCCGAAGATGTCTGAGCTGGCGATTACTTTCGAAGGCTCCAATGTCAGGACCAGGAGGACAATTTTCCGGTCTGTGCTCAGGAACTACATGCCGATGGACTACCTACCAGCTTTGTAGATGGTGTCGTGACTGAAGGTAAACAATTAACAGTGTTTCCCATTTTTGAGTGTGTTGCAAATTTGCAAAGTTCCTAAGCGTACTATTTTTTAATTCGACAGGATGAATTTCTTTGTTCAGCGCTTGTAATGGACGCATATTATGCTAAAAGGCAAAGCAACTGATAAGTTACTCTGAAGGCGCGCAGGGCTGGGCGCGAGGGGTGCGCGCGTGAGTACATACATCACGTATGCACATTGGTGAAAGGAAAGCATTTCTCAACTCACACGATGTTTATACTAGACTTTCATTTAGTTGCCCGACCGTCACGCTACGATGTGTTTGCAGCAAAATTGATGAATCCTGGATTTGTGCTGGGACTGAGGATTTGTCTTGGTAGTTCCGGAATTATGCTGGTAAGTTTCGGTTCTTGTAGTCAATAAAATTTGTGGTCATTTCTTTTACTGTGTACAGGTGTTCGTTGTTCGTAGCAAGAAAGATACCAATCGTGGCAGCCGGTGAAATCAAGATTTCTAGTACTGGTCTATTCTAAACTTTTACATTATACGTTTTCATTTAGATACCAACTTACAACCGCGAGAAGAATACGTGAAGTCGGAGGATAGCAGCCTCAGTTGGAGAGCTCGAAACCAGTGTGAGGAGGACAAAAAGCTGGTTTTTTGCTCACAATACTACATACCAATGTATGGTGCACGGAGGAGGAAACTATGATGAAGTGATGCTCCCAGAGAAGCTTGACTGCTGCTTTGTGAAGCTTGATTGAAGGTAACCAATTGGCAGACACTCCCTTTCCAGGCTCAACTACAAAAATGGATGTCTCTAATTGTATTATAGCGGTTCCGCTGCCGCATGTGCACTACACTCGGCATCTGTGCCAAACGTTAGCCATTAGCTCGCCTCAGACGTGCTTGCTGAAATTGTGCAACGAGGGATTATTTTGGTGCGAGATTAAACCAGTTAAACCCAACCGTATTTTAGAGTTACATGCCTACCTACAGTCCCGACTGCCAGGGAGAACACTTGTCCACCCTTAAACTTCTTCATTTAACAACTTTCACATTTGAAGGTAAATGATTTTGTTTAGTAGCAACTTCCTTGTTAATTAAGAATTTTTTGCGCGCTTTTTTTTTTTGAACTATAGCCCCATAATGCGTTTGAAACGCCTGAAACATTTTAAACAGTCAAACTATTCCTTTCTCAGTGAACGCTTCAAACGAAATACCGGGTGTTCTTTGAGGCCCTTCGTGGACAACTGAATTTCTGAGTACTTATATGCTCGAATTTAGCTCGATTTGTTATTCTAATTTATGTTCATTTGCATAAGCAGCATAAGAAAACTGGTCAACCCGATTCAAAGAAGAAAAAAAGTGTTTCAAAAAGCTGTCGGTATTTCGCTTTAAACAAATCATATTTTCATCAGCTTGGAACAGATAGTGTCAGATCGCTCGCTGAGTGTTACATGTATTACTACATTTTAATATTGTTTTATTTCAGGAAATACTACTTCATGTCCTTGATTCTGAAAGGCGGAATGTTCGGAAAGGCGGAGTGATGTTGCCAAAGAAACGTTGCCATCTGCGTTTTGAAGATGAAAATCTTGACTGAAGGTAAGCGTTTGGCGGCAAATTACTTTTTTCCAGAGTCAGACTGAATTAACTTGCGTTGACAGTCAAGCAGTTTTCCTATTTTAATCACTGGCACGCCTGCGCATTCGCAGAGCAAACAAGGTGTATGCCTCATGTTCGCACAGCGTATTCCGTCTAGAGCACGTCGCGCCAAAGCTGCGCAATTCTTTGCTTCGAGTTCGTATCCCGACTGTGTGCTATACGTTCGCCATTAGTGCGCCTGAGGTGCGCTTATCGTAATTAAGCTATCGCGGACTCCCTTTTAGTGTGCCGCGATGTCACGTCAAAGTTTCGCATTAACTTAAGTTATTGTACATCATGTTGTAGATATACTTGCGAGCTGCCATTTATTCGACTGCCAGAACACTTGGCCACGCCAGCTCATGGAGTTTACGAAAAATTCGGCAAGGAAGTGACACATAGAAACTGTCTACTGTTTTTTAAAGATGGCGAGCTTGATTGAAGGTAACTATCTTAGGGTCGCCTTTTGAGATTTTTTAGGTTGCATATCCTCAATAAACTATTACCATAACAGTGCTATCATCAAATGTTCTTAGTAACCAGTACGTTTTAGATGCGCTCTCGTGTTGAAGTGTGAAGGACAAAACTCCAATTTTTCACGCATGAAAAAAGGTCGCAGCTGATTTGAGAAGATTGGGATTCGGCAGAGTACCGTTTGCAACTCGTTGTCCGTCCGCTGTAATGGGATCTGATTGTTGAGGTAAGCTATTCATAGATAGTGTTCTTGGTTGATTACGTGAATTAGCATTGTATGTATCAACACTTGTTGTCAAAACAAACAAATTTTGTCTTTAGATCAAATCAAAGGTCGACTGCCGAATGCCACTGGCCGTCGTTTCTTCTGTATGCACGCCATGGCTCCACACACAGTTTGCGACTGAGTTGAGAAGATGGAAATCTGTGCACGCTCTGGAAAGACTGAACCACACTAAACGAATAATGTCTTCCTCCGCGTTTCGCCGTCGAACAATGGGGTTAGCGAATGGTAAACATTTGTAGTCGTGTTTCAGTACGTCTGCGTTCGAAATTTTTACCGTTTTGACAGCCCGTTTTCCTTCTTTTATCAACAAGTAATAAATAACATGCACGTGCTTTAGATCCACGTGCGCACGCCGCGCAGCGTTGCGGCCGACGTCGGCAATTGCCCAACATCCACGTTCCGCCCGCCCGCCCATGTTCGGATCCATGACTCCTACGCCTGCTTTCCAAGGACTAATTCCCCCGTGGTCTTCGTCCTACTACGTGGTTCCTGAAAGGTAAATAATATTGACAAATCATTTTTATTTGGCCACAAAATATGTTCCTTTTTCTCTGAATCTCAGGCGCTACAATCACGTGTGCCGCAAGTGTACCACAATTGCGTCGCCACGTGCTTCAAGCGTGCCACTATTGCTCTTGGTGTGTGAACACCTTTAACGCACTCACCCCTAACTCTTTTTTCATGTTACTGGTCTGCCTTTAGAAGCGTTTACCTTTTATTGATCTTGATAAAAAGTAAATTATTCCTTTTGGATTATGAGCAAGATAGTCCATTTTTCCTAGTTTCTCTGTAAAAGGTAACACCTTCTGTTTCAGATTCAAGTTCGCTGTGCCTCCGAGAATCAAAAACCGGCCACAATTGGTCTTATGTTCCGCGAGTAGGGATAAGATCGGCTCCCAGATGGGCTGCGACGACAAATGTGAGAAGATTCGGCTGCGGCAAATGTGCGCGCGTCAAGATCGCGGTCGCCGGAGAGCCAACGATTTCTAGCCTTCGACCTCCGCGCAACTCTGTTGTTCATGAAAGGTAAGCTAATTACCTAAACTTTTTCTTTTGATTAAACTCGTTTTCACAATATGTTACTACCTTTCTATCATCTCTGACAAATGTAGGAAGGGAATCTTTTAGATCGAACTGCCGTTGTAAGGGCGACCGATGAATGTTCAACGTCGACCCTGTGCTCTTCCGCCTATGGAATTGAGCAAATGAGGTAGTGTAGATTTGTGTTTTTACAATAAAGCTAAAAATAACACCTAGTTAGCTATCAAGTCGCCTAACAAATTATCAAATGATTAGTGCCAAGTTCGCAAGTTTTTAGCGTGCACAATGGATATTTTCTGCTCAATCCATACATAGACGGTTCATTCTTACAGATTTCGCCACGCGCTTGTTTAACGCGGATTGGGGCGATTCTTCTTCGTCAGTCCACGCGAATGCGCTTGCTTGTGGCCGAATAATTGAAGGTTCGTGTCTATGTTCCTGCTTTAGTGTGACATAAAATGAATAGTTTTAAACATTCTGCGCCCTGTGCTCTTCTCAAAATTTTGTTCACTTAAAATTTTGTTCACTTATTAAAGCGAAATACCGGCCGTTTTTTGAAACGCATCGTGGATAATTCTTACGTATTTATGCAAAGTTGCTCGAATTTAGCTCGATTTTTTATTCTAATTTATGTTCATCTGCATACGAATGCTGGCGTTGTGTTTCAAAAACCTGCTGGAATTTCGCTTTAAACTATTCACATATCACTGAGTATTATTTGGTTTGCAGATTTCGAAAAAGTCTGATGCCTGGCTCCTGGACGGCGTGGATCACCACAACTACGCTGCTGCACGCGAAAACGCCGACGTTGACGATGACGTCCGCGAAAACGCCGACATTGACGATTCATTTGTTTGAAGGTATATTTGTATAACATATTCACATATCATATGTTGGTAGTTATTGCTAGTATTTTACACTGTTCCCCTTCACATTTCTGAATTTTGTCCCTCAACTAAAACAAATTTCAGGGTTATTACATTCTCTTCAACCATGGCGGTCCAGAAACCTGATCGAGTACGTACTGGATTGGATATTATGGTAAGCAACTTTCTAGGTCGTCTTGGCAGTCTTATCTTATGGATATGTACCGTGGTTAAATTCTTTATCCAGACTTTCTTCGGAAATCTATATTTATGAACTTTAGTGAACCAAAACGGAAGGCAATCCGCTCTCGAGGACGACCCCGCTGATGTTTCCGACGGCTCCGGTAATGTAGACGAAATCGCAGACGTTGCTTCGTCCATCGTTTGAAGGTTCGTCTTTTTAGAGACAAAAAACTTCTGCGCTTTCAATTACTTTTTAACTTAACACAAGAAACTCGATGCTCTGTTCTTCAAGAAACAATGATATGTTTCCTTTTCCATCAAAACAAAATAATTTCAGTGCCACCCAACCCCAACAGTCCACGTAACATCTAGTCTACGATGATAGTATGAGTAACCACGCACGCGTCGGTTAGTTTCAAGACTTGGTTTATACAGTTTGCATAGTTAATTTTTACTTACTGTACCTGTCCTGTGTTTTTTTTCACCGGTTTCAGATGGTTGTCTATCTAAAACGAATTAATTTCAGTGACCCGCACCAGTCCCCCCCCCCCCCTATGGTTACTACAATTGTGAGCCACTCTCCGGGACAGGTTCGTCTTTGAACATTTGTGACACATCTCACGAAAAGGGTCCACACAGCATTGGCGCATGGGGCTCTGTGAGCGCCAAACGTGTGCAATTCCTACTAGCGAGTTTTGTGGCGCACTTTTTCAACGACGTATGGGACGGAGTAGTTTTATCGCAAGTTTGCGAGATTTGTGCATGCGGTGCACAACAAGCGTGCCACGTGTGTGCTAAGTTGTGCAGCCTCAATGAGTACGTAGGCTCGCTGTGACACACCAGTTTTTTTCTGCGCGTCTTTTAAGCGATTTATCGTGTTGTGCACTTTTGTCAGCAACCAATGTTTTCTATGACGTGTTCTTTTAGTTCCGCTTTCACATGTATGTTTATCTAAATAACCAAATATTTTCAGAGTTCTGCTTCAGTATTGGAGTTTCGACGACGAACGACGACGAGATGAGATGTACGACATCGCTCTACAGAAACTCGTCATTGCCGCGTTAGTTTTTTTCGCTCTTCTTGAATACATATACATCTGAGACTTGAGCTACATTGTCAAAATTTTATCTGTTGTTTAACCGTTAATTAATAATAATTTATTAGGCACAAAGACAATCAAAGAAAGAAATGTAACGTGCAGTTTGTGTTACAAAAACACATCATAAATAAAACATAGTAAAGCAGTAGTAAAATAAGTTTCAACAAGCAAATTGGAAGTAAATAACAAAAAATTCGTATAATTTTGTTTAACCATAATGGAAGTTCAATGGATAAAAGAATGTTTCCGAGTATTTCTTGATGCCCTGGAGTGTTCACGCTGATCACAGTGTGCGAATGTCTAAACACCCGGTTTTCAGACAGCCAATGGCAGCACAACTGATAGTTCCTCGCTCCTCAACTGTTTTGTCCTACTACGTCCTTGAAGACGGCCAGTGGGCAACTTTATCCAAACCAAAAAAAAATAAAAATAAAAATAAAAAAAAACTGTGAAGGTAAAGAGAAAGCTATAGAATTCTAGTAAATGCGAATGTTTTCTTTTAAAATTTAGCATGCTCCGGAAGGGGTTGGCATTGTCGGAGGACGATGCGAAGAACAAATTTATAGTGAGAGAGAGAGCCTAGGCATGTACATATTCGCATTTACTAGAATACTAACACTTACTCACCTTTACTAGTTAATAAATTACTCGTTTAATTATCCCCTTGTACATATGTAAATATACCCCCTAATTAACAACTTACCACTGACTCGTGTCTTTCGTTGTATATAGATAACCCTTGTATATAGTTTGTAAATATTGCACTTTTTACTCGAAAACTAGATTGTAAATATTGTATATAGTTTATACTCGTTTTTTATAAGGTACGTGGGTGGGAGGGCAACTAGTTAAAAACCACTAACCCCTACACTCGTTGTATATAGGTAGGGTTGTACATACTTGTAAATATTTCACTTTCGAAACTCGTATTCACTTATTAGTACTGACTTCTTACTCGATATATATGTGAATAGTTTGTACATATTGTAAGTAGTTAACTCGTTTTATAAGGTACGTGGGTGGGAGGGCAACTAGATAAAAACAACTAACCCCTGCGCTCGTTAGGTAGGGTTGTACATACTTGTAAATATTCTCTTATTGACTTACTAGTACTGACTTCTTACTTGTTATACCTGTACATAGATTGTATATATTGTATATAGTTTATACTCGTCTATAAGGTACGTGGGTGGGAGAGCAACTAGATAAAAACAACTAACCCCTGCGCTCGTTAGGTAGGGTTGTACATACTTGTAAATATTCTCTTATTGACTTACTAGTACTGACTTCTTACTTGTTATACCTGTACATAGATTGTATATATTGTATATAGTTTATACTCGTCTATAAGGTACGTGGGTGGGAGGGCAACTAGATAAAAACAACTAACCCCTGCGCTCGTTAGGTAGGGTTGTACATACTTGTAAATATTCTCTTATTGACTTACGAGTACTGACTTCTTATTGGTCATACCTGTACATAGGTTGTATATATTGTAAATAGTTTATACTCGTTTTATAAGGTACGTGGGTGGGAGGGCAACTAGTTAAAAACACCTAACCCCTACACTCACTAGGTAGGGTTGTACATACTTGTAAATATTCTCTTGTTGACTGATTAGTACTGACTTCTTACTTTTATACCTGTACATAGATTTCACATATTGTGTATAATTTACTGACTTTATTACTGTACATACATATAATTAACCTTTTATGACTTTAGTTTTTGTTAGGTTTTATTACTCGCTTGTTTATATCTTGCACAACTCGACGTGATCCAAGAGAGAAGAGAGAGAGAGAGAGAGAGAGAGGGAGAGAGAGGGAGGGAGAGAGAGAGGAGAGAGAGAGAGAATCCTCCGGAAGGGGGTGGCATCCTCGGAGGAGGATGCGAAGAGAGAGAGAGAGAGAGAGAGAGAGAAAGAGAGAGACGGACACTGTGGCGAGTTGTGTTCGAATCTCTCTGTAGAGAATATTCGGTTTATTACCCTGTCATTTTCCCTTCTATTTTTTGATTACTATGTTCTATTTCCCAATTGCTTGCATCTACTGTAGGGAGTCTTGGACTCTGGATATAAGACTGGGGTTTCCTCCCTTTTGAGTTTGTTGCCTTGTTATTCGTTGATTGGCCTTTTTATAATTGATTCGTGACCTAATAACGGCCTCTCGGTGACCGTTTGGTGGACCGATAACCGGGTCACTCCTGCACACATTTTTGTCTGTATGTCTAGTAGTTTGCGTTCTTGTTTCTGGTGGCGTCCACCGTTGTGGTGCCTTCTTTCAAAGGGGTTGGGTTGTCACTGGCACCCCTGCGGGCCAGGGCTTATCTCGCTTGCCCACCTGATGGTTGGGTGTCTTTTAGGTGGTAATCTTGATTTTCAGGTCAATCTCCCTAGGGGGATATGCTCATTATACTAATCAATATTTCAGCTTTTTTGGTCATCGTTGTTACTTATTTACCTGTGTAAAGCGGTGAAAGAGAGGGCTTTTATGTAAAATTGGGTGACAGGGCTTTTGGAATGAACTAATGAAAATTTTCAGGCAATCTACACATTTTCAGGTCTCGTGCTTCACATACATGCACTCTCGCATGTCGTTTTGAATTTGAGTTAAATTATGTTAATCCTATATATTGTCAGGTACAGTGAGCAGGATGATGGTCTATCTGGTTCGAGACGTGCCCAAGGAAAAGAAGTGAACAAGGACGGACTTGGTCATGGTATGACGTAACAAATATTTGTTGTTTGGTTGACCTTAAAGTGAAATACCAGCCGGTTTTTGAAACACGCCGTGTACACCAGCATTCTTATGCAGCTTGTGCAAATGAACATAAATTAGAATAAAAAATCGAGGTAAATTCGAGCAACTTTGCATAAATTCGTAAGAATTCAACTGTATACACTATGCGTTTCAAAAACCGGTCGGTACTTCGCTTTAAAGGATTGCGGATTGTTTGAATCTTAGAGTATCAGGATTTCCGTTTGAGGTAGAATGTAGTTGAATTGTTCACCGTCAATGGCACTTACGGTCACTTGGTTCTCATGAGTCACCTCAATCGTATTGTAAACTCAGGATCAATGACATCCATGCAAGCGATGTTCTTCATCTCTTTGTAACATGCAGAATTGCACCTTTTCGTCATAATGTTCAATGAAATTATTCGAGCATTTGAGCATGGGTGTCCATCTGATGAGTTGTTCTCTTCAAAATACGAATTATTAAAGTGTGGGTCCAACATAATGGTGATCCTCGCAGGTCCACGAGCGGTGTATACTTTCACGGATGCGCATCGCGTGTGCAGCCTTCAGCGCGTAGCGCTGGTAGCGAATAATAGATGCATTGCCGTGTAGCCGCGCACGCATCCGTTTTTTATTCTTTACCCGTAACGCCCGCGCGTTTGAGCACATGGCTGGCTGTAATGTGTTCATGAATGTAAAAAGGGGTGGAATGCTACGTGGATAATTTTCGTGACATATTTTCGTGATGCCTGAGCCTAAGCCTAAGCCTAAGCCTGAGCCTGAGCCCACACAATCAAGGTGACAGATTTTGTTGCAGCCCGTCGGTGATGTGAGGAACAACTGGACCGGGAGGGAACACTGTCACGATAGGAATTCTGTTTACGAAGTTTCAGGTAAACAATTTGTCCGACGGTATATACATTCCGTCTAGATTAAACCAGAAGCACACGAATACTTGCACGTTGCCCTGATTAGATTTTGTGGAGATTACCTTAAAAACGCGCCTTCGTAAGATTGAACAGTTCATTAGCATCGCTTGCAAGCATTAGAGCCAATAAATTTAAAAAGTTTTTGAGCACACTTGATTCACTGAGCGAAAGACGGGACACTGTGCATTTTCTCATCGTATATACATTCCGTCTAGATTTATCCAGAAGTACACAAATACTTGCGCGTTGCCGTGATTATAGTTTATTGAGATTACCTCAAAAACGCGCCTTCGTAATATTGAACAGTTCATTAGCATTGCTTGCAAGCCGTAGAGCCAATAAATTTCAATAGTTTTTGAGCACACTTGATTCACTGAGCGAAAGACGGGACACTCGACACTGTGCATCGGCGACTACGCTTTCACCTTCCAAATAACAGCAAAAAGTAAGTATCGTGTATCTGAATATGGACGTCGAATGTTGCGCCGAAGAGGGTTGAAGATGTAGTAAACCTATTTTTTGAACCCCTAAAAGTTTTTTGGACCCTTACAAATTTCGGACCCCTATTTCTCATTGATCCCTAAAGGTAAATAGAGCCCGCACTTTTTATTTGAGGAATCAGACAGGTGCTTGCATGTGCGTCACGCATGTAATACTCGTGCATTTGTAGCACGAGTAATTCATGAGCTGCAAAAATATTGTGTATTAGTAGAAAACGCAAACAACAACGCGTTCAACCATGTATACGAATTATTCTTGGTATAACTCACATTCAGTTTGCTCGTCTATAGTTTATATCCGTACCTTTTGCAGTTTAATGTGAAGCAGATTGATCGGATTCTCAAGAAGAACTAGGACGTGGAGCACCTGGCTAAGGAAATCGTTGTCGTTGGTATTATGTAGTGTGAGGTTGACTTCATGTACGATTCGTGTTTGTAGTACTTACCCTCTTAGCAGTATTCGATTCAAATGATGTCTGGAAGGCATAGAGAGTTAGGGATACCCTTTTTTGTTCATACATCATTTAGATTGAATACATGAAACTTTTAGCAGGATACGCATCAGGAAATCTTCCGGTAGCGAAACAGCCCGTCATAACCCTTGATTTTTCAGACCTTCGGAAACGGTACATACAGTACAGTGCCGCAGCATACGCATACGGCGTACTATCCATCCTGTAGCGTAACACACATAAAGGAAAACAATGCTGGTTTGGGTACATTTTGTTTGGAAACTTAGAAAATAGTTCTGACATCTACTCAAACTCGCCTCCTTGATCTAAGATTATACGTCATAGTATTTGGTGCTTTTGTAGACATAGATGTGTGGCGCAAAACTGTATGAGGAACAAATATGTTGGGATTTGAAAAAGTGAGACGTAACATATTTTCAGAAGTTGGGCAAATGGGGTCCTTCTGACGCATTCGCCCAGCCGGAGCCAGCAGCTCGCCATCTTGTCACCAGCAGCTCGCCAGAATACAGCTAGCCAGAATACCGCTTCACTGTGCTCACCTGTTATTGGTAATTCATGGGCTTTTTGGTCAGTCGCCGCCGGGCGGCGCTAATTTCGCTAGTTCTCACCGCACCTAGCTATTTACTTGGAACATAATTTATGCCAATACCGCAAGTATATTGTCTTTGAAAAATGAGCTCTATTCGTGAAAAGTTTAGGGCGGAAAAATATACAAGCTGTCGCTGCGCGGCTCGCCTTCTGAATTTTGTCTACCACCCCAGCATTACTAGTCTGTACGGCGCTTGTTATATCTTATGTGTGCAATTTTTTAAGACACTACTGAAAGTACTAAACTACTGAAACTTGACCCTCCAGTTTCTTTGTACTGTAGTCTGTATCCAATTGATGCCTTGATAATAACGAGAATTAGCCTCTGCTTCTGTGGATTATCGCTATTCGCATAATTCAGTTTAAGCTGCAAACCTCGCTCGCGCCATGTTTTCGCCGAGGATGCTGCAATGCCGTCGCCCACATTTTTATGAAGTACCTTTGGAGCTCTGTTTAGGTACATTTTATTCTCCGACTTTTCGTTAGATTCTTGTTCTTTCTAACTGTGTAGTCCGACATCCGACAGAAAACGTGATACTATGATTGTAATCCTTAACTGTGATAGAAGCTCTTTACAAAAGTTTTGTTTTTAATGATAATTAAGAACCCTTGATTTGCTCACGAGATGGTTGGCATATTCGCTGACTATAAGGGCTAGCAAAGAAAGATAAATATTCCCGCTAGATGTGCGCCCGTATTCCTTTTAACCAGTAACTTTTAGATTTGAAAACGCTATTCTACCATGGATGAAGCTTTGATGGAGTGCTGTGGAAAAGAACGTGATATTTTCTTGCCGACCTCCTCGCTAAGGGCTGCCAACTTATCGCCATTTTCTCTCCGAGAACATTGTAAAGTCGCTCGTTCACATGTATCGTCAGGTGCTATATAACGTGATTACTCTATTCTATTTCTTGCTACCTCGCGAGGTTTTTGGACAAGGTTCAGCTGCCCACTACCGCCAGTGTTTATGGAAAAAATTGTTGATCAATATTCGGGAAACGGGGTTTCCAGCGCTGCAAACCTGGCGCCATGTTTTCGCCGAGGATGCTGCAAAGGCGCCGCTCGCATTTTTAGGAAGTACTACATTACTTGCTTTCTCTATTTTTGCGTAGTAGCCGCGAGATTCTTGTTTCTCCTTCACCAAAAATCGTGCCGCATCACTAAGGGTCGCACGGTCGCACGTGACTTAGGGGTCGAAACGAGGTACCC
This sequence comes from Pelodera strongyloides, assembly GCA_036852015.1. Taxonomy (NCBI): domain Eukaryota; kingdom Metazoa; phylum Nematoda; class Chromadorea; order Rhabditida; family Rhabditidae; genus Pelodera; species Pelodera strongyloides. The sequence goes on from JAANDG010000094.1 coordinate 272,172, forward strand.
TACTATCTACCCTTGTTTTATTATAACTTTTCGTTCAGTTTTCCTATTGTTCTATATATATATATATATATTGTATCATAATTATTTTTACTAATAATTATGTTTTTTTCTATTACACAAAATTGTCTGGCCATCTAATAGGAAATGTAAGGTGATCAAAATAAATTATCAAAAAGAATTCATATGTAAAAAGAAATCTAGCGGCTGATGCTAGCATACCATAATTTCAATAAACAACTTTTCAGTAAGTTAACGAGTAAGGGGCAAATAAGCTCTGTGAACCGCATACCTACCAGTTAGTAAAAAAAATTAATACTGTATCAATTAACTTTCAGACTTGGAAACGCTACTCGAACTAGAAGTTTTGATGCAGTTCGCGGAAAAGATGTTCCTGCCTCTCACCGACCTAGTGTACTCAGGATAGCCAGCCACTAGCCACGTTCTCGCTGAGGATGCTTTTTTCGACATTCATGTTTTTTACAAGGTACAACATTGCGTTATTGCACTATTTTCGCGCCGCTTCAGCGCGACAACGCAGCTATTCACTACCGCCAGAGTTATGAGAAAAAATTGTGCGTCAATATTCGTCTGGCCCATGAGTAAAAGAAAGGAATATAGTTTTTTTGGTGACATTCACATTGAGTGGATTAGCTGCAAACAATTAGGGAAGATTGAGAAGTAAAGCGGTGTGTAATATTGTAACATAATTTCAGCACGTAAACTTTGAGTAACTATAAGTGTAAAGTTCAAAACAGTCTCTTTTGGAACCTCCGCGCCATGCTGCGAACAAATGCTGGACCAGCCGCCACGTTCTCGCCGAGGGTGCTGCGTAGTCGCCGCACACGTTCGTTATCAGGTACATAGAAAGGAAGGACACAACTTGATAGCGGTACGTATTATTGGCGTTTTTGTTGCATTTTTACTGCAGTAAGTAACAAGTTGACAATAAAAGCGAAAAAAGTGCATTCCATTGCAATAAAGGATGTAAGAGAGTAGTATGTAACTTTGATGATGAGCGCGATAGCAAACTCCCAAATAGTGTGCTCTTTACTGGCGGCGTAGTTAGCGACCGAGTCATTCACCACGTCCAATTTAGATTAACGTACTTTGAGCTATACTTCAGCTGTAAAAAAATTCCTAAAATACCATGCTTCTTTCTTCTAACGACAGAGTCATTCAACACGTCCAATTAAACAATGTGCTTCTTTTTTGCCGCGTAGATAGCGACCGACCCACCCACCGCGTCTATTTTATGAACGGTCTTTGAGCTTTTCTTCCGTGATCGCAGTTAAAACTAAAATAGTATGCTTGTTTCTTTCACGAGCGCGACAATGACCTATTTTTGTGGATGACCGTTCTTTGTATTACAAAGAAACGATCGTGCTTCTACATGTGAGTAGTACATACTTACGTTTATCAAGGTTTGGTTTGGCTTCTGGTAATAATATCTGACTTATTTTAGGTGACTGTCGCTCGTCAAATCTGACTGGCTACGAATATGTGAATGGATATGGTGAGCAATTGCACTGAAAAGGGGAAATTGAAGCCCGAATTGCCTTCGAAATCGGAGACAAGAACTGATTAGTGGTCATTACTGTGTAATTAATGCATCCTTATACTCAACTGCGTGGCTAATTACTCGTACAAGACCTTAGTTTTCATTCACGGAATATGGATTAACGCTTAACGCGATATATCGGCCGGTTTTTGAATGTAATTAGAATTAGAATAAAATATCACACAGTTTCGTGGTAAATTGTATATACTACTTTTTTTAAACATGTCATGAGACCGCTTTAAAGGGAAATACCGGCCGATTTTTGAAACACATCGAGTACACCAGCATTCTTAGGCAGCTTATTCAAATGAACATAAATTAGAGTAAAAAAATCGAGCTAAATTCGAGCAACTTTGCATAAATATGTAGGAATTCAGCTGTCCGCGGTGCGTTTCAAAAATCGGTCGGTATTTCGCTTTAATGTTTACTAAGTTTAGAGTATAAGTTTCGAAGACGAGCGACTGGTTGAGATGCCGATTCGCTGTTTTGCACTCCCGCAAACGCGTAATTACAGACTCTCGATTCCGATAGGAGCACATTTCTCGTCTCCAGAACTTAACTATGCCTTGTATTATGGCAAGTGGTTCGTTATCCAGATAACAACTTTTATTTTAAATATATACAACGACAAACTCCTAGGGTGCACAGAAGTAGCACGACTGGTGCGCAGTCAAAATTGCATGTGGGGTACCTGCGATATTCTACGAAAAATGGGCCGCACAAGCGTGCACGGCAACAAATTTACGTTCTTTTATTTGTACCCTTATCCGCTTATCTATACCCATAAAGCACATTATCCCTACTGTACTTTTAAGGTTTAGTTTATCGTTGCGAAACAACTATCGCGACAAGAAAGATGTCAGACTCTGGACAAAGATAGCTTGGTCCGCATGTTGAATGAATTGACCACGTAAGTCCTGCTCTTGTTCTTTTTTTTATAACATTTGACGATCGTTTTGTTTAAGTCTAGCCTAATTGTAAGCCCTACAGTCGTAACTCTACTTATCGTAGAAAGAGCATTTTATCTGGCTGATAATTACAAACGTCAATCGTATCGCAGGCAGACTGCATGAATATAATTTTATTGCAGTAGTGTAACGACCCTTTGTTCCCTTTAGTTTGTTAAAGAAGTCACTTTTTAATCTGTAACCGAATTTCAGAAAAGCCGCGTCTATGTGTCTATGTCGCAAGAATCTCGTCCTGAAGAAGACTTCGCTGGAATATTTTAGTGCCGCAGTTATTGGATCAACTCTTCATTGCGTCTGAACGAAGTACAAACGGAAGACAATAATGGGTAATGGGGTTTACAAGTACGGTGAAAATTTACAGTATTTTGGAACTACAGGAGAATATTTTTTAAACTTCATATTAAATGTGCGTTTCGTGCGGAAATACGGTAGTATTGACAGAATGACCAGAATGAATGACTTGGAAACTCCAGAAATGATCGGTTTATCGTTTATGGCAATGTTCCAAGTTCCAAGACTGGTGCACAACCTAACTTCATGAGCCTTTTGGCGTCGATCAAACTCCCTATCATCTCTCTATTTGCTATACGTATGTTATCCTGTTTTACCGGTCAACCTTTCAGGGTCAGCAACGCGGCGCTGACGTGCACATTGAAAAGCTCGCGGAGTACCTTGTCCAGTCCACGTTATCCACACAATTACACCGTTTTCTCGTGAGTTCACATGAATTTTGTGAGAACGGACGTTGAGGGTTGTATTTATTATTATTTATTAAATAACACCGAGGTGTGCATCAAATAATATGATGAAGAGAAAGCAATTCACATATAACGAAAACAGTTGCAATGTAGTCGATTAGCAATCGGGTAAAAGGAAAATGGAAAGGTGTATCATACAAGGCTGCTTACCCTTTTACTTTTCCTAAGTTTCGCCAAGATCCACGCTCTCGCGTAGCCTTCGCCAAGTAATAACAATAGCCCCATATCCCATATCAAACTTTGTGCGAAAAACTTCGTCGCAAGTAGATTTGTGGTTGTTAGATCACAACATAATGTTTGACAACTATGTAGCATATTCAGTCATTTAGTTGTTTTATAATAGTTTAAAAAATATATATTTAACTTAGATGCGTAATCCATAATTGTTTTAGGCAACTTCCGACAAGAGTAAGGGATCAGGAATCTGGCTGAACAAGTTTGTAGTGATCCGAACTAGTTGCAGTCCTGAGCATGAAGCGCGGATGCAGCCAATATTTTCTGTACTCGAAACACCACCCGACGACAGCAAAATGAAATAAGGGCTCGAAACTAAATGGTATGTTTATTGTACAACTGAAGAAACTTGGCAGATGGGCGACGTACAGTGGGCCTGAAAAGGCTTGCCGTCTACGCCTCGTATACTTTTCGTCCACAATGTGGAAGTGACTCGATGGAACCAGAGAAGGGGCGGCTTATGAGCCTAAGGTGTGGCAGGCCAAGTGCATGCGAACAAAAATCGCACAGAGATTTAAGATGGTTATGCGCCTTCATCAGGCCCACTCCGCGACGGTGCGCCGCCTGTATTAGGCTTGAAATGCGTAGGCCCGCACGCCTGGGCCTGGGCCCACTGGTGTAGACCGCGCAACGGACAAGTTTCTCGTTGACAAATATTTTCCGTTTACACTTTTACTAGGCAATTCATGACAGTGGCACAAGTTTACTCATAACTAAAACAGCGGATAAAATATCTTAACGTTAGCATAAATAAAAAAACTTTAATGAAGAATTCAAGCTTGCCATGGAAGTTCGCCTTCACACACAGAAGATAGATCGTCGGACTGCACAAAAAAAGGTGGATTTTGGAGAAAATGGTATGTACTATTGTATTCGCAGACATAATTTTTGACACAAAAATATGATCGGGCAAGAAAATAAAAATATGTTGGCTAAAGACGAGCAAGGCGCCCTTTGAGAACACAGATGATAAAAAGTTTGCTCGTGCGCGGAAAAAGTGCGCCTACCTCGCGCCACGCAACTAGCTCATAATTTGCCGGACAAGAAACCATGATATAAACTCCTTTCGTAACCTGTGTCATGTTTTCAGCCGAATATAATGGTTTTTATGTTAAAGCGAAATGCCGGTCGGTTTTTGAAACACATTGAGTACACCAGCATTCTGCAGCTTTTGCAAATGCCCATAAATTATAATAAAAAAATCGAGCTAAATTCGAGCAAATTCACACAAATACGTAAGGATTCAGTTGTCCACGATGCGTTTTAAAAACCGGCCGTTATTTCGCTTTAATTGAAAGAAATTTCAGCAAACGTGCATCTCGACGTTGACAGCAGTTTCGGACGGGTCATAAACAGGAGGCATGGCCGCAGAAGAACGGTAAGCCATGTTTTAAGTTCTGTTAGAATATCGATGAAATAACTGCGCTTGTTTCGCCCGCTTCTCGCGCACACCTCTCACAACCTTTTCCTTGTCAGTTTCTCTCGCGCACCTATCCCAACCGTTGCCTATTTCTTGCAATTTTTTTCGCGCACACCTCACTTACAACCTGTAATTGTCGTTCAAGTTTCTCACCAGATTCTCACGCGCATCTCTCTCAGACCTCGCACGTTTCCTTTAAGTTTCTCGCAACAACTCGCTTAGAACTTGCCTTTGTCATTCAAGCTTCTCGCCAGGTGCTCGCGCAAACCGCGCCCGTTTATTGCTAGTTTCTTACTGCTTAGTTACTTGCTGCTGCTGCTGTTACTTCTTACTGCTTATTGCTAGTTTCTTACTGCTTAGTTACTTGCTGCTGCTGCTGTTACTTCTTACTGCTTATTGCTAGTTTCTTACTGCTTAGTTACTTGCTGCTGCTGCTGTTACTTCTTACTGCTTATTGCTAGTTTCTTACTGCTTAGTTACTTGCTGCTGCTGCTGTTACTTCTTACTGCTTATTGCTAGTTTCTTACTGCTCCTATCTTAGAACTCGCATGTTTCTTACCAGATTCTAACCAGTTCCTGGCGCACACCACTCTCAATCCTCGCCCGTTGCTTGCCAGTTCCTCCTACGCACCTTGTTCACTCCCTTTTTTCTTCCCAATTTTTCCGTTTATTGCCAACTTGTTCAAGTTTCTCGTTTCCGCACAAACCTTCTCAGTTCGCGCGTGTTTCTTGCAAGCTTCTCGCACATACCTCGCTTAGAAATTGCCAATTTGTTCAAGTTTCTCGTTTCCGCACAAACCTTCTCAGTTCGCGCGTGTTTCTTGCAAGCTTCTCGCACATGCCTCGCTTAGAAATTGCCAACTTGTTCAAGTTTCTCGTTTCCGCACAAACCTTCTCAGTTCGCGCGTGTTTCTTGCAAGCTTCTCGCACATACCTCGCTTAGAAATTGCCTTTGTCGTTCAAGCTTCTCGCCAGGTTCTCGCGCAAACCTCTCTCGGTGCTCGCACGTTTCTTGCAAGCTTCTCGCACATACCTAGCTCAGAACTTGCATTTGTCGTTCAAGCTTCTCCCCAGATTCTCGCGCAAACCTATCTCAGTCCTTGCACGTTTCTTACCAGTTTCTCACTGCTCCTCTCTTATAATTAGAATTCGCTTTTTCGTGCCAGTTTCTGGGAACTCGCCTGTTTCTTACCAGATTCTCGCCAGTTCCTGGCGCGCATCACTCTCAATCCTCGTCCCTTGCTTGCCAGTTCTCGGAACTGCGTGTTGATTGCCAGTTTATCGCGCACACCTCGCTCAGAACTCGCATTTGTCGTTCAAGCTTCTCGCCAAGTTCTCGCGCAAACGTCTCTCAGTACTCGCACGTTTCTTGCAAGCTTCTCACCGCTCCTCTCTTATTAGAACTCTCTTTTTCGTGCCTGGTTCTCGGAACGGCCCGTTTCTTGCCAATTTATAGCGCACACCTCTATTAGAACTCGTCCTTGTTGTGCCAGCTTCTTGCCAGTCTCTTGCGTGTACCCACCCTCACTTGTTTCTTGGCCAGTTTATCGCCAGTTTATCGCGTGCGCCTTTCAAATCTTACCTGTTCCTTGCCAGTTTCTCGCTGCTCCTCTCCCAGAACTCGCTTTTTCGTGCCATTTTCTCCGAACTCGCCTGTTTCTTGCCAGTTTCTCGCCAGTTTCTGGCGCGCACCTCTTTCAATCCTCGCTCGTTTATTTCCAGTTCTGCTGTCCTTTTTCTTCCCAATTTTTCGCGTCCCCTCTTTCGTAACTCGCCTTTTCTGCCAGTTTTTTGCTTGCTTCTGGCGCGCAGGTGGCTCATCCTTTGGCCGTTGATTGCTAATTTCTCGCTGAACACTTCTTTCAGATTCAGAAATTCAGAACAAGCATTTTTATTGCCAGTTTCTGGCGCACGCATCCCTCGCCCGTTTCTTGCACCTGTTGTGAACCCTCACAACCTTCTTTAGTTAATTAACCTAATTACTAACCGTAATATATGTGTTTCATTCTCTCTAACAATTATCTAAACCATTTAAGCCACAAGCCGTTGGTATTAGAACGACATGCACATCACTAATTACTTGGCCTGACACCAAGGTGGTCAGTGTGACTGTATTATTGCTACTGTACTATTGTTTTAGTGTGGCTTTGTGCCTATTGTGCCCTAAGGGCAGACTACCGGCCTACGGGCGTGCTTCTGCCTAGTCAGGCACGGTCTGCTCGAATCTTTAAGAGTAGTTACCGTAACCAGTTATCATTGCATTACATTCCGGGACGATCTTCTAGTCCCTTGCCTTACAAGCTTATATTGTGTGTTACGTACTCAAGAGACCTTGAACGTTTTCCACTTTGCGTTTACCTAAATACTCTTAACACTTGTGCTTATATTCCTGGCGTTGCAGCCTGAAACAGTACATGTCGGCAAGCAATGCACTGTTTCGTTAATAACGTCGTTTTTTTTCAGATGAAACATGAAGGTGCGATTCCCAGGATCAAGAACATGATGTGGAAAGCCTCACTAAAAACCATTTATTTGTTTTTATTGCACTGTTGGCGGTTTTTTGGTGCGTATTTGTATTTTTGGATTGCATGCATTTCTATCGGATGTGGCGCAAAAGAAAAGCCACTTTAGTGTGTTCTTATGATTTATGATTTACTTGTTTACTAATTAATATTCGCATTCGCATCGGACCAACAAGAAAGCGGACCTCGGACGATACGGTCAGGTTTTTATTTATTAAAAAAATATGTTGTTCGTCTAAATGGGCTCAAATCGGCTCAGTCTAAATGGGCTTGCTAATATGCAACAAAATTAAAAACTGGGGGAGCGACGCGTGCGCACAAAATTTTCGTACAAAAGATTTGCTCTCAAGTCAACACGAGAGAGATTACGTCATTACGTGTTAAGGGTTAAAATGTGTGTGGCGTGTCCTACGCCGTTTAGTGTTGTGGTAATCGCAAGCCAAACAGTGCAAGCGCAGCGCTGCGCACGCATGTTGCTTGAGTATAAAAAAGAGTGTGTCATACACTTTACGTGCGCAAATATGTGGTTAAAATGTGTGTGGTGTGTCCTACGCCGTTCATGTTGTGGTATATCAAGTCAAACAGCGCAAGTGCAGCGTTGCGCACGCATGTTGTCTGAATATAAAAAAAGAGTGATATACACTTTACGATGTGGTTAAGATGTGTGTCGCGTGTCCTACGCGGTTTAAATGTTGTGGTAATCTCAAGTGAAACAGTGCAAGCGCAGCGCTGCGCACGCATATTGCCTGAATATAAAAAATAGTGATATACACTTTACGTGCGCAAATATGTGGTTAAGATGTGTGTCGCGCGTCCTACGCGGTTTAAATGTTGTGGTAATCTCAAGTCAAACAGTGCAAGCGCAGCGCTGCGCACGCCTGTTGCTTGGTTATAAAAAGAGTGTGTTACACAGGTTAAGCGCGCAAATATGTGGTTAAAATGTGTGCGGCGTGTCCTATGCCGTTTCATGTTGTGGTAATTTCAAGTCAAACAGTGCAAGTGCAGCGCTGCGAACGCATGTTGCTTTGTTATAAAAAGAGTGTGTTACACAGGTTAAGTGCGCAAATATGTGGTTAAGATGTGTGTGGCGTGTCCTACGCGGTTTAAATGTTGTGGTAATCTCAAGTTAAACAGTGCAAGCGCAGCGCTGCGCACGCATGTTGCTTGAGTATAAAAAAGAGTGTGTCATACACTTTAAGTGCGCAAATATGAAGTTAAAATGTGTGTGGCGTGTCCTACGCCGTTTAATGTTGTGGTAATCGCAAGCCAAACAGTGCAAGTGCAGCGCTGCGCACGCATGTTGTCTGAATATAAAAAAAGAGTGATATACACTTTACGACGTGGTAATGTGTGTCGCGTGTCCTACGCTGTTTAAATGTTGTGGTAATCTCAACTGAAACAGTGCAAGTGCAGCGCTGCGCACGCATATTGCCTGAATATAAAAAAGAGTGATATACACTTTACGTGCGCAAATATGTGGTTAAGATGTGTGTCGCGCGTCCTACGCGGTTTTAATGTTGTGGTAATCTCAAGTCAAACAGTGCAAGCGCAGCGCTGCGCACGCCTGTTGCTTGATTATAAAAGAAAATTGTTACACAGGTTACGCGCGCAAATAGTGGAGGTGGTGTGTAGCGTGTCCTACGCGGCTTAAATGTTCTGGAAATTGCAAGTCAAACGGTACAAGTGCAGCGCTGCGCGCGCATGTTGCTTGAATATAAAAAAAAGAGTTAGACAGGTTACGCGCGCAAATGTGGTTAAGATGTGTGTCGCGTGTCCTACGCGGTTTAAATGTTCTGGAAATTGCAAGTCAAACGGTACAAGTGCAGCGCTGCGCACGTATATTGCTTGAATATAAAAAAAGAGTTACGCAGGTTACGCGCGCAAACATGATTAAGATGTGTGTCGCGTGTCCTACGCGGTTTAAATATTGTGGTAATCGCAATTCAAAAAGTACAAGTGCAGCGCTGCGCACGTTGCTTGATTATAAAAAGAGTGTGTCACACAGGTTACGCGCGCAAATTTGTGGTTAAGAGTTGTGTAGCGTGTCCTACGCGGTTTAATTATTCTGTAATTGCAAGTCAAACAGTGCAAGTACAGCGCTGCGCACGCATGTTGCTTGATTATAAAAAGAGTGTGTCACACAGGTTACGCGCGCAAATTTGTGGTTAAGAGTTGTGTAGCGTGTCCTACCGGTTTAAATGTTGTGCACTCGCAAGTCAAACAGTGCGAGTACAGCGCTGCACACGCATGTTGCTTGATTATAAAAAGAGAGTGTCACACAGGTTACGCGCGCAAATTTGTGGTTAAGAGTTGTGTAGCGTGTCCTACCGGTTTAAATGTTGTGTAATAGCAAGTCAAACAGTGCAAGAACAGCGCTGACCACGAATGTTGCTTGATTATAAAAAAAGTGTGTTACACAGATTACGCGCACAAATATGTGGTTAAGATGTGTGTAACGTGTCCTACGCAGTTTATATGTTGTGTAATCGCAAGTCAAACAGTATAAGCGCACCGCTGCGCACGCATGTTGCTTGAATATAAAAAAAGAGTGTGTCACACTGGTTACGCGCGCAAATATGTGGTTATGAGTTGTGTAGCGTGTCGTACGCGGTTTAAGTGTTCTGTAATCGCAAGTCAAACAGTGCAAGTGCAGCGCTGCGAACGCATGTTGCTTGAATATAAAAAGGAGTGTGCCACACAGGTTACGCGCGCAAAATATGTGGTCAAGATGTGCGTAGCGTGTCAAACGCGGTTTAAATATTGTGTGATCGCAAGTCAAACAGTGCAAGTGCAGCGCTGCGCACGCATGTTGCTTGAATATAAAAAGGAGTGTGTCACACAGGTTACGCGCGCAAATATGTGATTACGATGTGTGTAACGTGTCCCACGCGGTTTAAATGTTGTGTGATCGCAAGTCAAACAGCAAACAGTACAAGCACAACACTGCGCACGCATGTTGCTTGAATATAAAAAGGAGTGTGCCACACAGGTTACGCGCGCAAATATGTGGGTAAGATGTGTGTGGCGTGTCCTACGCGGTTTAAATGTTGTGTGATCGCAAGTCAAACAGCAAACAGTACAAGTGCAGCGCTGTGCACGCATGTTGCTTGATAAAAAAAGAATATGTTACACAGGTTACGCGCGCAAAATATGTGGTCAAGAGGTGCGTAGCGTGTCCTAAGCGGTTTAAATGTTGTGCAATCGCAAGTCAAACAGTGCAAGTGCAGCGCTGCGCACGCATGTTGCTTGAATATAAAAAGGAGTGTGTCACACAAGTTACGCGCGCAAATATGTGATTAAGATGTGTGTAGCGTGTCCTACGCGGTTTAAATGTTGTGTAAGAAGTCAAACAGTACAAGTTCAGCGCTGCGCACGCATGTTGCTTAAATATAAAAAAGAGTGTGTTACTCAGGTTACGTGGCTAATATGTGGCTAAGATGTGTGTAGCGTGTCCTACGCGGTTTAAATGTTGTGTGATCGCAAGTCAAACAGCAAACAGTACAAGTGCAGCGCTGCGCACGCATGTTGCTTGATTATAAAAAAAGAGTGTGTTACACAGGTTACACGCGCAAATATGTGGATAAGCTGTGTGTAACGTGTCCTATGCGGTTTAAATGTTGTGTAAACGCAAGCCAAACAGTGCAAGTCCAGCGCTGCGCACGCATCTTGCTTGAATATAAAAAAAGAGTGTGTTGCACAGGCTAAGCGCGCAAATATGTGGTCAAGATGTGTGTGGCGTGTCATACGCGGTTTAGATGTTGTGGTAATCTCAAGTCAAACAGTGCAAGCGCAGAGCTGCGCACGCCTGTTGCTTGGTTATGAAAAGAGTGTATTACACAGGTTAAAGGGAGAGGCCCATCAAAATAAACCTATATTTACGATACGTTCATAATGACTATCAAGCATTTTTATTACAATATATACAATCTAAATTTCACCATTATTCGCCCTAGACACCTTTTTTCCAATGCCCTCAACGCATATGTATACCATAAAACTGCAGATTTCAAAGCTATATATGCAAATTTTAATCGCATTATAATTTCACGATAAATTTGCATTGACGACAAGGATATTTGCGGCTTTACGGTATATATTTAAGCTGAGCGCACCGGAAAAAAGTTTTCCATGGCAAATAAATGTGAAATTTAGTTTGTATATATTGTAATAAAAATGCTTGATAGTCACTATGAACGTATCGTAAATATAGGTTTATTTTGATGGGCCTGTCCCTTTAAGAGCGCAAATATGTGTTTAAAATGTGTGTCGCGTGTCCTACGCGGCTTAAATGTTGTGGTAATCGCATGTCAAACAGTGCAAGTGCAGCGCTGCGCACACATGTTGCTTATAAAAAAGAGGTTGTTGCACAGGTTACGATGTGGTTAAGATGTGTGTAGCGTATCATACGCAGTTGTGATTAAGATGTGTGTAGCGTGTCCTACGCAATTTAAATGTTGTGTTATCGCAATGTGTGTGCGCAATCGCAAGTCAAACAGTTTAAATGTTGCAAGTGCAGCGCTGCGCACGCATGTTGCTTGAATATAAAAAAATGTGTTACACGCGGATGTTGTGCACGCGTCAAACAGCACATATGTGGCTAAGATGTGCGTGTCGCGTGTACGCAAGTATGTGGTTGTTGCTTGAAATGTTGTCGCAATATGTGGCGCGTGTAAGTTTAAATGTTGTGCAAACAGTGCAAATGCAGCGCTGCGCTGCGCACGCATGTTGCTTGAATATAAAAAAGGACTGTGTCACACAGGTTACGCGCGCAGAGATTTGGCTAAGATGTGTGTAGCGTGTACTACGCGGTTTAAATGTTGTGCAAAAAATGCAAAAAAAAAAAAGTTACACAGGTTAAGCGCGCAAATATGTCTCCATGAGTTCGCTTTTCTGTCTTTTTAATGGCTGCATATTGTTTTATACATGTTCTGGTGTTTAATAAAAATGGAATAAAATTTTTGTAGTGACTGTGTGCCTTTCATGTTCTTCAAAAGTTCTGCTTCTTCTCACGAAGGAGTTTTTTCGTGTTCCACTAAATAAGACATTTCTTCTCACAAGAAGTAAGCAACTGAGAAACCATGATGTCCGCCCACACTGTCAGATCAGAGATCTCAACTGTAACCAATCATTCAAATCAATTATTTATTGATTGCCTAATTATCCTAATTGCCTAATTACGCTTCTTTCATCCTCTTCACCGACGCTTCCGCATCCTCCACCGAAATGCGCTTATTCGAGTGTTCCACCAGAAGATTTCTCATTTTCGTTATCGATTTGGCGTTTCCGGATCGAGCCTAGACAACAAACACGTTATATAACTAATACCCTAACACGGCACCTTTTTGTGGAACAAGTTTGCTGCAAAAAAAAGTGACCCCAGCAGGGATCGAACCAGCGATCCACCGCTCCACCGCTCCAAGCAAAAGTAAACCCCTCACCTTTGCCCAAATCGCTTCATTTTTCTGTATCACTTGGTTCAAGATATCGTCAACCTTTGCGTGATCCACAATCCTCCACAAAGTATTCTTCTCGATATGCTGAAATCAAAAGTTGAAACAAAAACAAAGAGCTAACAGTAGATATCGCTAAAACACTAGTCCCAAGCGCGACTGGTTGCAACGACCGGGTGGTAAACACAGTACCAGGTGAAAAATTAGATCAGGGCTGGCCACCCATTACGTAGTCAAAGATGGCCTCTATATCCGGAGTGCACTATTCGGTAGACTAGATCGGACTGCTAGTCCTATCTTTAACCTTTAACGTAATGAAACCAATAACTTTGTGCTCCTCACCTCCTTAACTTCGCCTAGCCCTGTTTTGATCAATTCTCGCAGCAAATCCAGTGTAGTCAATCGAGTGATTCTACTGTTATGCAAATACGACAGAATGTGCATAAACTTCTCGCCAAAGTCCAACCTGAAGGATGAAAATATGACTAACTATACGTGGAATACTCCTACACAACTTTTACACACAAAAAAGTCACTGATTCTCAATCAATCAGTCAATTATCGTTATATCTTCATACTTCATACGCACTGCGACCTCATAAATAATTCAACAAGTATAGTGCAGAGTACAGACTACTGACTCAAATAGAACTAACTCTAAACTCCTACAAAACTCATCCGAAACGAAACCAAACTCATCCGAAACGAAACTAAACTCATCCGAAACTAAACTAAACTCATCCGAAACGAAACTAAACTCATCCGAAACGAAACTAAGCTCATCCGAAACCAACCTAGTCGGCGGATACGGGCTTCCTTCCCTCTGACACAAGTTCTTCACGTCCTTTTGCCACGCGACGAACACCGAAATGGGAACCATACCCTCAGGAAGTTTATCCTCCTGAAAAATCCAACAATTACCTGAAGGGTTTAAATTACCCAAGTTTGAAGTTTGAGGTATTTATTCCTTGTCATGCCGAAAAGGTGGAACGTTGACATAAAGGTTTGGTTTACGACCAATCTGTCTTTTCGGGAGTCGTACTAAGCTCGAAGATTCTACCTATTCTACAATTACCTGAAAACTCAATAGCTACGGTCACGTCATGATCGAAAAGGAATTACGTTGCGCTAATTTACGGCTACTATTCGCTCAGACTATGAGCACATACCTCTCCACTCCACAGATACGGAATACAACTTTCGGCAAAAGCAGTCAACTTTGGGTCCTCCTGGAAATGAGTTTTTATCAGCTACCAGCTTATTACGATCGTAATAATGCACAGCCCCAATACAGGCAAAACACTATTAACTAACTGTTCACGTGTCTGACTCAGTTTCTACAATAAATATAAAACCGCACAGCAAAATGGATAGCCGTTCGCGGGTCGAATCCAACTTCGTAAATATAACGTTCGAACAATGGCCGTCTAGCTTCCTGGATTTCAGAAGAGCATTGGGAGATCAATTGTTGAGTGATCTACAAAAGGAAATGGAAAATATGAATACAATGGATCGATCGATCAATCATCCATTTGAAAATAATACGCCTACGGTAGGAATCGAACGCATTACTTTACTTTGACAGAGAGAAAGGCAACACAGGTAGTTGCTTTTTCGATAAGGCACCTTCAGCCGCAGTCAATTTTTTTCTTCAAAACCAACAGAGTAATTAATTAGTTAATTATTATGATTACCTTAACTGCGGGAAGGTTCGGCTCTGGCGTAATACGGTAGTCAGTTTCCACTTCTTTATCACGCATCGACACAGTTCTTCTAAACATGGAAAATGACGATAATTTTATCAAAAATAGGTGTTTTAGGTTTCAAAGCTTCTTACTTCTCTACTTTTCACTTACTTCAGTATCCAACAACACACACGGGTGGTCTTTTATATATCATAGTACCCACCGACGAAATAAAAAACGTAATTGTGTTCGACTACGGTAGCTTGTCCAAAACTAAATCACGGAAGGTTCTTCGAGTTTCTGAAATCCTCTCTCTGCACAGGAAAAATTTCCCGTGGTCACCACCTATTAAAAAATACAAACTACAAACTATATTCAACAGATAAGCTGAAAACCCCAACCAACCCGCTCTGGTCGCACGCCCTCGTCTCATTGATCACCACTCCACCACTCGCCAGGATTCCGTGTTGTCGTTCCAATTCAAAATTGATCGCCGTGTGCAGATGTCGAATACTGTTCAAGTTTTTGATCTCGGTTCGCACTCCTGAACAGGTTATAAATATGGAAAGCACAATAAGGTTACACTTACTTTCTAAGCAAATTCTAGTAATAGCACTAGCTCTTCACAAGTAAACACTCTTCCTCACCTCACAAAACCGGAAGATCACATTGACAAACAACACGTTGAGTAAAATTAGACAGGAAATTTGCGAGTTTGCAGCCCTAACAATAAAAATACCCCTACCTTCCTCATCCCCACGTGAAAGTGAGACATTTGCATCCACTCGAAGATGACCCTCTGAAGTTTTTTAGAATATAGATACAGCAGTATGTTCAGTCCACCCCAACAAACAAAAAACAAGTAATCAGACTGTAAAAACTATAATCACGAGATAAGCTGACGTCATACATTCCCTAACTAGAACCACAAAATGAACACAGGTTGTCGTGCAATATAATGCAATAATACTACTCAACAAGCAAAAAAAAACTTACTATGCATTAAAGCATTCGACAATCCGTGGTGCAAAAGTAAAAGTCGCAATTGTTGGACAAAACATACAGCCTCTAGAGCTGACGATAAATCGGCGTCTGTCACAACTTCGACTAAAGGAGCACCTGCAAACAAGTACATTTTCAAATATAATGAAGATCAACAGAGACCACCCACGAAGTTTACATCTACACTAGGGCCACCGAGCAAATAACAATCTAGGACCACCCAAGAAGCAAATACAATCTAGGACCACACAAGAAGCAAATACAATCTAGGACCACCCACTAAGTAAGTACAATTTAGGACCACCCAAGAAGCAAATACAAGCTAGGACCACCCAAGAAGCAAATACAAGCTAGGATCACCCACGAAGCAAATACAATCTAGGACCACCCACGAAGTAAATACCATCTAGGACCACCCACGAAGAAAATACAATAATAAGACCACCCAAAAAAGAAAATACAATCTAGGACAACCCATGAAGCAAATATAATCTAGGACCACCCGCGAAGCAAATACAATCTAGGAACACCCACGAAGAAAATACAATCTAATCTAAGACCACCCAAGAAGAAAATACAAACTAGGACCACCCACGAAGCAAATACAACCTAGGACCTCAAAAGGAAAACTTGCCTGCTCGATTCAAATCCACCAAAGATGTGTTCCCGTGGTGAATCGTCTTTCCCGAATCTTGTTCCAGTTGTAACTGTCGGATAGATACCTAAAGAAAACGGCTGCATCAGTTTCTGCTCACTTGCTTCACGATTTCACCAAACGATCGTTTTTCAAAAAAGGTATGTCATTTCAGACGCCCCTTATTTCTGGCAGAATGGACTAAGAATCATTTTTTCTGACACGGTCACCCACGAAACCATCACATAACGGTTCCCAGGAATTCTTCCTTCGAATCAGGTAAATATGGGGGAGTATATAAGAAAATCCTAACCTGCTTCTTATACGCATCAATATTCTCGTCAAAAACAAAGAATTCAAAAGTGCCACCGCGTGCGACTGGACAAGCACTTTGTGTGATTTGGTATCTAAAACAAAAATAAGTTTACAACCCTTACGAGTTCCCGGGTACATAGTCAAGGACACACTAATACATCCTAAGAAAGCAGTTACTGTAACTTTCACCAGATCCTTAGACATCGCATCTTACCGTAATCCAGCTCCGCACAAAATGTCAAAAAAGGAGATAAAAACTGACCCAGCCGGCATATCAGCATAAAAGTAGTGCTTTCGGTCGAAACGACAGTATGGAGGGATTTTACATCCGAGCAAAAGACCCAATTTCACGGCCATCTGGAAAACAACACTTAGTGGGTGGTCTTACCATTACTGGGCATTAATCGCCGCGTAAGTGTAGGCTCAGCCATCATTGGATTGCCTAAGATCATCTCCGAAGGCTATAGCAAACTTATATAGTTTGAAGTTTGAAGAAACAGTAAAATGGAGCTACACTACTATGTGTTTATAACTTATACTTATGAAATTATAGTTCATAAAAAAAGTTACGAATCTTCACGGTCACGGTGTCTTCCAGTTCCACTTTTTACGAACTAGATCGAAATCACCTCCGTGTTTTTACGGACTCGGACATGAATTTACAATAAAAAGAATGAGGTATTTTTCACAACAAAAAACTTACCGCTAAGCATTGTCGATTAAGCTGCGGTAATGTGCCTGGGAGTGCCATGTCGTGCGGTAGTACTGTAGTATTCGGAGGCACATCGTCCAGTACTGGGGATCGGGAGAACAATTTGGTTTTAGTGGCCAGTTGAACATGAACCTGGAAGAAACTTTCTAACATATTAGTATCAAAGATTGACACAAGACGACACTCGCCGATGAAACTTCGCACATCGCAGCGCACAAAAAGAGGGTCCGCCGTAGTGAGACGTGTAGCGCGGGGTGTGCGCGTAAACCTATTTAATTCCAGTCAGCGCATCTACGGCACACATGGAGGCGCGGCACGCGCGACACATACGCCACGGGTGTCCACACTATGACATATGCTCACCCGGGGCGACCACGCCGCACACTCTAGAGGGGCCCGCGTTATACCGACCCTCTTTTTGTGCGTGATCGCGAATAGTTTCACGCCGTCATAAGCCGAGCGGTACTTGACTATACTTGAAGGCACAAGAAGTTCGATTCAGTGACGTACAGTACACTAACCCCCATTTTCTTGAGAAAGGTACAAAAATATACCGTAATCTCACCTCTAAACCTATCACCGGTCGGAATAACTCTCGTAACGGCTTCGATGAACTGTGCGCTCTCCTAACACACTTGTAGATCATGGTACTTGCGGATGCAGTCGAGATCAACTAGGTACTGGAAAATGTTTACAAAAATAAGAGAAAACAAAGCAATGAACAGGACAGAGGTTTTCGTAATACCGCCCTACAGCATCATGCTCCTTTAAAAAGCCACGTGAAACATTGCACTAACTGGGGTTTCGTGTTCGCAAAAATGCTGGTTTTATGATTACCATAAAATCACGACTGCACAAAATATACACAGAATTTAACTATTCAAGAAGTCTCAAATCTGAAAACCAGAAACTAAACAACGATAAATAAAAAACTTTATTATAACAATTAACAACAATAACATGTGGTGCAAACCGGCATCAGCATAGAAACACACAAGTTCATAACAAAATGACGCGTATTACTTCTAACTAATCGTAATGAAGAACCGGAGACAGAGAAAGTAAGGCTATTTAAAGCGCTACGTCACGTGGTTTGTAAAGAGCATGATGGGCAACCGCATGCGGGTGTTATATGCAAATTGTGCTCCATTTTGCACTAAAAGGCACATCAGCTGCATGTCCTGTATACACTTCAAAACCACTTGTCATACCGCTTTAACGGCAACGACCCAAAAAGATAATTAATAAATCAGCATTACGAAACAATCACAGTCATTAGTCAACAGCGAAGAATAATAACTAACTAAAACAGGAACAAATCAATATAAATAAACAGAAAACTGACTCTAAAAACACCTACTTTTCGTAAGTAACGTCAAACCACCTATGAAATAAAAAAGGTTAATTGTTAATTCTAACTTAATCCTGTGAAAACAACTACCTTCTACTAAACAACTGCGTTGCAAAATCATCTTCACTGAAAACCAAGTTAATTTACGAGGTTCCAATAAACTGTTTAAAATTCACGCTCTTGTTTTATAGTAGTCTCCGTCTTCTCACATCAGTGATATATTCAAAACTAACAAACCCCGCGGCTTGAATTTTGTTCCTACAAAACTCCAATCCAACCACCCTTCAAAAATACAAGACCAAATTCCAACAAACTACCAAATCCATAAACCACACACAGACAGTTTACAGTCAGTAAAGAAACAAAATCATAATCTAGACAATACTACAAACTACAAACTTCAAAGTTGGGGCCAGGCCCATCAACTTAAGGAGCCGCAACAATGCTCTGCATCGATTCGAGCGCGTAGTCGTTGTGCTTCACCAACCTCTTCAGAGCTCTATCGTAACATTCAACAAGTCCTTCCTTCTGTGCACCCTTCTCAGTAGCAATGTAGGCCTGCAATTCAAAGTCATAAAGAGCAAACCGGATCGTTTGAATTGAATATTACACTAGTTTCTCCAAATAGAATTCGCGGTACCGGATAATAAACCTTCAATATTTTTATTCACTCATTGTTAGCTTACAGAGTAAAATTGTGAACGTTTCTTTCATCTTTCACACCAATACTATCCACTTCTACTATACTACATACAAACCAAATAAACACATCACCCTGCGAACACTCAATAAGTCGAGACGACGAAACATCAGGCTTTACTGTAATATGGTGTTCACAGAACAACATTTCCGCGCACGCCAAATTAAAGGGACTAAAGGCACTACTTCATTGGACGCATGGTCGCATATGCTATTCCTAAAATACATCGTAATATAGGAACTGGTAATTTTGAGCTGCTTGCTGCTCAAAACAACAAACACAGAACCTATAAAGAATGCAATTAAGGTAAACTCACATCACACGCCTCCTTATTCTCAAATAGCTTGAATGCGTGCACAAGCGCCGTCTCAGCCGCACACCTCACCGCCGTGTTCGTTTCCTTCGTTCCGTTCAACAACAACGGGACAACCAGCTAAACGAATAACGATAAAAACTTAGCAATAACTATAACAATAAAAATTTACGAAGATCTCCTTTGGCACACTCTGTGGTAACAAAATAGTATGAGCATAAGTCCGAATCAAATGAGCAGAAATCTCATTAATGCCACACCACCTGCATATCTGAACAACATACAAGATTACAAGTCGTCATATATATACATATAAAATTAACAATTGACACGTAGGACAAAGTTTCCGTTTCGACCAGAGTTACCCAGGTCAGCCCAGTATCTTGTTTGCTTTTGTGTAATTTTATCATCTCTAATTCTAATTTTATTTGTGTAATTTTATCATCTCTAATTCTAATTGTATTTGTGTAATTTTATCATCCCTTCTCTTACCAGGATGCGATTTTCTAAGTCATCTTTAGAACTTCCCACCTTAAGCACATCGTTATCAAAAGGCTTGGGCCTTGCGGTCAGCACGTTTCCGATCACGACCGAAACGGTGCGGCGCACATCAACGTGTTGGTGGTTCAATCCGCGCACCACAACCGATAGCAGGCTACGGTCAATATCGTCTTCTTGGCTAAAATGCAAAGGGGAGGGAGTAAAGGAAATCAAACAAAATCTTGCTGCAATTTCAACCAGAGTAACGACGTAGGAAAGAACTAGCCTATTTCTTAACGACTGCAATGTTATTGTCTGAAACTAGTATCAAGCCACAAGCTACAGTACATTTAATCAATGGCATATTCCCACAACAAGGTGTGCAAACTAAAGGTAACTAATTCACTAACTGTCTACCTAACCAACTTGTCAACTAAATGAAAACAAGTAAGTACAGTAGTAACAGTACAGTACCTGAGCATGATATATCCAGCAGCCCTCAAAGCAGCTTGCGATATCGCAGCATCACCCTGGACTCCGAATTGAATGCAAGCTCGGCACTCTTCTTCGTGTGAAGACCACACCTGAACATAAGTAGACAAGTTAGAAACTCTTTCTCTCTTTATTTTTCTCCCTAGAAAAATAAAGAGTGAAAGAGCCTAGTGATAGAGAACAGAAAGCGGTTCTTATAACCACTGTGCGTTTCTCCTTGAACTATGCGGTACATACAATCACAACGCGAGATTCAGATCAACATTCTTGTAAAGGACGCAAAAAAAACTTCTGTGCGCATGTCCACGTCATAATGTCACATAGTTATACTCTCGAATACGATTAATGGCAAGAAAAATAACCGCACCTTCTTGGCGTCGCTGCTGCACATTTGCTGCAACGCAACCATCTTGGCGAGGCGCACGCGAGGCTTAGAACTTCCTTGGATGTCTGTAATTAGTAAAGTACTGTAATGAACCAAACGTAACTTGCGTGAATAAAGAAAGAAGCGGGGCAGCACAAAACCAGGGCAACATTCCACACAAACGTGCCAACATAACACAAAATATTGGCTACATAATATTAATCACGTAAACAACCTCTTGAAGACCTAAAGCCTAAGAAATAAACACGCAAAGTGCCAAAATCTAAAAAAATTTTACCAGAAAATATGTTGTGTTGATCAATTTGGTCACTCAGGAGGGCCATTTCTCCCAATAAGGCTCCACTCACGGTCGTCAGGCTGAAAAGTATATAATGTACGCACTACGCACATTACAGTGATAGAATAACAGAAAAAATATAAAAATGACCTAAATATGGAGACGGCAATGTTATATTCCATATTCCATGATGACGCACGAGGAAAATCTCGATGTATGAAGCGACATTAAATATCACAAATACCCAGCCCAGCACAAACTTATCCTACCTGTTATCCAGTTCCGTTGGCGTATCCAATACCGTGTTGTACGTAAGTGCACAAACACGGAATGCCTCCTCGACGGTCGGTGGCGTCAATTTGGCTATACAACTGCCCAGCAAGCAACGTGCGGCGATAAACGTCGTTTCCCTGCAAATATATCGTCAATTTGGCGTAAGCACTAATCGACTAAATAAACTCTGCGAATGTTTTGCTCACAACAAAGATACGTAAGTTTTTAAATAGAGCTGAGGTCAACACAGGACTCGTGATCGAGTTGCATTAAAGTGGAGTTCAACCCCCGATAATGCGCTCTCATTGAAACATTGTGCTGTGTTATTTGTTGAACATTCAAAAATACTAACAACGACATTTGACTCGAAGCGAGGAGCGCAGAAAAAGCGTGCAAAGATAAAATGAGGAGAGGACATGAAATAGAGAGATTGCGAGATAAAATAGTCTACTTATTAACAGAGTAGGGTTATTTTCTACCATTAACTTTCACTGCCATGTCAACTTTAAAGTTGTATGGAGCGTGATTTGTGTCAGAAAGGCACATATGCATATGCACACATATGTTTAACAAAAGCTTCCACTTCACATAACACGTGTCACACCACTTTAAACTAAAAATCCGTGGTCATCGTAAATCAAGAAACTCACATAAGTGCCGGATCGTGCTGGGCGGCGAGCACCTTGAGCAGGTCAATGAAAAGAGGCTCCGGCTTGGGGTGGATCTTGAGCAAGCGACGCAGAGCACCTGGAAATGTTCACCCATTCAAGATATAGATAAAGTGCACCCCGTAATATCAACCGAACCAGCGGAAACAGGACCGGGGTCTTGCAGAACAAGACACGCCCAACTTTGATCCTCCCGGTGGGAAATGGCATCACTACATATTTAACAAAATATTTAGAATGTCATGTTTCACGACAAAGACTGCAATATGATTTAGGCATGGGTTTCTCCATTATCATACCGTATCATTTATCATTTACCTACTCTCAAACAATGCTATCACATAACTACCTGTTACCTTCTTACTTATCGAAATACAAACGATACCACCTTCTATTAATTATCACAAGAAACATCACTCTTTCGACCCAGAATAACACTAGTTGTTTCATTCACCGGTACATTCTGATTCTGTAAGGAGACTTGGCAACATTTTTTGTTATGACCAAACTGGTAGAGCAGTTATGTGTGAGGCTTCGATCGCTGGGACGATTAGGTACCAATTAGCGCCTTGTTTTCGGGCGATATTTGTAAAAATAAATGAATACCTGCAGCTGCCAATCGAACTTGTCTCGAATTGGGTTCCTGCAGCGACTTCAGGAAAGTCGACTGCAACTGTGGGAAGAATGGTCTCAGGAAAGCGTCAACCTGAAAAATTGAAAGGTTTGTAGAGAGATAGATAGAGAGCGAGAGAGAGAGATAGAGGGAGAGGAGAGAGAGATAGATAGAGAAAGAGAGAAGAAGAGAAATATGACGTCATCCATAATTTTTTATACCGCTTCACAGAGAACAAAACATGCCTTCCTCACAGAAAATAAAATAAAGTATAAAGAGGAATAGCCAAAGAAATCATAATTTGGCTTTCAAACTAACCTTGTCGAGCAACTGCGACAGTGTAGACAAGATGGCCAGTTTCACGCTAGGTGGGTACCTGGAATAAATACACATACATATACAACTACTTTTGAGACTTTACAATATGTGAACAATAATGTGAGTAACTACCCACAATGAATAGCCATAGGTTAGAACCATATAACAACCTATCCTAGACTTCAGCAAACACATTTGATCTAACAAAAACATCAAAGTACAAACTACAAAAATAATCTCATCAGTAACATACCTGTCTCCAAGTACACGAATCAGTGGTCCAGTCACGTTGACGACGTGGGCCTTGAGTGCCGTGGCATTGGCCAGACCGACCAATTGTCCCAGAGTTTCACCGCACAGCTCCTTTGTCTCCACACCACCTAAAGTTATGATACAGGATATTTTATGCTTCACCATTAAGGTACCAACTAAGAAACGAAGATGTAAGAAAAGAGATTTAAATTAAGAACACCCTTTATTAGGATGGCCAATACCAATACTGTGTTCAAGGTTCAAGGTTCATAAAGTGTACTTCAAGATTAATAAACAGATAGAACTTGATACGTCGGACACGTATACGCCACAGACAATTCACCAAATGTTAGCCCTTAAAATTAAAATATAAGTAATCAATAAACCATACTACCATTTAATAACAATCTCACCTTGCAAAACTCCCTCCCTGAGCATGGGTACCAGTGGGTTGAGTCCCTTAGCGTGCGCGAGTCCGGGTATCTGTTCCTTCGTACCGCTAACCATGCTGGAGATGTGTCGGCGAGCCATTGGCACCAACTGGGTCAGCGATTTCGCGTCAACCGATTTCACAACGGCGATTAATGCCAGCACAGCGTGATCGACAATCTGAAACTCGGGATTTACATAATTAATCAATAAAAGGAACTATAAATGTAGAGAGTCGAGAGTGTAAAAATATAATAAAACAAAAAGGGACTAATGCATCATGTTCTATCATGATACCCCGTTTCGACCCTATAACAATTTCATAGACATGCTCAAAAATAAGAAGTTCACACATGCTTGTAATATAACAATAATAAAATATGGTGCGGCTCTAGGCACTTAAACAGTGAAAAAATCCACGGATTTCAAAATTAGTGGCATCACTGTCACTACTCGTTTCACAGGAAGTACTACAAAATATAAGAAGAAAAATACTCTACTAACCTGAGGAGACGTCGAAGTGTAGAGCTGGAGAAGACCGGGGAACAAGTCGTCCACATACTCGGCGAGATCAACCTGATAATAAAACTATAGCAAAACAAAAAGTAACAAGCATATCACCAGTCACCATATCACCATATCACCAGTTTTTGTCGTTTAACATTTTAACTCTGCATGTATTACAGAGGCCATATTCACCACTCAATTCCCCATGAGGAAGTCCCCGTCTTTTTCTGGGTGTCTCACATTAAGTTGCTATTTTCTGTCCCCAGGGACTATTTCCCCGAGGGAATCGGAGTGGTGAATATGGCCTCTGGTCTCCTACTGTAACTGTCACCCAGTAAACCACATTACCAAAGTCTCTCGTGATTTACAACAATATTTGTCAGATACATTGCTAATTAGATGAAAGAAAGCAAAACAAATCCTAATATCAATACAGTAAAGAAATCAGTAAAACATCTAACCCGTGTGCCGCGCATGTGCCGCACACAGGCGCGCCAGTAAAGATGCACGCAAATCACTCACCGATGTCTTCTCAACAAATCTATGGAGCAGCACCGCAGAGGGCACATTGTCCTTGTTGGCCTTGTTCATCAAATAGTCCAGAAGGAGGGGAACGCCCTCATCGTCAGTGACTGCGATCACAACCTTCTCGCACGAATCGATCATCTACAATGAGCTCCAATGAATACAAATAATTCTAGTCATCTATCTATTAATGAGTTAGTAAATACTATTTACGAACACAGAAAAAGGTGTCTATCTTCGTGTACGATTGAATTGAATACGAAAAGCCAAGAATAAAAAAACTGAAAAGGAAACCGTACCGGATCGTTTTCGTCATTCGTTTTGCATGCGTCCAAAAGAGCATCAAGCACCTAAACAGATTGTTTGTTGTTTGATAATTATTAAGGATCACCACCAAAACAACATGTTTCACAGCCACCTCAAAAGTGGGAAGGTTTCTGATACGAATTAACAATTATACCAGAAGCCGGTTCCAATAATATTTACACAACACCTGGTAGGTTATGGGCGTCTCCTGTTTGCGTGCTGTTTCGGCTTTCTCTCGTAGCCTGTCAAAGGCAGAGAAAGAGAGAGAGCATGCTAAACAGGAGACGCCTGTAACAACCCCAGCGGTAAATTTTATTGGAACTGGCCTCAGAACTAAAACGATTTAGGGAAAAACAGCGGGACTCCCTCAAAATTCCGGAGATCTCTCAGCTACACACTACCCATGAGGCCACGTCTTAGTGCTTCCCAATAGGGAACACCAAAGACCGAACTATTGGTTATCATTTACTTGGAAAACGAAACAAAAAAACCCTCCTAACCCTTGGTAGTTGTCTGCTCAATGAATCTCCAGCAACGGCTGCCAAACTGCACAGCGCTGCAACGTTGATCGGAGGTCTTGTGAGACGAGGGAGCAGATATGGGAGGATTTGCCTACAAGTTAAAATTACAGTGTAAAGTAGCCCGGGAAGCTCGATCCGTTCACCATATTTACATATTACTACACAAACAAGTATTTATAAGATGACGACTGTGGCAGCAAGTTGCCGGTTGAAAGAATTTGTCTCTACACCTCACTAATTACCACTGGGAGCATATTCCCAACATTCAGGCATACATCCACATTTGTTTACTGTACGGTACCGTGTAGCGTCTTGGGACTCTACCACAAAAAGTGAAAGAACATACTTGCTGTTATGCTTCATAACCTCGCACAGTCCCTGTAGAGCTGTTTGATTATCGGGCAACTCAGAGAGTAGGGGAGACAATACCTCGTCCAGGGCTGGGTTTCCGACGTTCTGAAAAACAAATAGTACAGGATTAATAAACTGTTTTGAATTCGTAGCTGAAACAGGAGAAATCCGCTCGTTGCTTCCCATAATTTAGTATGTAAGCAATACCACCAAAATACTAAAAGCAACGATATCGTCTAACCAACTGCTACAATTCGAATGCTAAGGAGCATGCGCAGTAAGCACCCATAAAAGATAATCACAAATCAAGACTTCATAAAATAAACAGTCACAAGATCAAAAAATTAAAACCTACCGCAAAGAACTTGTTGAACGTGATCGCAGCTTCCGAGCGCACTTGCGGCTCATCGTCGCACAGAGCGTTGCGGATCGGAGCCACAACTTGGTCAAAGTAGTGCAGCAATACATCCTGAAAGGCATTTGTTACAAGCAAATTGTTATAGTACAAATGCTGATTGTTAGTCTATGTTATACACACATCAGGCTAGGCTACTGTAGGTTCTCAAGTTTCTCAAGTTACTTTAGTTATTTCTTTTCTCCTATCGAAAAAACGGTTTTTCTTCTGCGAATCATAAAGAACAACAAAAACACAGTACACATTTTCACATCACTACCTTGTTCACATTGTTGATGATCTCATGCAGTGCCACAGCAACTCCGACTCTCTTGGAAGTTTCCTCGCTCTTCTGGTTGGCCTCCAGGACAGGAAGCACCTAAAATATGCTAATGAAAACAAGTTCAAAATGAAATTACAATACAGATTTACAGACCATCTGGTCGTGATCACAGTTAAAGCGAAATACCCGCAGATTTTTGAAACGCATCGTAGAAAACTGAATTCTTATATATTTATGCTAATTTACTCGAATTTAGCTTGATTTTTTTTATTCTAATTTATGTTCATTTGCGTAAGCTGCATAAGAATGATGGTCTACTAGATGTGTTTCAAAAACCGGCCGGTTTTTGCTTTAAAAGCACAGTTGGCATACACTATACACACACGTATTACATGGTAAAAAGACGAATTATCACCCCCAGCGGCGATGCCCTCTGTCAAAGAGCGCAGTGCCGCAAGAGATGATGAAATAACATACTCACAAATATACAAAAATACAGTACCTCATTCAAGATCTTCTCTCCCATCTTTCTTACGAGTTCTCCCAAACAACGGGCTCCCATCTGTTGTCGTTCTTCGCACGATGAAGCCAGACATTCGACCAGCATATCAAACAAGGTCTGAACGGGTGATAATTTGATTATAATTCATTGACATTGAAATACCTTGTATAACGTTGTCTTCATGCATCAAAGAACGTTCGTCCTAATCATAATTGCTGTACATAAGAAGGAAATTAGACGTGGCAATGCGCTCAAATTCTACCTATTCCTAGCGCAAAGTCCAGTCGAAAAAGCACTACAACACTAAACATGATGGGTACTGTAGTTCCAACGTATCAGCATATCTGGTCCACAGATTGCGCATCATTAATACAGAGACGGTACTAAGTTCGAAGACACCTTAGTGACCTTAGACCTTAGGGTATTAAAATATGGTGAGCTAACATACTTACAACTTACATACTCTACAAAGATCCGCTCACAAAGCAACTTATTCTCATACCTTCATAATCTCCTTAACCGAGCGCGGTGTGTTGGAAACAATCATCTTCCACACGTGGCTTGCCGCTTGACGAACTATCAGGGCAACATCAGATCTAAACGCATCTTGTTTAAGATCAAGCAATAAACAAGACAACAACTGGTCAAATCATACGACACACATTAGGCCTCAACCGATTCATAAAAGTCGCCCTACACACTTATAAAATAAAATTGCATGATTCGAACACGCATTATTCTATATCTCACATTTCACAGTGGTGCGTTGATAACTACGAAGTCGTCGATTTGATAATTTGATACACAACTTATAATCAAGGAGTCTAAATTAATCTTACCAAGGACAGGGTCGAGATCGTCTTATTCCCACATTAGCATAACTGCATAACCATTACTCTATTGATAAAACCCAAATACACGCGCATACACATTAAATTCACCTTGCCAAGAAGAGTGCCGATAGAACCTCGTCCCTCGACTTCTGTCCAAGTGCTCGGATAATCTGCTTGGAAGCCTGTTCCATTCCCATTGTATCATCGTCGTCATTTGTATCAGAAGTTGACTTTCCAGAGATACCTGAAGAGAAATATGTTTTATGGTTTATGACATGTAAATCACCATAGACCCGATCCCGTGAATCAACAGTTCTTCGGATCTATAAAAAAGCATTCTGGAATAAACATTCTTAAAATAAACTTGGGATTTGTCAATTCATGTTTCATCACCCTTGTCTTTAATTAAAACACACGGGCTAACTTAAACGAGCTTAACTATAAAAGTTATTAAACTTTTATCATCTGTGTAATTATTAATACATCCATAAAATAGAAAACCAACCAGAAACATTGAACAAAAAGTCTCCAACAAGAGTAACAGCAGCATGTCGAATTCTCCAATTCTCATCAAAGAGCGCGCGCTGAAGTTCGGGAAGCAAAAGCCTTCTAGCATGCGAGCAGTACTGCGCAATCAGACGTTGTCCAGCCTTCAGTGCTGTAGCACGAACTTGTCTGAAAAGAGAAAAAAACCGTGAAAACAAAATGTTTCCTACTACTTACTTGACCAGATAACAGATAACACTGCTAAGAAGTGCTTCGAGCTCTTTTAGCAAGCTTTACCAATATTGATCCAGTTAAAAGACCAGCTATAAACCAAGAAAGAAGCATATTTCATGTGCATTATTCTCTTTACGATACAACGAGGTATATATAATTTCATGCACACTAATAAACTACCGTAGTACCTAGCCTAGCACCGTCTCCTCCCCCCTCCCAACAAACTACAGTAACCTCCAAACGACTCACTCGTGCTCAACAGCCAGCGACTTGAGGATAGGCGGGATGACCTGGGGCAAGTAGGGGGCGAACTTCTCTCCAAACACCATCGGCAAGTAAATGTACATGTTGAGGTAGCCGTCGCGGGTCTCGAATGAAACCTGAAGACAAAGTTTAATATTTTGTTTTAATCCTGTAAGACCCACTACCATAAACGAGTTGAAAGGAAAGTGTACAACAAAACTTCAGCTAGATGTAAAGAAACCCGAAACATAAAAAAGTACTAAAATGACAATGCCGACACGGTGTTGGCCATCCGCAGTTTCAGGAGAAGAGGCTAGTTTTCAACATTGCAAAAGAAAACTAAAAACCAGTTCTTTTCATGACAAACTACACTTAAAGCGAATGTCAAGCCTGATTCACAGATATTCTATAACACGCTGTCACAGCTACCGTAGTTTACACAATTTCTTTTTCTTTGCTGACTTAAACAAATTTCTCTCGCGCCCTCCTCTTTTTCTTTGCTGTCTAACAGCAAACGGTCCTGCGGCAGAGAATAGTTGTTCTGATTTTGTCCAAATGACCAGAATCCCATATTGAAGGAGTTTTTTGGAGGGGTTTGAAATTGTTTTTCTTCTTATATGAAAGTTTTTGTTTATTTTTATTTTCACTTTCCTTACCTTCAAAACATAAGCTTTCTTTTGAGCCCAACACGAAAAACCGGCTTGACATTCCCTTTAAACGTAAAAATCCTGAAACTCCCACCTCAGTGCTCTCAGTAGTGGCAATGATCTCAGGGATGACAAAGTCAATCTGTTCAGGGCCCATTCCGACCAACACCTCCGCCAGACCTTGCGCAGCTCCGGAACGATCAACCATTGCAGTCGACACCTGAGATAATAGTTATTTTATATACACAATATATAAATGCTACACCCGAAACTACGCCTCGAATCTTAAACAGATTTTTTGTGCTAGCTATATACCTACAAATATGCAATATCAATGCCGCATTTCTTCTACTTGTAGTCAATGTCATGTAAATGTCCAGCTTTACTGTACTGTAGTTTCACTGTTAGTAACCTACGAGGTTAGAAAACCTATCAAACACGGTAAAACAAATATCTTGGTGAAAACCAACGAGCAACTCCTTGAGCCATGGGATAAGTTCTGCTCGCAGTCGTTCATTTGTAGCGCCCTGTGACTTGCTGATAATACCACCGAGGGCCTGGAAAAATATTTTGCATTTAACTACTTACAATTACTTTGTTTTGGAAATATCAGAAATTAGCAAAGCCAATGGAGCACCCATCCTAGTTACATATGCAAAACACACAAGGCTAGGTAAACTACAAACTACAAAGTATAAAAATTCACCTTGGAAGCAACCGAACGAATCTCGGGAACAGGATCCGTCAGTGATCGCTTCACACCTGGCACAAGCTGTGGCAGGTAGGGTTCCATATCCTGAAAGCTTGGTGATATACTTATGGAATATTCGCCAATATAATCACCAAGCCACCATTGAACAACAACATATACGCGTTACGCAGTCACCTGACGGCTGAAACGTGGACTTGTGCCAAATTGAGTTGACAACAACCAACCAACTGTCATTGTAAATGTTAGCCGCATGCTGCGGATTCATAATTAGCTACTACTATAATCTGTATAATCATCTTACGTACGGCCCTTTCAGTTGGCAAACAACTAAAAAAATGCACCACAGTACAACAACAAAAAACTTACCTTCGGGTCCGTCAAATTATACATATTCGAGATGATCTGCGCAGCGTGTTGTCTGGTCTCTGCATTCTTTTCTTCGAAAGCTCTCCTCAGCACGGGCATAATCAGGGCGAGTGATGGGGCGTCGATGTAGTGAATGAACTAAATATACAAGTAAATCAGTACTCAGTACAAACTACAAAGTACAATTAGCCAAAACTATTGAACCATTGAACGTGAAAACTCCCAATAATGCTTATTGTTAGGCAGTTTTTTTCTTGGAAATCCTGATGCGCCTTTGTCACTTTCCCACCAAAAATCTACCCGACCGAGAACGAATCAATGAATACATACAAAAGTGGGTCGCGAATATAACCGCACAAGAAATGTCAAATAATTGAAATAATCAATGTTAACAACATCCCAAGATATAGGTGGAGCTATGCCAAACTACCATATAGTACCGTAGCTGCTGCAAAGAAAAGGAATTCCATACCTTCGTGTTCAGCACAGCGCGAAGAGCCGAATCAGTCTCAAAGGCCGGATTGGTCAATCCCTTCATAATCTGTGGTACGATACCCATAATCTCGGGGTTTCGAATAACCTTGGCGATTTCTTTCAACGCCTTTTCTCCAGACGATTGAACCTATAATACAAAATCATATTACAAATTTACACCAACGGCGTGATTACTTATATACTTATATAAAAACTAGTCGTATGTAAACACTAGAGTGATTAGAGTGAATCACCAAGAATACATTTTTCCTGAACTCGGTTATCAAAACTCCTTGACAAAAAACAAGTGTAAAACAGCCAGTTGCTTGTGAGTGCACTATCAAAGTCTAACCTAACATTATACATTATTATTATGATCGCGTTAAACCTTAAACGAGATTAGTCTACGCTAATTTCAAGTACATGAGATAAAGCAATGTCAAACCTTGAGACTCGAATCATAAATAAGGTCGATGAGCTTGGGAACGGCCAGCGGTAGACAAGTCGACAGTTGAGTGGGCGCACAATGTGCCATTCTTCCCAAAAGTTCGCCAGCAGCGCACTTGGTTTTCGAGGACGAACCACCCAGGGCTTCTAGCAACGCGGGCATCACAAGCTGAAACCAAGAGCATAGGTGAGCACTGTAGTATACTGTGGCATAATCAATATTGTAGTAGGCGGAAACTTGGCATACAGCTGACTGCTTGGTGCTCAATTAACTGCATATGGTAAATTTTTTTATAGCAACCGATTCAACTACTGTTCTCTTTTCCTAGTAAAGCAGGATGAAACCCCTTACCATTCAAGGACTCTTTTCCACGATAAAATTAACTACAGGAGCATTTCATTTACAGACAAATCTTCAAACAAAATTGAATATATTTAATCATTAATGTTACAACCTTCTACAAGTAAAGAACAAAAACCTAGTCAACAACGGCTCACCCTAGTTCCATAAGGTGTCAACGACGCCATCATAGCTTTGGCAGTATCTCTGGCCGCTTCCTGCACCTGGTTGGTGGAGTCGCCGAAGCAAACAAGGAGTGAGGGGATCATCTTGATCATGAACGGCTCGAAAAGCCGACCCACCGAGCTACAATGAAACTGTGTACATACACATACAACAAACAAAAGTGATCAAAACACGATAAGAATATACTTTAAGCATACGCCGATAAGCGGCTCTGATTACAAGGCTGGTAGGTAAATGATCAACAAAATGCAGTTCAGGTTCGTCTAAATTATACTGATCACGCATCTAGAATCCCGAAAGCGATTGGTTAAGGCGCGTTCGAGATGGGCGGAAAAAACGGAAGAACATGATACTTTTCCGTGTATAGAATGTGCAAAATGAGAGACACAGGCACACGTTTTTCGTTTTCCGTCTACCTCGAACGCGTCTTGACAACTAAACAACTAACTGTAACTGAAGACAGAACAAACACGCAGAACCTTAGACATAAGACATAACCCCACGTACTTGCAAAGAATCTCCAGTGCCAGGAGCGCTCCTTCCCTATGCTTAGGTTCAGTGCTCTCCAGATTGTCCGAGATAAACTTGAGTAGGTTGAACTCCACAAGCGACAACATTCCAAGGCCTTTCACAACACCGGCCAGACCTGAAAGAGAAAGGTAACACATCAAAGAAAAACATTAGAACACTCACCTTTCCGTCTTTGTCTGAACAATTTGTCATCTGGAACTCGTCGCCTACTGCTCAGGACAATTTGTCATCTGGAACTCGTCGCCTACTGCTCAGGACCTCTGCGGAACATCGGAACATGTCATAAGCAACCATTCAAACTGTATTTTTACCCCTGAATAAAGTTAAAGGTGCACGCTCTTGAAGCGTAAAAGAATTTAAAAAAAAAGCAAGTTAGCAGCCTCCATTGCACAATAGATCGACACACAGTCGTTTCCCTTTTCGAGGCTATATCCTATACCTACTAGCAAAGCAAAGACTACTACAAATTCAAATTTCTCCAAAAATCCAAATCTCCAGACTCCAGCAGAGAATACAGTCTCTTTGTGGCCCTAGAGGTCATTACCTTAAAAATTGTCAAAACTCCTAAACCACGAAGAGACTCAAAACCAACCATAAGCTGCTCCACGTCTCTCTCCATAGTTCGATCCATTCAATAGCAAATGTTGTAATTTGGCCACCAGATCATCAATACCCTCCTTGATGCCGGGCACCAAAGGTGGGAGGCACCGTGAGACAGCTTCTTGCACCTAAATATAATTACTTTTTGTTTTGTAAAGCGCTGGCGCGTGGAAGAAATGCTTTTTGAATATTTTAACGTGAAGGGGATGTGTAAATTGTGCTCATCAGGCGGGTTTAGCACCCAATTGGCCAAAAGAACTGTGTTTCAAATTAGCATCAATGGTAACAGCTCTTTTCATCTGGTATGTACTCTCCTTTCGCATTTTTCCTTTAGCTTCTCTTTTTTAACCTCAGAACTATACACTAACAACATCGACATCCAAGCAAGTTTAAGGCAGGAGCAAAACCACTACATGCAGAATCCATTTCAGAATACCTTGAAACACCTCGCTTTTCGCGAAATATTGCTTTTTGAAAGACATCAGAATTCTTACGTATTTATGCTAATTTGCTCGAATTTAGCTCGATTTTTATCCTAATTTATGCTCATTTGCATAAGCTGCATAAGGATGTTGGTCTACTCGATGTGTTTCAAAAATCGGCCGGTATTTAGCTTTAATCAAGAAACCAAAAAGAACTCACGGCTTGCGAGGGAGTAGACAGCGACTCGATTAGTCGAGCAACAATCGAACGGATCTAAAAAGGGACAAATCAACATCAACAAATACAAGCTTCCAAATACGGTATTGGTTCCCGCATAAAATGTACATACATTTGAAACTAGAACGAATGGAGACGTCGCAAAGCGAAAGTAGACTGGGTTCTAGGTCGAATTCGATGTGATACATCTTGTTTTTAAATTTCAATTAAGCGCATGGAAACCATTAAAATCAATAGTGCAATTACGAATTGCTCTGTTGATTCTGTATTCTGTCTTAAAGAACTAATGAAAATGAATACTAATATACTATGAATTCCACAGTTACCTTAGCTGGTTTTCCTGAACAACTTGTAAATAAAAGAAAATAAATAATAACAAAAACCAACCTTTTCACTCTTCGGGTCCAAATACTGGGCAAGCGTTCCGATCAAAACAATCAGCCCCTGTCGCTGGTTGTCAAACGTCTGTAATGAAAAAAAAGGTTTCCAAAACATACCTATTCATAAATGTAACATTCTCTGGCAGCAATTACGCGTGACTACGGTAGCGCGCAGCCTCCTGGGCCTGGAGTGCAACTCTGCGACTATTCTGTATTATAAAATGCGGTTTTCAGCGAAATATTTTAAACAACTCTTTCAGGAACAAAATCCAACCCCAACCCCCACTGCGAACCATTTTAGAGTATTCACGTTAGGCTTTCGCGCATTAGTATCATCCACGTTATCGCAGTTTCCCATAGTGGAATTTTACATACAGTAAGAAATAAACCTGCAGCGTTTTGTGCATACACCTAATGTAAAACTGCTCGAAAATGGAAAAGTGAACTTGGATAGGACTTTCGCGGCGAATTCGCGCGAAAGTGTAACATAAATACTCTACTGCATAAGTATACAATGCGAAAACGAGCTGATAAAACCATAAAAAGGTGAGACGTGATACTACAGACTACTCTAAAGAGGATCACACGTAAACCCGAAAGGTCTAACCCTCGTCGACGGTGTCTCGGCCAAGAGCTTCTCAAACACGGGCAGCACTCTTGGAGTGATGGTGGCTCCTTGGAGGGAGATCACCTCCAGGGCGGCCGTAATCATCGACGAGCGACACGTTGGATCACGGTCACTGAGTCCCTGAACATATATTATTATATTATATTATATTATTGTATATTGTTATATTATATTATGTTATTATATCATACTATATCATCGTAAAACTCGTAGATCCTTAGATGAAAAAGGGACACTAGGTGCACCTAGTTTTCACCACCCGTTCCTAGCGAAGGACTTTACCACCATTTTACTGACAAATTACATGATCACAAATTTCATTCATTCATAGGACACCAACCTTGGGCACCACAACATGCAGCAGTTGTTCTGCTTGCTTTTCATCTGCAAAAGATGCAATGCTGGCGAATGCAGCCGCGATCTGCAAATAAATGTTCGCTGATAAGAATATCAACATACTCAAAATCAATTTTCAAACTATGGTTCCCCGCGAAGAGTAGACGAAAACCGATTACTCTCTCCACAGAAAACAACCAGCTCTTGACTTCTCGTGGAAATGTCACTTTGGACTCGTCTTTTCGATTCAACCTCATTATCATTTTCTTAGAATTTCAATGTATGGCGATAGGTGATAGGTCAAACAGTCAAACCTCTCTCAGGTATTGTAGGTAGGGTAGGTACAATATCGGTTTCTTGAAATCCAGTGGCTGTATGCACGAACGCGCGGGGAAGCTCCCAGCCTCCCAGTGGGAGGTGAGAGAAAGAGAGGGATCACACGCATCAGAGACACACAGAGACAAATTCTCCCACCCTGGGAGGTTCCCGCTCCGCTGTTCGTGCATACGGCCACAGAAGGGAGACTGGGGACACAGTATTAGAAGTCCGAACAATTTCAATTACAACAACTTAAAATTATAACTCACTCCACTTCTCCTCGGTGTCTCATCAACAGCTTCCTGGATCATACGGCCCATTTCGTCAAAAACAGCGCCCTTCACATCATAGAGTTCATCATAGTGCTGAAACAAAATATGTTTAAATTCTCGTTTTATGGCTAACTTCCTTGTGAAATAAACTGTTCAGATATAAAAAAGGCTCGCTAAAGCAGACACGTTCCTGCACAAGTTAAAGAAAAAAAACAATGTAATTCAAAAATCAGAGCACGCTTTCAAAAGCCGCCAACACATTTAGAACTTCAAACACCCTTACCTTCTGCAACAAATCCAACGCCTTCACAATATCATCGGGGAACTCGTCCACATAGGCAGCCAGCGACGGAGCCGCGGTAAGGCGCGCAATAGGCACCGAAGAGGCACACTCATCTGGAAATATCACAGTTAAATAACTTTGTTACTAACCTGGAGATTCATGCTGCTGCTGCAGCTTAACTTTAAGTCATTTGTCAACATCACTTTTCATCGGCATATTTCTGATACACTGTATAAAACGGGAACTCTCAATTCATGGTCAGCTAGACACCACTAACAGTATACTACTAGTGGTGATGCTATTATTATCTTTACTTACTACTTCGACTTATTACACTGTTGAATGTTTCATCGTCTTTTACCTCGCACTCTTTCTAGGGGTCTAATAAACATTGTATTCCAAAAATAACACAATGTTGCAGGCACCCTACAAGAGCTGAGCGTTCATTCATTCTCAGTTTGCAACCACGCATGGTATCCCTCACTTACCAATAAAAAGGGGAAGCATGAACTGCTTGAGATGAAGAACACTGGCCAACCACAAGTCTGAAGCACTGGAGGCCACGGACTCGACCGGGTCGAAACGAGCGGTGAACAATCGCACCTGCAGATGCAGAGGAAAATCATATATTTGCCACTATACATGAAACAAATTCACAGATCTACACTATCCTATATACTTCTTTCCACGTTCCCAAAAAAGACAATTTCAACATAATCTAAAAATCGTATGTATAGGATAGGTCCTAATATTCAAACAAATACAACTACACACATTCACAACAAGACTCAAATTCCTACACAACAATTCCCATATAGCCACACATAAAGCATGGTTAACTGCCCACCAGAACACGCTAAACATGGGCACGTCATCAGTCCTCCTGATAAGCAAAAGCAACCCCATTTCTTTCGAAATAAACAAAAACGTACCAAAGTATGGGCGGCAAATGGAGTGTCGTGGTGCGCAATCACCAGACGAGGGATAAACTGATGCGCGCTCAACACCTAAAAAAAGACAATATAAGACAGATAATCAGAGGAGAATACAACTCCGATGTGTGTCTCCAGTCCTGAAATACATGATCCAAGCAGTTCACGACTTTTTTTCAGCGTTAAAGTATTGCTTTTGTTTCAGGGACAGTAATGGCGATTGAGCCCCACATTGCTTCCAAGGTACTCTACTGAGAAGGCCAAAGGCTTGCTCCGCAGGGGCAGGGCCCCAGGCCCCCATAGCCACTAACCATAGTATACACTTACTGGCCAACTTCCCGACGACACCACCCCCAAATTTACATACGGCATACGTTTGCAGCGCTAAAAACAATACCACCGTTTAGATCAGGTGCCATGTATCAGAAACGTACCATAAACATACATAATTTCGCGAAACAACCCAAGACTTCCCGACGAGATTTATGTCCTGCAGGGCCCCTGTGGTTTACCAGGAGTGAATACCGAATACAAAATTACTAACAATTACACTCACCTTCAACGCCGTATCCCTAATAAGGGCATTGTCCGATACGAGTGCACCGAGTAGGTTCTTCATCGTCCTCTGCACCTCATCACCAGTGTCGTTCGATTCGTTAACCAGATTTATAAGGCTGGTCAAAGCCTTGATAGCCGGATTGCGAAGCTCGTCGTCCTCAAATTAAAATATATATAACTATTAAAAATATATAATTACTTTATTTAAAAAAGCAGATGATTACGCAAGATCATCAAAAATACCCTGCAATTTTTCACGTTTGACTAGTATGTGATTTTTGTGTGCTAACGTGTGAAAGCAGAATATAGCAACCAACGTTTCAATTTTCAATATAAAAAAAAATAAAATAAGGCAGTGTTTTGGAAAAAGAAAAATGTGTTTCCACAAAAAGTCACTCACATCCTCCTTTGCAATAAATGACAACAGCAATGATGTGTAGTCAGCAAGTGGGAGTTGCAGAACCGAGTTATCCTAAAAGAAAAGAAAACTTGCAGTACAGCCAGTGAAAAATGAACACAAATATCGCTCGTGAGCAAAACCAAGCCGTCCCTATAAAGAAAAACTAAGCTCCGTAAATTGTACATATGGTAAGATTAGCAAACTATGCAAAAAACTACCGCGACATCTGCGCAAGGATGACATGCAAATCTACACACACAAGCTACCGTAAGGAGAACCCACCAAAACATTACTTACAGTATTCTATTCCATAGAAAGACGAGAAAGTCCAAAAGGACCTACCCTCAAAAACTTGGGATGAATCGCATTGGCAAGGAATGTGATAGCTGATTGGGTGATTCCATCAAAGTGATTGTCGAGAAGCACAGACTTGAGCAGGGGCAACAAGAAGAGCACCTCACTAGCTCCGACCATGTCCTCGTAGAGCAGGTCATCCTAAAAGGTAATGTTTATAAGCTCTGGCAACGTTATTCTAAAATTACGGTAATGTTTCCCGGCACCTCATCCTACTCTACAGCATTACACACAACTACCGGGTACCGGATCTTGTCGGGTGCATACCGTACTGCCGTGGAAAAAAACAATCAACTTCACACAAGAAATTTAGGAACCTGTCAACTAACAAATAGATCTGCATTCGTCAATTGTTGTTTCCAAATTTTCTTCTATTGACAATTCATACGAACACTAGAGGATCGAACCTGTAAGTGCAGTCTAAACCACTCACTAGACCAATTGACGGAAACAAAACCACTCACATCCTCATCATCTCCGGCATCAATGACAAAGGCTCGTTCCGACAAAAAGTTGAAAGTTCTCTTGAGGGCATCTGCCAGATTCTCCGCACTCCAGACGGCATCCTTCCACTTGGAACCGTAGAGACGCATAGTGCAATGGCCCACGAGTTCGTCTGAAAAGGAACAAGAAATGCCTATAACTGCCTAGTCGTAGGGTACAATGCCCCACAAAATCGTCTGTACGTCAAAGGAAACCATTGAAACAACAATTCAATGAAAACACCGTGTTTCATACACAATGTAAAACCACTGCCATGGTTTAAACAGTCGATAAGTCCTTACAAGTCGGATAGGAATCTAACCACGTAAATACTTCCTTTACAAGGACAAACTCACGCAAATAGTTGTCCGTGGGTGGGAACGCAGCTGTTCTGTATTGCAGGAGTAGTTGAGCAGCCTCCCCACATACAAGAGACGATTTTGTGAGTGGAAGGCATCGTTGGAACAACAAATGGGCACGAGTGAAGGAACCCTACAAGAAACAAATAATTACAATTAAAGCCAAATACCAGCCGATTTTTGAAACGCATCGTGGACAGCTGAATTCTTACGTATTTATGCAATATTGCTCGAATTAGCTCCATTTTTTCCATTTACATTAATTTGAATAAGCTGCATAAGAATGCTGGAGTACTCGATGTGTTTCAAAAACGGGTCCGTATTTCGCTTTAAGTAATCAATATAAATTAGCCAGAAACGATGGCCATATTGGCCAGATACGCCAAAAGAGAAACAACCCTTTGTTTCCACTTCATACAAAGTTGAGAAGCAGTATTCTAGGGGGTAACGTCTAGCACATATTTTATGATATTTATACAAATTTACCCATATAGACACCTGCATAAACCCAGTGTAAACAACCCAACAAGCAATCAATTAGGCGTACACGAGTAAAGTATTGAACAATGTAAAAACATAACATATCAGATATCAATGTTATGCGTAGAGAAGGGAAATCCGGAAATCAAAACAAACAAACATACAAACAAACAAACAAATAAACAAACTCACGTGCGGATCTGCGTTCACCATAGCCTTGGCCTCATCCAAAGCTTTTGCCGCACGATTGTACACATCGACAAGACTTGAGCGGATTTCCTAAAAGGACAGAATAAAAAATCACTAAATCTCAATCAACCGATCAATGAACCAATCACTCAATAAGCCTTTTAACCAGACACTTAATGTAAGTCATTATTCAAATATCAAGATTCAATAATCGGTTAATCACCAACCTTCTCCTTATCCAGCTCTTTCTCCATGGCCTGCTTCTGTTTGGTGGTGAGCTTGCCTTCAGCACGGGCTTTTGCGGCAAGTTCACGGCGAAGTTGCATCTGAAAAAATACTGTATTGTGGAAATTGTAGTAAGAATAAGAATTAAGAATAAAAGGAACACTACGCTGTTCTAACTGAATAAAACTTTATTAACACATTCAATAATCGAACGCAGACCTAAGCACTGTGGAGAATCCAGTGAAATTCTTATTTATCTTAATAATAATTACACAGAAGTATGAAGTATGGCACAATGTTTCAGGCGAGTGATATAACATTTGCCCGTGAACCGAAAATGCTACACAACTCAATTTTTATGAAATTGTTGTAAAAGTAAAGTGGTTGCACTAACCTCGGTCAATTGCTCCTTGTACGAATAGGCCTTATTTTCCTTTTTGCGGGGCATGCCCTCAGCTTCATCGCTAAAACACGAGACAAATGATTATCCAAAAGTTTGTGCAAATTACGTACAGCATAACTTCACAAATAAAACTAAAAACATCACAGCCTCATAAATTCAAACATAGAAAACTACGTGATAATCAGGCATACACCACAAAATTCTTCAACGTCGTTTCTTTTCTCCTACAGCAATTATACGCAACTTTA
The DNA here is from genome assembly GCA_036852015.1 of Pelodera strongyloides. Lineage (NCBI taxonomy): Eukaryota > Metazoa > Nematoda > Chromadorea > Rhabditida > Rhabditidae > Pelodera > Pelodera strongyloides. The sequence goes on from JAANDG010000094.1 coordinate 312,977, forward strand.
CAACAAATATGATGCAAAAAATAAATAATAACAAATAGGTATGAAAGCGCGAAACAATCCCTACGCCAATGCACAACTTGTGAAATAGGAAAAAAAAGCAAAAACTACCCACACATCAAGCGCTTCCATGTTGTAAAGAGTACCTTCGGGCGTGCGGAAAATAGCCACCTCCTTGTCGGAAAGCTGAAAGAAAACCAATCAACATTGAATTGTGCGAATAATCATTCATTTCCTATATTTGTGCTTGCTCCACAAACAGTCAGAAATGCAACACTGATTAGGCACAAAAATCATAAAGTAACAGTATTCGCAAGCAAATACTCAGTCCCTGAAGGATTTAAGAATCTCTAAGCCCACCCACCTTTGTATACTCCTCAGGTTGCAAAGCCTTCAATCCCTGTTCGACGTGTTTCCACAGCTCTTGGCGCACCGATTGCACATTCAGGGCAACGAGTGTGATCAGGGCATTGTCTCTGCAGAATACAAACATGAAAACAAGCCAAAGGGTCTAACATAACAAGCTTAGACAACAGCTTAGAGTATCAAGTATCAGCCACCGGAAATTGGTTGGTTGCCGCTTTGAATAGCATAAAACACCCCGGCAAAATGCGGACGACCGTCTCCCGGTCACCCTTCTGGTGTAGTGAATGGGAATCCCCCCCCCCCCCCCCCCGGAAAAATTGTCAAAGCCCAATCCGTAATGCATTATATTCAAATTAGTCTAAATCAGCTCCCGCCGAAGTCGGCCAAAGGCATGTACACCTCCCCAAAAATTTGAGACGCGGACCTAATTAATTTATGCCCTGCCGCTTTGCTTACTCACCTGATATGTTTCTCCTTGCATCGAAGCACTCTGTCGATCACCTCGTCGCGGAACTTCTGCTCCTCTGTCCATGCGGCCTTGCCACTCGTCTGAAGACCGTGCATCCAGCGCAACCAAACGGCACCATCAACCTCCACTAAATTGGACAATACTGGTTTCTATCACACATTACAAATCAGTTGCAATCCTCACATGTGAAATGTCAATGTCTTATGACACGGTGACACCCTCACTTGTATCTCTTATTAACGCATACATTGCTCGACACTATCCAATGAAACTAGAGGCGGAGCAAGAACACAATCCTCTCCTTTCTCCTTCAAAACTAAAAATGTTTTTCATAAACAATGACACAGTTCCTAAACAATCGCAAAACTAAATCGAGCCACAACTCGACACCAAAGAGCACCCAAAACATACCTAGCCTCGGAACCGACGCAATCAGCAGTGTGTGTACCGCCAAGCTCTCCAACTGAGGTCCGGCAGGGGTGAGTAGGGTGTTCACCGTCTCGACGAACCACTCCCCAGGCACGTGCCACTCACTATCGACAACGTGGCTGTGCGTCAGCTTGTGCACTGTCTAAAATAGGTATACGGTACTTATAAAACTCGTCGGTCCATTAAAAAAAATATTATTTTAACATCATTTGTAATTTGCACGATCGTACGATGCTATCGAATCGCACCGCACCAAGAAAGACAGCCATCACATCCTACACTACCACTGATTTTGTGAGTCACTAGTCAATTTCTAGCAATACTATACTTTTAAAAAATGAACATTATTACTAAACGCAGCAGGGTCAATTTCTTACACATCGATTGTATAGAATTAACATAGGAACAACGAAAAAGAAACTCATTCACGTCGGTCATAGACTATCACTATCAAGCCAGAGCACAAACACCACGACCACGGGAGAACTACACACTCAGATTCAAACAGCCACAGCCCCAGATAAATTAGCATACTCAAACTCCGCAACCACAAACCTGATCTATCCACCCATCCACAATATCCCTGTAGAGGGTCTCGGCCATGAACTCGGCGAAGTTGCTCTCCTCAACTGCCAAAACACGATTCAGCGCCACGTGTGCCCTCTTGCGCACCAAATGATTGGGGTAGAAGAGCAAGAGACCCAGGATACGGGTGCACATCAGTGGGTACTCCTAGAAATAACGAGTATATAATAACCACTATCGTAGTTACTGGAACCAGGTCATGCTTTCAAGCATTCAAGCTTTACAGTCGCAACCCTCAGTGTCCAATGAACCCTCAGTGAGGTGAACCATCACACAGTTAATTTACAGGAATTGCAACTATTTTTCGTGCACTCTGCATGCCATGCTTTCAAGATTTACAGTGTTCCCCACGAAAGAGTATCATTTCGGTGTGAAAGTATAAGTAATCAGTCATATAATTCCAATTCCAGATTCCGGCCTACGATTACTACAGTATGCAAATTAGATAGTTCCGAAAGAACAAAATTATCTCCTACCTGTCCAGTTGGTCTGTCCAAGATCAGCTTCTCCACCATAGTCCCGAACTGAATTCCCAGCGCGGGAGACATAGAGTTCAGTACCTTATCCTGGAAAAGAGACACAAAATTTATAATCCGATAGGCAGATAACATAAAACATTCAACAACTAAAACGATATGCAAAAAAAATCTTTAAAGCGTCGTGAAACGTGAAAGTACAGAAACCCAATTACTTGTTATTAATTAATGGACAAGGCAAAACTAAATGTTTCTGAACAGTATTAATTAATGGACCAGGCAACACAAAATGTTTCTGAAGACTGAACAGTGATATTACTTATAATATTAATCATTTATATTATAGATAAATACAAGTTTTAGTGCGTAAAATGCACAGCAATTTTCGGAAAAGTAACCCAGTTACTCCTCGGCCTCCTCCATCAAAACGTAGCGAGAAAATGGCAAAACGGTCACCTTACCTTAAAGTACCCGTCATGCGAAGTGAGTTTGTTGTACAAATTCGAATGCGCTTCTGTTCCTGGGGCGATCGTCTGCACCAATGTTGCACCCAGTCCGATCAGGTCCAAACTCTGAAACAAATGTCCATAAGCCCAGTTTTATTTTAGAAGTTCGAAGTTCAAAGTGTCAATACGTTCGAATTTTCATTTATTAAAACTAGTAAAAAGGGGGAAGCACTCCCCTGCACAATGAATGAAAACTGAAGCATTGTTATCGTCATAATTCATCATGTCAGACTAATTGTCAGTCGTTTACAGGATGGAATGAAATACCCTGATGCGAAACATTACTACCTCCCTACCTCCCTTTTATAGGTCTCTCTCTCTGTCTCTCTCCTACAAAACTAATCAAAATAAAAATTAAAATATTACCTCCTTCTTGTTCGATTCCACTTCAGTCAGGAACAATTTCTCAATAGCAGGTGATAGCTTCGTAATTGCACCTAAAAGTATACAAAGTTACTCAGTATACTAATTAATATGATGTATTCAATAAATGTAGCAAACAATAAGAACCGCTGAGCCAAATAATAATAATAATAGAAGTAACGTAACAATAATAATAATAATAATAATAATAATAATAACAATAATAATAATAAATAAATAGTAATACCAAATAATAATAATAATAAACCCACGTGCAGATACAATTTCACTAATAGTTCCGTAACCAGCATGTCGCACAGCAGCCGGTGTCTTCGTTGACTCCTAAAAAGAAAAAGCACACTGAACAAAACTTAAAAATGGTAATGTTTGGCCCCAAACTAGCCCAGAACTAAATTCTTTGCATATACCCATGCGACAAAGCAAATAAGAAATTGGATACAAAATACAGTAATCTACAAAAAAACACTAGCCTTGAAAACAGTTTCGAGGGCGGGCGAAACGGTAGTCAGTCTCTTACTCCACTCCAGCACGCACTTCCACCCGGCCACAGCAGTATCCTCATTTGCTGCAAATTTTACTCTATACACATCTAATAACATTCTATATTTATGAATTTGGATTGCAAATGAAAAATTGGGGTTTCGGTCGGGCGGGAATCGAACTATCGAACCAGCATCTTTGGTTTTCCGAGCCAATGCGTTAACCGATTACGGTACCTATTTTAGCTATTAAATTACTAAACAGAATAGTACAAACTACCTCCTGAAAGGGAGTCCAGGCGGTCATCAAGCGCCTTGATTTTTCCCCAAATATTAATTATTGAAACATCAAAGTATCAAAAGGGAAATAAAACGGCTAAAATAAAGTAAAATAAAACTTACAATCCACAAGCTTGGCTGCTCTCCCAATAACGTCATCAGCAACTGCATCAAGAGCGCTTCCAGTGGCAGATTTTGTTCCAGCGGATCGAGCAACACCGTCCAGGTTTGACAAGCGAAGTTCCACAGTTTTCGAGGCTGTAAGGTTAAAATTAATCAACAATAATCACAAAAACAACAATAATGCAGACTTATCATCATCAAAGCAACAACTACAATAAAACCCAGTTGATTACCTTACAATGTAAAACAGTTGGATACAAATATAATTTTATCATAATGAACCTACATTGAGCTTGCGCAAGTAGGCAATCCACCACTAGCTTGACGCCAGTGGGTTCTGATGCCTTGGCAAGTGAGACGGCGACATCCACAGCCAATCCCCGAACAGTGTCGTCCGCAGATGACAGGGAACCTGAGAATCGAGTTATACAAAAAGTTTCCCCTAACAGAAAAATACCAATCGCATAAAAGCAGATATTCCCATTATATACATAATTTCTAACACTTCCCATTCACACAGGCTTGGCTACATTCCTAGCCAATGGTGATATGCTGCATTCAATTAAAATTAATCGATAAAACATAAAATATACATCTTTTTCAGAAACCCCTACAGGCCCCTACTGCACAGCAAATACAAAAGAGCACACAGAATAATACGTTCAAGAATAGACACATTATAAGTCCATAAATGAGCACGTGACAGTAAATTCATCAAAAAGGCTGCGGAAACCCCATTGAGAAGATAAAGGGATTGTCATCGATGTTTAGTAAATCCAATCGCTTTAAAATTTAAAAAAAAAACTACCTTGTGCACTATTCAGAATCTCCTTAACAAATTCATCCAGAGAGAAGGTGCACTTCAACAAAGCAACAACGCCTGAAATTTGTTTCCCTTTTCTATTCAGTAACCTTTAGTAAGTTCAACTCGAATTCAGTGTTCAAATAAAATGCAAAAATTTTCCTTTTAGAAGACTGCATGTTTCACTCGCTACTTATCAGAAGACAACATGCATAAGGTTAGTAAACAATTGCTTCCCCGCAAGCAACCTTTTACAGCGATTTTCAGAATACATGTTTGATCAAAGCAAGAAATAAACTTACCATGCAACGCTACTTCCGGGCTTCTCAACAAACTCTTCTTAATTTGAGGCACAATGGTATCCTTGAACACGCTGTGCTGCAACTTTTCCACAGAAAAGTGGCAAGAGTCCTAAACGGAATATAATAATAATTATCTTTACGTATTCGGCAATAAATAACACAGCAAAAACCCACAATATTTTACATACAAAATAATAAAAACCTACAAAGATAACCGAACAACATAAGCAAATGCGCCACATGAAACAGCACAACGCTACCCTAACCTTTGTCTAGAACATAAGGTGATGAATAAAAAAAAACCCACCAGAACATGCTTCGGGGGCACAGTCTTGGCCAACAACACGTTCTTGGCAAATATATCAGAGAATACTGACGAAAGGTCCATCGTTGACGGATCGATCTAAAGACAACATTTATAAAAAAACGAACTTGCTTGGATATGGAAAACAGTAACAAGAGACGTATTCTGCATCACGGTGGCTTGCTAACTTGACAAACGCATCAGTAAGTAAATCAATCAAAAAATGCATCTCTACCAATGTCTTACATAATAAAGCAAGGTCTTACTCGTCTGATGCGTGACATAATTGGTATTTGTGATGAGAAAGAGAGAAATAAAAGCAATTCAAGCAATTACCTTATCGATGAATGCAATAAGGGCAATTGCACGAAGAACGTTGGTCGGTTCTGCGGCAAACGTCTTCAGATGTTCAACAAAAACGGGCATTGTCCACTTCTGCAATAAAAGGAAATAAATAATAAGGGCACGCTAAGTTTAGACAAATCACTAGCTAGCATGTAACCGAACCCTGTCTCTGTGTGAGTTCTGCGCCTGAAAACTGCCCGGTAAGTTATGGTTCCCTCAGTCAACCAGTCAATCTATTTATTACACTCATATATAAATAATAAAAAACCCGCCAAAATAGAAAGAATAGCACTGAACTTCTAGCTCAAACAACCAGCTAACCAGCATACAACAAAATGGTTTAAAATGTTTGGTCACTGAGTATAAAAAACTAACCTTTATGAGCTGCTTCACATTTCTCTCAAAATTCTTCACAGCTCCTGCGCAACCGCAAGCGTAATAGGCAAGACTGGCCAGGGCCGCAACCTTAAATTTAAATGGACAATTCACAATTGAGTCTCCCTTGTAATGAAAATAAACAAGAAGAATTGGGAAATATAATATCATCTGAAAGCTGAGGTATCTGTATCTTATTCTTAGATTCGTGCACTGTGCATCTGAAGTATCTTATAATTTTCTTAGAAAATCGGCCCATGTGAGTTGTTCCCTGGATAAATACCTCAAACAACCCCTACCTCGTATCTAAGCTAAGGTCACTAAGGCGTAACATAGGTTGGGAGTTGCGGGCTATCATAATTGCTTCTAACTAAAGACTCACCACAAGAGCTTTCGACGGTGCATCGATATCTTCAGATGCCAATCTGGTCAGCCACTTGGTCGGGTGCACACTTCGGGACGCCAGAGGAACACTAAAAGGATTCCGTGCAGTACATTAACACTATTATGCATCACAAGACATCCCAAACTTTCGTGTTATCTTCAGCTATAGCAGTATTGAGCCGTGAGAGGTAACAAACATAACAGAACAGAACTGTTGTAGCGAAATTGTAAAAATGGTCAGCGTAACACAACAAAGAAACCGTCATGGTAGAAGTCATATTATTCGAGAGTCCTGAGGGCCTTGCAAACAAAAAAGTGGGAAAAAAGTCGTGTATTGACGAAGTTCACGCAAAACAGACGTAGTAATGTGCCACAAAAATTCATATTAAAAAAAAACTTACGAAATATGCGGAAGATTTGGGAACAAGGCTGGGATGGTCATCGCAAGCGCCTTCACAGTGGTAGGCCGATCGAAAGAGCTCAATTCCTCCAAGAGTTGATGAACACTCTGAAAGTAAAGTGGTTACCAAAACAGAGCAAACGGGCTCAACAATTTGAAGACGGTCCGGGTTTTTTTTTGGACAAACCGCATGGCGTCTTGGCGACCTCACATGACAAATTGTTCTCGAAAACCGTTAACAACTTGCCACCACGCGCCCAACTTCGACATGTAAGATTTTTGTCTAACAATAAGGAAAATCTTTGGAGCACTGGAGCTTTTTTTATTTAATATTTTCAACCAACGTCTATAGAATTCGTCTTTCAGACCCTACCGATGTTCGCTTTAAAATAAAAAATCAAATAATAAACCTGGAATGATGGAAGATGAGTGAACCGCTTCACTGCTGTCGAAACAGCCAACTTCACCACTCCTTTCACGTATTGGTCATTGAACACTATAAAAAAGAAAATTAGAAACTGGATATGGTGATAAGAATTTTTTTTTGTGTAAAAACAACAAAAATTTCCCCATGGCGGATTGCTTAGTTCCATCAACTTGATGAACCGATCAACGGTATGTGTGAAAAATTCCTTTAAAAGTGCCAAGCAATTGCAATACGAAGAAATTAAGAAATAGAAAAATTCTAACCTTCCGGAGCGGACTTGATAAGTCGAACAAGAGAGGCGACAGATTGTTTGTGTTCCTTAACACTTGGTCCACCCACTGCTGTAGCAAATTTTCGCAGTTCAGCGCGAACATCCTCCTCGGTCTGAAAAAGCACTCTTCCACATAAAACAGCTCGTTTTCATTACGCTCGTACCTCGCTTCAAGAAAACATACGTTTATGCAAAAAGACAGACCATAATATTGACGTGGACCAACGGTCTCACTCAAACTTTTAAGTGTTCTATATTTCATCCGGCCACCTAACCTTATACGAAGCAATCTATGAAAAACAAAACCACTAGCGAGCAAAACATTCTGTGTGCACCGCCGCAATGTTACAGTCTACGGCACCTTATTTCATCATTACGCTTCATTTTGCTTCTAAGGGCGCACTCGAATTATGCAAAAATGCGGAACTTTCGCGAAATATTCTGTCCGAGATCATTGTTAGAGTGATACGAAATATCCCGCTCACACGAGAGACGCATGGACTTCACAATATTTCCTCTCTGGCCCATCTTCTATTATTTGTGAACAATCTCTCGCCTATCAACTCGAACAGAATATTTCGCGGAATTCGCATTTTGCCCAACTCGAATACGCCCTACAGACAATTTTAAGCTCGGAGGATATAGAGCTCATTAGACTTTGAAAGACCTCCATAAAAACACTTACGATCGCTTCCGATTGCGAGGGCACATCCTCGTCGACGGCGAGACCGTTGGACAACTCAGTCTCCGTCATTTATTACCTGTAAATCGAGCTATTTTACAAAACTAGTAAGCGACAAGTTTTGCAGGAATTTAATTACGAAAATCGGACAGAAAGGCAAAGGGTACCGATTGTCCAACACAGAACAGACACCGGACTACGCACTGATGCAAAAGATTACGAACAAAAAGCAAAGGAATAGTAAAATATTTGGAAAATAAGACTAAAAACAAGAAATCCCAAAATTGCACAACCAAAAAAAATACCCTACGTGTCTGTCAGCTCTGGTCGTCTAATTCTACAAACTACGGTAGCCAACCTTTTCTTTAGGAGAGCTACTCACATTGATGCGCGCGCAGACAACAACAATTATTCAAAAAAAAAGTTCAAAAAAAGAAAAAAATACTAAAATGCTAAAAAAAAAACACGGACTTGACTTTATCATGCTTCATTACCAGCTCCGTGCGGGTGCTCATGCGCATGAATAAGGAAAAAATAAGACATTTCCATTAAGTTTATCATTTCGGTCTAACAGCTCCATTCTTTCATTTCCGTTCTGCACTTTATTCGACAGGCCCTTTATTTTGCATATATCATATAGTGTATGTCTCTTTATTCCAATGACTTCTACACTTTCTTAACCTGTCCCTACTCACCCATAAATAGGCCAATACGGACATGGATTGGCGCTACCATAGCTATACGAAAAGCCGGAAATACGGATTCTTTTTGCACATATCTACATATACAAGATGGATTCATCTACTCATTCATGTGCATTCATCTGGAACTCGCCTAATGCTCAGGACTCGGGACCTCTGGCGAACAAGCATAAGCTTGTATGTACAGTGCGCCGAGAAATTTGGCGTGCAAGCGGCAACGTTACTGCGTGCAATCGGCGTGGAAAAAAGTGGCACGCCGTTAGGTTCTGACGTGCAGGGTTGCAATTTGAGTAAAGGAGCACGCTATTCTAGTGCCAAATATTGTTTTTATTTATTTATATATTATTCAGCATTATTTGTGCTATTCCTATTTTGTTTTATGCTACAAAATACACAACAATGTGATACAAAACATTTCATAAATTTTATTCACCAAAAAAAAGGAAATTACAAGATTAAACATAAACAAAAGAGAAGGCAACTAGTATACCCATACACACAATGATTATTTATGTACACCGATTTATGGATTTTTATTATATTTCACGTTACTACTGCCATAAAAATTAAATTTAAAGGGATCGGCTCACCTTAAATTGTGTCTGTTTTTTTTGTTTCTTTATTTTCTATAAGGGATAATAAAAATTTGGAATACAAAAAGTAGTGTTCAATTTCAATACTCACGAAGATATTGGGTGATAGAGTGGTGGATTGATCGGCCCCAAATGCAAAAAGGGTAATTGTCTGTATACAAACAAGGCAGGACAATTACCCTTTGCCATTTTGGACCGATCAATCCACCACTTTATCACCTAATATCTCCGTGAGTATTGAAATAGAATACTACTTTTTGTATTCCAAATTTTTATTATCCCTTATAGAAAATAAAGAAACAAAAAAAACAGACACAATTTAAGGTGAGCCGATCCCTTTAAGGACAATAGACACAATAGACACACACTAATTTTAAAGGGTCAGGCCCATTTCAAATGACCCCTATTTTTGATGATTCCATCTGATTCTCCATGTCAAATATGGTAGGATGCAATAATTTTCTAATTTTCAAGCGCAAAAATCACTCATTATTCAGCAATTTACCGTGAGAAGACATACACAGGTATCCATCGCAGTTGGCACGCCCATTCGCGCTGATTGGCCGATATCGCAGTTGCCACGCCCATAGCATTGCCAATAGCAATTGGCATGACAAATGCGTAAATGTTGGCATGACGGCCATGGTAAATCGATGAATACTGCGTGAATTTTGCGCTTGAAAATTTGAAAAATATTGCATCCTACTATATTTGACATGGAGAATCAGATGGAATCATCAAAAATAGGGGTCATTTGAAATGGGCCTGACCCTTTAAGAAACTCAACCGCAGTGCATAATAAATTGGTGTTTGTAAGTTGTTGAAAATTCGCAGAGTAGAGACAAAGAAATATGCTGGCTCGCAAAAGTCGGCTAACAGTAAGCTAAACGCTTCAAAAACTCATTTTTCAATGCGACTATAAAGTTCCTTGCGTATGTTTCAACTACCCTTTATAGGTGAATATCCGCGGCTAATGTCGATCCTCGACGTCTCCGATGAACATCCCAAAACTTATTTCTAATTAAAGCGACATACAGGCCGGTTTTTGAAACGCATTGCGGACAATTGAATTCTTACTTATGCTAATTTGCTCGAGTTTAGCTCGATTTTTCATTCTAATTTATGTTCTTTTGCATAAGCTGCATAAGAAAGTTGGTATACTCGATGTGTTTCAAAACCCGGCCGGAATTTCGCTTTAACGGTTAACTGCTATGTTTAGGAGAATATGTTATATGTAGCTAAAGGTCATCAAACCCTCAGTTCCTCAATAACTTGCTAAGCCAATAAGTGAAATTATCCGACAAAAAGAGATTCTTACAAGCACTTCTCTCCCTAATAAACTTAAAAATTAAAGCGTATAAAAGTGTGTTTACAGAAGAAATCACAAATTATCACATTGCACAAAACCGTCTCTGTCAAATTTGCGACAAAACTGCTCAAGTTCGCCGAGACGATGCTTTTGAATGGTACTCATGGCAGACATTCTGAAATGGCAAGGTAATTGGTACACTTACGGAAAAGAATATTTCCGTCATAGCCACGCACGCCTCGGTATCTACGGAAAGTTTTAGACAATGCCGTCGCTTGTCAGCTGTGAGCGGACTTACCATTCGTTTGTATATTAATATTTCTTTGCGGTGCTGGTGCTCCAATCCATGTACGAACGCTACCGTACTTTCCCTAATTGCGCGCTGGCGAACGTATCGCCCACTTGTGGGATGTGCACTCTAATGGTGGCGCCGCACCACAATGAGAGCTTCAAGTTATTTTAACAAATAGGGAATTACAGTACCTGACAGTAAAGTTATTGCATCCATCCTTTCCGACTGTCCACTTCCAGTCCACGTCTATTTTCAATGGGGAAATTCCATTTAGTGTTGTCAACTTTCGATCATAACCATCCATGGCGATCTTCAGAACGTTGTCTTTCTGAAAAGATAAAATATTCGAGGCTCAGCTCAGAGTATACAACTCGCTGCTCACGCAAAGGCTATGCAGCTAAAACCATGCCCCATCGGTACGCCCATCGCGGGCCTCTCGCGAAAGAAAGGCGCTCGATTTAGTTAGCCGCACAGCACTGGTGAATCACTTCTGCGTAGTGGCTGTACCGAGTCTTTTGGAACAGGTTCACAGTTTCTATTTCCCCCTTTTACTATTATATGTACAAAGTAAATATATGAATTTACATTCAGCCTAACAACACGTTTCAATTGTGTAATAGTTTCTAAAATACCAATCTTTTCTGTTTTCAACATAAGATGCACAACTCTAACCTCTCCTTCCAGCTGAACATATGTGAAAGCGTTATGCCATGTTGGTAGCTCTGTGTAGTTTTGTGATGCAGTGGCCAAGTCCTCGTTCTTACCGCCGGTACACGACTTACGCCCGCCACGCTTGCCGCACGATGAGAGGTGCCATCTGAATATACCGAAAAGCTTATGGTTTTTAAAGCGAAATTCCGGCCGGTTTCTCAAACGCATCGAGCACCTGAATTCTTACTTATTTAAGCCAGTTTGCTCGATTTTAGCTCGAATTTTTATTCTAATTTATGTTCATTTTCATTAGCTGCATAAGAATGTTGATGTGCTCGATTCGTTTCAAAAACGACCGGTATTTCGCTTTAAGCATAAGAGGTTCGTACGTGGAGAACACACCCAAAAACGCTAGCAATAACCATAAATCGTGCATTGGCATTCATATTTTCTGCTTAATTGCCTTTTTCCATGTACATTCCGGCCACCATCACCAATTAAGTTACATCTATTCAAGGGAGTTCAAATACAAGGGGTTTGCTTATGACATCTTCCGCAGAGGTCCTGAGCACAGGCGACGAGTTCCAGATGACAAATTGCTCGATGTCTTAAGGCTAGGGCCAGGAGGGTACGCCCATGATTCCCTAGCCTGGTGGTGGTTTCAAAGGTGTCACGGACCGGAATCGAACTCGGGTCGATTGCGTTAGAGACGAACGCGCTGCCACTTGTTAAATTACTCCTGAAAAGTCTCTTACCGTATGGCCACTTTATCCCAGCGTCTGCATCTCAGTAGTTCTTCTCCTCTCCATTTGTAGGATCTGCTTCCAATTAGCTCCCAGTTTGGGTCTTCAATCTGAAATTGTATTTTTTTGAGTCATAACTTGACTTTGCGCTTCTGTAACTTACATAGAACATGTGTTTGTTTTATGATAAATGAATAAAAAATTCTCCATATGTTTTCCAGGAATAAATACTTCTAGCATGTGTATAACATTATCCTTGCTCCTTGCTCCTTGTACTTAATTTTTACAAGCGATAGGAAGAGAACTGAGAGAGAGGAGATAGAAAGATAAAAACAGAACTCAGGGAAAGGATGAGAAGAGATCGAGCAGGGTGGATAGAGGTAGAGAGAGAGGGGAGTGAGATATAGAGGCAGAGATAGAGAGAGAAAGAGAGAGAGAGAGGATGAGAGATGATGTAAGCTATCTCTAAGGCGATTGCACCTCTAACCGATGTTGTAAGCATGTGGTGACTTGGCGGCTCCTAAGTCCTAAGCAAGATCAAGCACGAGGAGAATGACGAAGAGAAGAAGAGAAAGTAGAAAAGAAAGGGAGAGAGGAAGGGAGAGACAAGAGCAGAAAAGAGAGAGACAGAGGAAGAGACTCAGAGACTGAGAGAGAGGGAGAGAGAGAAAGGAGAGAGGAAGGGAGAGAGAAGAGCAGAAGAATAGACAGAGAGACAGAGAGAGAGGGAAGAAAGATAGGAGGAGGAAGAAAGAGGGACGGAGGATCCTCCTCATGTTCATCCTTTTATCCTCTATTGATCCTTTTCATTCTTCAACCGATTCATAACCATGGACAGAGATCCGTACAAGCGGCAGAAGACGTAAGTTTTAATCTTTGATTTATTGATTGATTATTGGTTGATTGATCACCGGTTGATTTATTATTTATTTATTTACTTAATTATTTATTGAGCTCACATACGTTTTGCCCCCAATTTGAGATACACAGATATACTTATACTCCGCAGTTCCCGCTTTTTTTTTTTTTGGCGTTGAAGTTCCGACTTTTACATTTTTTGCGGTACTTCATAGTGGTAATGCCACCTTATAATGTAAAGGAGAAGAGTTTACTTTTTTATTTGAAGCCGCGTGTAAACGCAACAAAAATTTGAATATCTAAAGGCTATAAAAGGAGAGCCGGAGCCCCGTATTGAGCAAGCGAAATTCGAATTTTATTTCATGATTTTTCAAGATACGTTGCAAACGTTTCACATAAGTGTACTCACTAATGTTACTGCAACTTAGACTTTGAAAGTCGCCTCAGGCGGCGATAGCCGTCTGGTGAGCTAATAGTACTCGCTTTTCACAGCTAACTACGATAACGATAGCACTATTTTTTAGTACGTCCAGCTATCTAGGATGGACGGAGCGAAAGCCAAAGGGCTTCCATGATAAGGTACAGAATCTTTTTTAAAGCGAAGTACCGGCCGCTTTTTGAAACGCATCGAGCACACCGGCATTCCTATGCGTCATTTGCAAATGAGCATAATTTAGCATAAAAAATAGACCCCAATTAGACCCCACTTCGCTAAATACATAAGAATGTAGCTGTCCACGATGCGTTTCAAAAAATCGACCGGTAGTTCGCTTTAATGCCTTCTTCCGTACAAAAGTGATACAAATTAATGTTTCTTTTCTAATAGTCAAGTAAGGCTGGACTACAAAAGGCTCAGGCACAGGTTCATGTAAAAAAAGGGCACAGGTTCATGTAAAAAAAGGGCACAGGTTCATGTAAAAAAAGACTATGATTTCTATTAACAGATACCTACTTTATTATTTTGTACTGGTATTGACATTACCTGGGCAGGCAGTCACAAATACAGTACTACGGGCTACCATACTTTTAACTTATGGGAACAAGTAATCTATAAACTATAAACTACAAACTATAAACTATAAACTATAAGCTATAAACTAGCAACCTTTAGTTTGATCACAACTCTCTACCCGGTGGTCTGGCCACAAAATCCTACGAGTCAATGGTGAAGGGACTATTTTTGCCGGGAAAGAAGATCGTGAGTGATACTTCTAACTATTATATTGAGGCTGTGCTGAGGAATTTAAAGCGAAATACAAGCCGGTTTTTGAAACGCATCGAGTAGACCAGAATTCTTATGCGGCTTATGCAAATGCACATAAATTAGAATACAAGATCCAGCCAATTCGAGCAACGTTGCATAAATGCGTAAGAATTCAGCTTTCCACGATGCCTTTCAAAAACCTGCCAGTAATTCGTTTTAACAATTAGCTGGCTCCTTTACAGACCTTACTTACCCCATGCGGGGTCGTATTGACGGCATTGAGTCTATAATTCAAGTATAATTGCGTGTGTTTATGAACAATCTTTCTAATTAAATTTTGTGGTCTCTATGAAAAAAGAGCTTTCAATCAATTTTATATATTTTTATTATATTAAAGCGAAATGCTAGCCTCTTTGGAAAATTTGCATATGATAAGCAAATCCTATGTATCCTATGCTAATTTTGTACGATCGTCCACGGCAATCGTACAAAATTAGCATAGGATATATAGGATTTGCTTATCATATGCAAATTTTCCCAAGGGGCTAGCATTTCGCTTTAAAGTTGTTTTTCAGGATCATGTGGAACCAAAGAACGATCACGGTGTTTCCGCATATAATATGCTAAAAGTCGAGCGACAATTAGGAAAATATGCACTGGAAAGCTGTGGTAGGTAGAATTTCGTTAAAGCGAAATACCGGCCGGTTTTTGAAACGCATCGTGGACAACTGAATTTTTACGTATTTATGCTAAGTTACTGGAATTTAGCTCGGTATTTCATCATAATTTATGCTCATTTTTCATAAGCTGCATGAGAATGCTAATGTACTCGATGTATTTCAAAACCCGACCGGTTTACGCGGCATGCTTGCGGGAATGGGGCCCAATATGGCGAACTAAATGATGCAACTGTTTGTGAATGTTTTTTTCCCGCGCGATGCAACTGCGCTGTTTCACTGTGGCCTTATGCCAGTTTAATAATTTAATATTTCGAATTACATTTTGTATTTTAAGAAGACGAAGACTTACTGATGAAAACTCCACTCGAACGTATGTACATCGAGCTTGGCCTACAATGCCCTGAGGTAGGCCTTCAATGCTTTACTTTCTTTTTAATACTGATAGTTTCCGGATAACTATTATTTAACAAAAAAATGTGTAAGCGTTTGTGGTGCGTTAGTTACTCGTACAATTATACTCGGGTCGGGAGTAATCGTATAAAATCTAAACATTTTTTCGGCTTTTGGATAGATTTATTTCTTTGAATAACTCTCGCTCTCTCTATCTCTCTCTCTCTCTCTCTCTCTCTCATACAAACCAGAAAGGGACGATGACTCAATACTAATGACTTTGTATGTTTGTTCAAACCTCCACTAATATTACTTAAAAATAAAACTAATAAAGTCTAATACCCTTTACTAATACGAAAGTTTAACTGAAAAATTACAATATGAAAAAATGAACTAACGCTTCAGCTTCGCGCTCGTCGTAAGGACGCAGTCTACAAACCAAAATCTATGAATACCTGCGGACCAAATTTGCCCCGCGGCCAGTCTCGCCTACACCAAAGGTTACCCCCTTATCAGTAACTACAAAAAATCTAAGAAATATAATTGAAGCGCCCTTGCGAAGAATTTAGTAACTAAAATAATCCATGATGACAGCAAACAACAAATAATAAGAAACTATGCAGAGAATGACGTAGGACACTAAACTAAGCGCCGTGAGGAAAAATATAGGAAACCTTTTGACACAAACTAAAGCTAATTTTGAGGCATAACGTAAATGTTTAAATGACTAATTGTAAGTATTAACATATGATTTTGCAGCGACCACCCACGTTGGAGGAGCTTGATAAGGTACTCACACACCTTTTTGTCTCTCTAATTGCACTCCTTTACGAAACCATTAACCAAAAAACGACCTGATATGATACTAATTGTAGAAGTTAACTAAACCACTAACTCGAACAACATATATCTCACTTTTCTAGATAGCATGAGGTTTTCTGTAAAATGTCTGTAGCAGGTATTTGGGATTGAATATCAGGTCGTATTGTAACTACCAGAGCGAACGGCATAGAGCATAAGTGAGCAAGTTGTTCGGGGATAGAATGGAACTCTGCTCATATTACTGAAAGTCAAGCTCACTATCCACTAGACCACCCGGTATCTATTCAGATGCCGGCCAACATTCGTCACTACTCGATGATGAGAGATGTTGACGACGAGGATTGGAAGAAGAACAACAGACAACAACTGATCGATTACAAGGAATTTGATAGGTAATTTGGTTTGCTTTCAAACTACAAACTACAAGCTAACTCCCGTACACCTTGGAATATAGACTACAGAATACATGTCTGCAGAACTCCCGCACTATGTTGAAAGGGCCTTCGAGATCCGAAAATGCACAGAAAGGCACATAATGTCCCACGTGATACATGTTGTTTAGCACAAATTTCACAAAACCATGTGTTATACCACTTTAAAATAATTATAATATATCCTCCAGCTCGCCCCTCTCTCCATATCTCTACCAGGAGCATCCTTACGTGAGGAATCAGGATTCAAGAATTGTGTGCTCAAATTTCGTGCAAGTGACGAGCCGACCGAAGGATAGGTAACCTCCTTTATTTCCTTTTTACTTTTTTTTTAAATTCAAGAAAGAAATTATAAAAAAGTTATTAAAGCTATAACAGGTCGTGAGAACTAAGTCTATAAGTTGAAATGGGCAGGTAAAACTGCAACAGATTGACACAAAATTTTAAGCATTCCATATGTTGATATGTTATACTATGCAAATTTTTTAGATTTCTCGACAAAATCGACCGTACGCTGGCTGAAGTTCGTGCGATGCCCCGGTACACTTAGGATACAGTAAATAAGGATATGGAAACTGAATTCTATTCTACAGACTACGGATACTGTATGCAAAAATCCATTCGTATGGTATATTTTCCTTCTAGTTCCTGCAAAGTCTATTTTTTTGTATATATCTTTCTTGTTAATAAATAATTGTATATCGCATAAAGCTTGATTATAAATAGAAATAGGAACAGAAAAAAAATAAACAAAAAGAAAATAGGAATGTACATCGATAGGAAACGAATGGAAAAAAATCATATCGTACTGTATGTTTTAAATATGTCACTCATTTGGAAAGACAAGTTTTATGTATAAAATAAACAATATATAGTAAAAAATATTATTAACTTACCAATTGATCTGCATACAATGTTTGCGCTGCTGCGAATAGTAGTAGAAATATTGACCTCATTTTGCAAAATTATCTGAAAACTGTAATTTTATGTTGTTGCGTAGAATAAAATATATTTTAGGAAAAAATAGGCGGAAAGTAAAGTAATTTTTATATGAAATACCGTATTCATACAATAAAATCTCAGTCAGTTCAGAATAATAAACCAGGGGTGCATTCCCTTTAAAGCGACAGGGCCAAAGGCTTACGACTTTTTAAGCCATAGGATTACCCTGGGGCGGGCTCGCCTCTATTTATGGCCTTGAGTTTTAAGTTTTGAGTTAAGCTCTAAAATTTACTGACAATGCTAAGAATTGCTGTCGGTTGAGAGTACGTAAATAATGAGATCGTTATGAATTTATGAAAGTCTTATGCAACAAAGTCTTTATTTTAATTATATAAAGAATCAGTCTACAAACCTAAATCTCTTTTACATGCGATAGTAGAGAAACTACCCGCTACACCCCACTAAACTATGCTTTTCTTGAAACTGAACTCCAGTTAGAATTCCACGGGTTCAACTTCGTTTGCAAGCATCCAAACTCAAAATTGCATAAATTTTACGCAAACACATAGTATCGTAGTAGTGAAACGGGAAAATTGAGTTTAGCGAGTTTAAGTTCAACATTAGGGACAACATTTGTCGAGCATTCAACAAGGCGGTTTCGGATGAAAGAGAGTGCGAGTAGTTTAGTTGCAAACCCTTCACATTAAGCAATTCCCAGCTGGGAATTGGGGCTTTGAGTGAGTGGGAAGTGAGATGAATAAAGGAAGACAAGAAGATGAAGCCACATCTTGGACCACGTGGAAAAAAAGAAGGAGATGGTGCAGTGGTAAAGTGCTACAGTGGGACCAGGACGATGGTGGATCGAAACCACCAAGCAACTTGGGGAAATATATGGCTCACCCACTTATGGCACGCGTCGCACCGGTTTTATGTCGTAAATATGTTTCACAAAGAAATGGACAAGAGGCGCCAGTGGTGCGCGGCACACTCGCGGCACACAAACGAACTTTGAGAGTTTGCAGTTTGCATCACATTATAGAAAATAGGATTATAGAAATTGAAAAGTAGGAGCCATACGGTAACTTGTACCGAACTTTTAACATTCTTTTCCAAAGCATGCCTACCAAATTTTTTTCCTCTGGCAACGAAGTCATCTTGAGTCACGCAAAGTTGTGCCTTTTCTATAAGGATTGTGACACGCAATGTGCTTCTTTAATATGGATTAAGATCGGAATAGACAAATTTGGAAGTACCGTTGAGAAGTTCATTTTGTAACATGTAAAATTAAGAATTTCAGATGAAAAGTTAAATAACAATAACTACGGTAGAGCTAACATGAACCTGGCAATTTTACGTAATACTAGCCGGGTACCACAAAAAAAACGTGACAATTACTACATAAAATAATTTACAAAAAAATAATATTAATAAACCGTTTTATGAAAACAAATTCGACAAACCTCTCTGGCTCATACGAATTTACGTATTTCAAAATCATTCAAAAGGCACAACGCTTGGCGAGTCACAATAGAAAATTTTCATAGAAAGAAAAGAATGAAAAAGGAAAAGACTGGCTATTATTTGGGCAATTTACCACAGAAAATGGGACACTTACTGAGTGCGACATGAAGGCAATTTGCAGATATATAAATATACATAATACGTAAGCTTAAAGGGTCAGGCCCACCAAAATACGTACTATATTTTATTCTTTTTTTTTTTTGGAAAAATCATGGTTTTCTCATACAAGAAACATTCGAAAAAAAAGTAAAATAGGCTTCTATTAGGTTAACTACATGTGCTTATCAATAAGGATAACATATTCAAATAGCTGGCGAATATGATAATCCTCAGGTGGCGCAGTGCCTAAGTCGCTGTCTCAAGAGCAGCGCAGGCACTGCGGCTCGTCGGTTCGACTCCTGCACCGGACAGCTTCTCATTAGAGTACATTGGTAGCAATTTCGGTTGCGGAGGAAAAATGTGCTCAATCGCTATCCTTGGCCAGGAAGGGAACTAACTGAAACCAAAACCCCAGAGCAGGCCGGAACGTGTATTTCAGGCACCCGCGCGGAGTTCAGATCTCTTGCGAAGACGGGAGGGTCTATAACCTTCACCTTTTTAACCTTTTATAGCGTAACAACTTGTACAACGCTTATCAGAAAACGTAACATACATAAAGTATACAGGTAAATCTTGTGAGCTTTAGTACTACGATATGGCCTTAGAAAAAGCTCTTTTTGCAAGAAAACTACGAATAATCTGCAAATAATCAACTTTAGTAGTTGAACAAATCATACAACGTGATGTCACGTTGCGTGACACAAGCACTAATAACGATAATGTATTCTGTTTGGTTTCAAGTTTCTAGTTTATACGTCAGCATATCTAAAATTATAAAATAAAGTAATGATCTTAAATAAATATAATAATTTTCATGGGGCTAAAACTAATCGTATCATATAAAGGAGAAAGGTTTATTTGTCGTCATGTCGGAAACGAAATTCATACTACGTTTCAAGAATTTGGTATAAGTGTATAAGGTACAAGCAGTCCATCTTTTCGCAACTCCAAAATAAGCAAAAATGAGTCTCAGTAGCTTAATGGCAAGCAATACGCTTCAGTCATTTTATGTAAGTATGCCCGCCTGTGCAGTATTGGAAAGTCGCCTCAGGCGGCGATAGCCGTCTGGTACAACTAATAAGAAAGAAGTACAATAATTGCTTCAAATTCCCACTGCAGTGAAGGAATGATAAAACTAAAAAAGAAAACGACTAAATAAGGATACTCGTGGTGGAAAAAAAATAAAATGAAGAAAGAATATGATGATTCAATTGTTTTAACTTTCTTGGCGAGCTTCCTGTCAAAATAATTACGCTGTTGATTGATTGTTGAAGGTTAACGCTAATTAGGTCATCGTTACTGGGAAACGGGAATGGTAAACGATACTAATTAAGAAAGATGGGACTTAAATAAACACGCGGCGCGCTTCTGGCACACAATTTTCGCGCAGCTCGAATAACGCAAGGGGCACTGGAAAACTAAATAATTGCAGAAACCACATACCGAAAAAACCATCTGGTGACTGGTTCGTGGTCACTTGGTGACTAGTTGATGAGAGTTTTCGAGGAAACTTGGTCACCATGTCGTCACGAAGTGGTCATCAAAGGGGCTGGCCCACGAAAAAAAATAGTGAACCGTCACCGAATGAGTTCCCTTTTCCAATGCAATGGTTATCGTACTATTAGAACAATTAGAAATATCCCATTATTAAAGAAATGTGAAACATAATGAAACGACGCAAATCTCATCGTTATCACGATCTGTTGATAATAATCAAAATCAATCAGCATGTCATCACTAATATATTATGCATCTCCTTGCTGCGCGCGCTTGTCATAAATTTGCATAGATAATTAGCTGATTAATTGTTTTTGAAAGGGGGCGACTATGGGCAATTACTCCATTAACAGATACTGCATAAATTACAAAACATAGAAAATAAAAGAGGAAATAATTTGTAAATCAAAACTTGTCGTCTACATTGTTCAATTTATCTACTATAGAACAAAAAAAAATTTGCAAAATGATGGAGCTACCCTTTAAATAAAGGAGCAAGTTCTCTCTCATAATAATTATTAAAGCGAGTTAACCACCAGTTTTTGAAACGCTGCACACCCTTATCTTGTACAAAATATATATAATAGTATAATCAAAATAAAAAAAATCGCACATCAAAATTACGTTCAAAAATCGGCCATCATACCGCTTTTACACGGTTCGATGTTATTTCGAATTAGTTTGATAACATGGGGATAAAAGTGATCGAGCGTGAAAATATTCAATTAGCGCGCGCGAAGCGCGCAGACTTGAAATTTCGCGCGCGCGTTGTCATTTATTAATGAGCGGAAGGTGGAGATTAATCGAGTGCATGATATTCACTGATAAGGCGACAATCGGGAAAATTTCTTTTATCTTTTTATCACTTTATCTAAGGGAAAAGATAAAGCGAGGTTTTCTGAAACAAGGAATCATCATACTTACACTTTAAAGCGAAATACCGGCCGCTTTTTGAAGCGCATTGCGTACACGTGCTTTCTTATGCAGCATATGCAAATGAGCAAAAATTAGAATAAAAACTAGACCCCAATTAGACCCCACTTTGCATAAATGCATAGGAAAGTACTTGAGATACGTTTCGAAAAC
Organism: Pelodera strongyloides; assembly: GCA_036852015.1. Classification (NCBI taxonomy): domain Eukaryota; kingdom Metazoa; phylum Nematoda; class Chromadorea; order Rhabditida; family Rhabditidae; genus Pelodera; species Pelodera strongyloides. The sequence continues at coordinate 335,181 of JAANDG010000094.1, forward strand.
GCCCGGTATTTCGCTTTAATTCAAAAAACCTCTCTATCAACTTTCTCCCTCGCGCACTACGGCAAACAACCATATTCGAAAATTAATAAAGTACATGGCAAGAGTCATGCCCGACACTTTAGGCTTATTATTTTTAAAGTTCCATTTTTATTTAGAGCCACTCATCTGATTGCTATGCAAAACAAGACAAGCTTATGTTAATAGTTTGATAAGGATTTCCCTTTGCCTCTCTTTCTCTCTCTCTCTTCTCTCTCTCTCTTTCTCTCTCTTTCTGTCTCTCTTACTCTCCAAATCAAGTTAATTCAGTATTTAGCCATGTGCACATGTGGGAATGCGTCACAAAAAACATCAAAAGCTCAAAAGAAGTCTTCTCACGGAAAATTGAGCTTGCAAAGTTTTTCCGAGTTAGGGTAAGACGAAAGATCATACGTCCCAAAAAGACGCAGATAAATTAGCATATGTTGTATAGTTAAACGAAAAATCATGGTTCTCAGAGAGGTTGAGACAAATTTGCATATCGTGCACAGCATCAGATAGCCAGAAAGAACGTATAGATTCAACCGAAATTTTTTACGTTTCAAAGAGACGTATACAAATTTGCCGCATTATAGAAGCACCATCAGAGTTTCGGACTGAATGCTTTGAAAGAATAAACACTTCAAGCGAATAGTGGTTCAGAAACGTGTGAGCATGAATCCCTAACAAAATGACAACACACTTATGTTATATCTGTTTACTCTTCTGTTTACATGTTATGTTATATCGGCAAAGTTCCGTCCTAGACCAGAATCAGGGCAATGCACAAAGTTGGGTAATTAAATCGAGTGATAAAGCGATCTGGTACATGGTTTTTAAACGGAACGCAATTTGCTTATAATAAATGCGGTTGTCCGGGTTCAGAACAATTAGAACCACGTGCCATACCGTTTTAAAGTTATAAGCTAAATACATGTAATACACGCGTCAGTAGACGTAGACGAGCGCGTCGCCAGAATTCAAGCCCGCGTCTTAGTCACTTCTAAACCACACAGCTTTACGGTGCTTGCGAAAAGAGAGAGAGAGAGAGAGAGGGCGAGAGAGAGAGAGAGGGAGAGAGAGAGGGAGAGAGAGAGGGAGAGAGAGAGGGAGAGGTATGTGGAGAGATAAATAGATAGAGGAACGTAAGCAAACAAATACTTCAAAATAGTGAGAATGAGAATTGATCGGCACTAGAGACGGTAAGAAAATCGAAACAGTAAACTGTACTAGAGGAGGGGAGAAGTCGGTGCCGAAAAGGCACATAAGGGCACAGAAATCTGCATATAATGCATACATGGAAAGGCATTCCTCTCGCATCCTTTCAAAACTGCGTGTCACTACCTCTTTAAAGTTTGCTTTAGGCTTTATATGTATGACCTAGAATTGCTTTTAATTATAGGCGTACTAGGCAATACTGATGAGGTTTATTCTTAGGAGTAGGCTTTATTTAACCATGAACCTTGGCTGACAATCATAGTCATAAAAAATATATATTCTTGTCAATGTACATTTAAACCTCATTTTTGCCTATGCATAGACTATGTATTGTTATAGCGAAATTCCGGCCGGTTTTTGGAACACACACCACCATTCTTATGCAGCCTATGCAAATGAACATAAATTAAAATAAAAAATCGAGCTAAATTCGAGCAACTTTGCATAAGTACGTAAGAATTCAGTGGTCCACGATGCCTTTCAAAAATCGGCCGGTATTTCGCTTTAACCCTCCTAGACAGGGCTGTAATATATAATTGGTCTAGCACGCGTACGTATTTTCTCTATAGAAACAACAGGATGTTTTCACGTGCGAACGCTTAGACCCTATTTACGTCTTTTGTCCATTTATGCACCAAAGATGCCCAAAAACAAAGAGAAAGGACACAAGGTGCACGGCGCTAAAATTGCGCAAAATGTTGGCGCCGCACGCATTTGGCGCACATATGGCAAAGTGTTGGTTAAAATTTAAAAGTTCGCCAAAAGTTCGCCAAACAGCGATCTATCGGGGATATCCCAGTACTCAGGAATATATAGAAACGGAGGTGGCTCAGGAGAGCAAGAGACTCGCAGAATACAATAGCGTACATTTTTTTACAGGTAATTAGTTGGCTTAGGTCTCCACTTAGGCTAAGGACTATATTTAGGCTTAGGTCTCTAGGCTTAGGCCTCTACTTAGGCAAAGGATTATATTTAGGCTCAGGCTTAGATCCTAATGCCTGCCACTCTAGCGCCGTTAATACTGATTTACCGTGTGATAAATATCAGTGCGCGCGTAGTACAGTTCTCGCAATCAATCGGAGTTATCTAGTTTCTTTGCGAAAACTGAAAAGAGGCACATAAAAAAAACTTGTCACTGAGGCACTTGAGAGAACACAATAGACAACGCGAATAGCGGTTAGTCAACGCCGATTGAGACGTTTTTTAAAAATACGGCGGGACGTTTCGTAATGGAATTTTATGGAAATTAAAGTGATGTGTCACGTGGTTTTGAAAAGTATTCTGATTTTTTTGCACCCGTTAGTCGCGCACATTATATCAATATAGTTATAGCAGAAGGAAATATTCCAAAAACTAGGAAATCTTTTTTTAGGGTGAATAAAAGTTTGAACAGAATGACCTTGATTGAAATAGATGCGGAAATTTTGGTTATGAAATTGGTACAATCTAGACTATCTAGAAACAGCAGGATCGTAAATATACTAAAGTATGGCCTTATATTGACAAAACTTAGTGGTCTTATATTGACACAACTTGCGCGATACATTTTGTTGTCGTAATAAATGTTATGTTGATGTTATATGAAATGCTTATGCTACGGTTGGCATGTATAAAAGGTTGACGAATTCGTCGCTGAAGGCAATCATTGTACAAAATCAGCTTATAATTTGCAATACTCTGACCAATGTGCATTTTAGTTACATCATGGTATTGTTCAGGAACTTGCAACTCGCACTAAAGAAATTATGAGTAAGCTACGTCAAACGAGTTTCAAATGTTTCAAAAATAGAGCCCTATAAAATTGCTCGAACAGTACTGTGAGTCACGAAGTTACATAGGTATGCTAAATAAAAAATTCAATTTAATTTAATTTCACAAAATAAAATTTGCATTCAGGAAATAATTCTTAGCATTACAATGAAACCCAATACACAGCACAAATAAAAGTGTGCCAGAAAAAGATTATATATAGAAGTAGTTGTTTGTTGAACATACGACGTCCGTTTTTTTTCGTATTTCGAATGGCCAAGTCACGATGCTTGTTTCTTGGGTTACTCAAAGAATTTATTCTTTATAAACTTTGCAAATTTAACGTTATAACTGATTGTGAGGTGAATTTTCCTCGGCCAGTGAAACTACAAAACCTATTTTTGCCAACAACGTGGGAAATAAAACATGGATAAGAATAGATGAATTTAGTTACAAATATAGTTCATTATTAGATTAGCGCTATGTTACGCAGTTTTGATGTTCAACTACGTACCCCATTCGACGCCAAAAAGGCACCGAAGGGCGCAGAAAATGTTTCAAAAACACGTGTCATATCGCTTTAAAGTTTTAAAGATGTACCAGCATCAGCTCTGCAGCAGCTTCTAATAATACCTCTTTGATTCTCGCATGCTCTGTCACACTGATTCTGACGTCTTCTCGTGTCTTGATGAGAGTTCTGATCTGTCTGCGTCTCTTTTAATCACGCGCTTACTCTTCCCGAAAAAGTGTTGACAAGTCTTTTAGAATAAAAGACGAGCGCAATCCGGGAAGATGCAGAACTAAGGGCTTGATGAGCATGGCACACACACACGCACACGCACACACACGTACGAACGCACACACATACACACACACCACGCGAACGCACACACACACATACACTCACACATCACGCGCACATATACACACATACCCCATATATTGTCTCACACGCGATGTCTCACACACATTCGCTTACGCTTACACATATTTTCACAGACACGTATTATTGCGTGCTCGCTCTCATGCTCACTGTCATGCTGTCATGCACTCCTCCACATGGCGTAATGCAAAGACGCTGGGTTCTATTCCCTCTTCTCTTGTACAGTATCCCAATTTTTCGATCACATTTAAAATCTATAATATGTGGTTTGTCGATGCATCAAACGTGGTGCGCCAAGTTATAGCCGCACGAGAAGAGAGCGCAACGGATGTTGCCGCACCGTCAAAATGATGGTGTCGCTGATTCTAACAATCAAAGGCGAAGAAGTGGAGTTGATTTTTGCCCCGTCGTCCTAACTTAGAATCTGAGAATACTACGGCA